>JAHMML010000054.1:374896-714547 GCA_020341155.1 Eciton burchellii | reverse complement strand
TGGTCTTTCATCCAAGACCTCTTCTCTTATATCAACTAGAATTAATATCGAAAATCATTATCGAATTTCGTTTTAAGCTTGTTACGTATATAGTTGCGATACTTTTCCGTTTGCGATTATAATGCAATCTCTATCGTCTGACCTACCTTCATCCTCGACAATCTCGGGTTCTCTTACCGGAACTTTTATAGGTTCCGGTATCTCTTCTACGATTAGCTTTTCATCTTCAATTAAATCAATCTCTTCTGGTATCACTTTTTTCGGGATTTCAACAACGGGTTCTTCAACAACTGGTCTCACTTCGACGATCGGTGTTACTTTCTCAATAACTTCATCTTTTACAAATGGAATATCCGGAGGATATCGTGGAAGTCGGATATCCACGTCATTTTTTCGCGGAAAAATTTCATCCGCCAACCAAGGTGCTTTCGCGACTGTTTCATTTCAAGGATTAGGAAATATTTGCTCAAACGAAACTTATTGATAACATTTTAAGCTCAAATACAAGTTAATACGTAAACTAACATACGTGCAGCACGCAGCTGTTCTCTCACTTTAGGACAACTTGGAGGACAACGATTTCTTATAGGTTCACTGGACATTTAGAAATTACATATGACACTTTGCTTTGGATTAAAATTTCTGTAGATTACATATTTGTATTTGATGCAGTGACAGGCATCTTCATAATCTTATAAAATTAAGCAAATATGACATATGATTGGACATTATTGTCTTTATTTTCTATTACATGTTAACGTTGATGTTAAAGTTAATATGTAAACTTTGGCATAACGAGTCTAAATAATTTGTATCAATCTATATATCGATCTGTGTCTATATTCGCTTTGTAGATTCGTGAAATCTTTCGTAAGCAAGGGAAACGATGAATTTATTTCAGGAAAACGTGACAGATTACTTAAATGACAGCATATTTCCAATTTTATTAAGCGCAATGGAAGAAATGTTACTCGAAGCGGATCGTCAAAATGTCGTAAAAGTATATAATGTTATTATTTTACAATATTTTTCAAACAATTACAAAATTATACTTTCTTCCAAATACAGTTTTTATATACAAAAAAAGATTATATTTTGCAAAAGAAAACATGTATCTTATAGATGCACAAGTGTTCGTTTAATGGTTTGGATTATCTCGCAGAGATCCTATGGAATCGAAATCCACGATATCCGCAAAGATCGCATGTCTGGCTGAGCGTTTTTAATATACCGCAATTTAAACTATGGTTAAAGTTGCAGTAAGAGGAAAGCTTGTGTCTTTCCTATTTCTCTTATTGTTCGTTTCTTTTCTTACAAACCATTTCGTTATTTTTATTCTCCTCCAGTCCTAGACCAATTTATCCGAAATCATGGCTGTGGACTAAAGAGGAGGCCGTGATACGCATACAGCGCTATGTTCGAGGTTGGCTCGTCAGAAAAAGACCGGATATTCAGGAAATGCGGCAATTTTGGAAGGTATTAATACGATTACACGAGAAATTAAAATGTATTATGGCTACATGCTATTTTCATCATAGATCATGCGCGAAGAGAAAATGGATATTCCTATTTCCGATTGTATGTCCGCTAAAATAGAACATTGAAGACTAGATTGAGCATTGTTCTTTCAAGTTTCTTCTTAATATAATTTATTGCAACTTTCTATTCTCAGAAGTAATTTCTATATAAAACAGTATATAACAGTCCAATAATCATTCGCTTTAAACCCATTATTTTACGAAGGTACAGCATCTTCCGGCTTTGGGAAGAGGCTACTGGATTTACTGACACTAAAGTCCAATTCTACCGTTGGAGTTTCATTCTCCTCGGCTATTCTATAATTCTTCTGATTCATATTTGTTAAATTATATTTAAGGGTCAGTTTTGGCTCGTCAGTCACTGTGATGCCTTTTGCTTTCATCCGCTGCAATATAAGCTCTAAAAATAATGGTGGAAACTTTGAAGTCCTAGGTAGAACTCTGTTCTCTGGCAGTTTCACATCGGACTCGAGATACAGATGCTCTTGATCTTTAGGTATCAACATATAATCTGCCTTATAAGTCACACCGTCCAACTGTACAGGTTTCGGATTCTTCATGCCACGGAACACTCTCTCCACCAGCACCATGACCTTACGATCCTACGAAAGATAACAAGTCAAAACTGAGTCACGACATGCGATACAGGAAAGAAAATCATTACAATGCAACTGATACACTTACTTCATATTTTGACGGTTCTGGCGGTGGCAGTGCCGCGACTTTTAGTATTTTCATGTAAGAGGGCTCGGGGTATCGCTGGAGGCGATTCCTTATCACTATTCTACCCACACCGTGATTTCTCAAATTTCCCAGGATCTCCCATAAGGGCTTTCCCTTGAAGTCAGTTGTACGACCAATAAATTTGATAGGCATTGTGCAGCCGTCAACAGCCTGTTTGTAATCCTGTCCCTCGATTAACTTTACATGGAAAATCACTGACTTCGTCCACGCGTTGTCTCCGTAATTCTGAAATATGACATTAATAATTATTTCATGAAAATATTCGTCCTTCGATGCGTGTACCTTTCGAGAGGTTATGCGAGGCACCAATTCATATCAGTTTACAAATATCATTGAGCTCGAAGAACCGCCACAGATGGCGGCAATAACCTCAAATTCAGCTTCGGGCATTCTCGACTACGATCGACAACCGTCGGGATTTCGTCTTCGCTGATTCAAATTCACTGCTACAGCGAAGAATACAACGAAGAAGCAGTATTCATGTAACTTTAATAACAAAAGAAGGAAGGAAAAAGAAGATGGATAATTAAATAAGATAATTAAACAGCGAGTAAGAGAACAAGTAATTAAACAGCTTTTTCTTTTTTTTCTTTTGAGATAGTTAAAAGATTGAAAAATCACGACACTTGATATATCGCCATATATATATATATATATATATATCATAATCGATTATTTGCAGTATCATGCATGGAAGACTTTTAAATCTTAGAAATTATTCGTCAGGATAATCACTAGGTAATAAAGGAGTCATTCGTGTAAGTACACAAGTTATTTATTACACTGATAAATATACAAGCTGTTGCAAAGAAAATGCATTACTGGACGATCCGAACGCTCGAATCATGTTTCGCGAATTGAAAATGTATTACCAGCTAGTGCGCGAATAGTGCGAAATCGCGTAATCTGGCGCGTAACTTAAAAACGTGATCTAGAAACCTACGTGCTATGTACAATAAATTAGGCGTTTTTTTAAATAAAGAAAGAAAGATGTTTCTAGCCTAGCAGAACAAGAATGAGTTATCCGAATAACAACCAAATAAATATCTCCTACAGGACGATCGCCCTGATATGTTTACACACGAACGAGAAATTAAGAAGAGGAAAGAAAAGAAGAAAGAAAAAGAAAACATTTTAAATACGCAAGTACGCGAGTACTTGATATTTTGTAATCCTGCGTTATCGCTAAATTTTACACGCATTTCGAGTGTGACTTGAAAAATTCAAGTGTAACGATATCCGATTACTTCGCTTTATGAGAAAGTTCCCAAGACTGAGATATAAGAGCGATAAAGAAACGCGGTTTCCCGAAACTGATTGAAAACAAAAATTACTTGACAATGTTTCACGCTAGATAAATATGCTCCATCAACGCTTGGACCGATTGTTGTCGCGTTAGTAGTCCGTAATCTGGCGGATCCAGTCAAGATAATGCGAGACCCGAGTGTAGACGCCAGGTACACCAGCTTGGCCGCAACCAATGCCCCAGGAAACGACACCGGTCAATTGCCAGTGACCATGACGCTCGCAGACCATCGGACCACCACCGTCGCCCTTGCAAGCGTCCTTGCCCTCTTCGCCACCGGCGCAGACGAAGCCTGGATGCAGGCTGAAGCTAGGTCCCAATCGGGTTCGCCTCATCTGCTGCTCGCACACGTGATTGCTGACGATTGGCACGTCCACCTCTTTCAATATGTTTTGATATTTCCCATAAGACCCGAAGGCGTCCTTGCCCCAGCCGGTGGTCCAGCATCTGCCACACGATGATAATTTGTCAGTGTACACAAGTGTTCACAAGTGTTGAGAATGGAGGTAACTTGATGAGCGATAATTATGAGATATGATTCAGAAAGCTTTTAATTACGATTACTCAACGCGTTGATTGATCTGAGGTTTCCCGTTGATACAAGATATCGTTAACACGACAACAGTAAGTATCTAAATGGCATCTAAACGGCTTTGATTTAAGATTTGATGTCAATACTGCCTATTTCTAGTTACACCAAGTTCGTATCCGATCTGTAAGACTGATCGATTCATGAAGAAATGGTTTAAGCATACGTTTCGATGAGTATGTTCTTATTAATTTGAACATTTGCCTATAGGATTTATTCGGTCCGTCTTATGAATTATAAAGAACCCACCTTGCTCCGGTGAAGTCATCATGCTTGTCCGGTAGACAGGCAGCGCTTATGTGAGGATTCTTTCCAAAATCGACGTCGTGGTCTAGCTTCAGAATAGCGATGTCATTCGCAAGGGTGCCGGCGTAGAATTCGGGATGCACGAATACACTGACAATGTCACGCTCTATGTAGGGATAAAACTCGACGTCGTGGTTCACGTCCCATTCGCCCAATCGTGCGCGGAGGTCACGACCGGCATGGGTCTTCACGCAATGAGCGGCAGTGATGATATGACGCGACGAGATCAAAGTACCTCCGCAAACGTAGACGCTTTCGGTAGGATCCTTCTTCAGGATAGCTACTTGCCACGGATACTCTCCTGCGAAGGAAATTTAATATCGTATTAAAGTATCGCTCTTGGCACAGAATAATATCGAATTTAATATCGCAACATATTCCAATATATAATGATATTTGTTTGATTATTTGAAATTAACAGAATATATATGTGTGTGTGTGCGCGTGCGTAAATTTGAGATATTTAGGAAATTAATATTTGAAATTTAACGATATTAAATCTTCGATATCGCAATGTTTAATATTATGTTTAATAATATTTTATTTAATCGTCGATATATCATCTATTAAATTCAGCATTATGTGACATTGAACGACATTGAACAAAGTATATCGCTTCTGTTCTTTATTGCTGTTGAAGTTACGATGAAAAAGGTTTGATGCTTTAATGCCAGCTAAACATCTCAAATTTCAGCATCTTCTGAAATCTAGCTAAAGTAACAGTCAGTCTTCGACTGACTTGATAATAGGCTCTATTATCGCTTTTCTATTGCCGCCTATATCGTAAACTGCGTAGAGAAATTGCATACCGAATTCAGAGTCCCCGTCGACGTAGACCGGAGTCTTGATGCGGCCATTGATGCCCTGTGTGTTCCTAACTCCGCATTGACCGGGTTGCGGACGTGCTCCTATTATGTGTGATCTTCGACAGCAGACGTGATGCGAACCGCAAACCGGTGGACGTCCGTATCGTCTCTGCGGATAGAAACGAGCCGATTATAACCGATCTAGATGATCATGAAAGTTCTACTACCCCGAAGAAGGTTCTACTTATCGCCCTCAAATTTTATCTGTAATGTATCTTTGATGTCATCACTCAGTTTGACAGTCTCGGTTCGTAAGTTCGCAGGGTCGGTATCATCGTGGTCGTTCTCTGTCGACCGCCGATAGTCTAATCAGCGGCTCTACGACCTGTCACAACAATAAAGTCTGTTCGACAGTGCGAGCAGACACCCTGGCCCCTGGTCCTTACCTCTGTCGTTTCATTAAACGCCATCACGTCACGTTTCTTTCTATCCGTAAACGTAATCTTGCCATTGCTCTGTCGTACATCCTCGCCACTCGGTTTCCTCGGCGAATTCTTCCCCATCGTGGACTGTCTGTCGTCTTTTGTCAACGCGCTTCTCCCACCAGCGCTTCTGTAGTAGTCATCCGCGTAATCCGAATAATCCGAATAGTCGTAATCGTCATTATCATCTTTGTAATATTCGCCGGGATAGTATTCGCCGTGATGCTGAGGTTTGTGGTAAATCGGATAGGAATGATGATGATGAGGACGCGGCGGATAGTGCCAGGGTGGCGACGTGTAATGATGGATGGGCTTCACGTGATGAGTATGGTAATGGGGCGCGTAAACACCGTATTGTCCCCCATATGGTCCTCCGCCATACACGCCATACTTTTTATAGGCCAGCAGATGACCCAGCTTGTGAAAGAGCCCCGGATTGGGCGTTACGTGCAAGTTTACGTATGGCTTGACGACCTTCTCGCCGTACTCGTCTTTGGTAACTTGCACCGCCACGAGTGGATTCACGGACACCGGACCTAGATTTATTCCCTGTCCACCGACCAGCCCGTAGCCCGGAGTGTAGCCCGGGGTCCCTAGGGGATAACCAGCGTGAGGCGCGATCGGACCGACACCACCGGTCTGCGGTAGGCCGAAACTGACGCCCCAAGTCGGCTTCACGTTCAATTTCGAGCTGTCCAGATCGCCGGTTGGTATCGTCAGTCTCTGGAACGAGAGGGTCGAACAAATGGCACCGTGCGCTCTCCCTTTCCCCCTCGTGTTTTTTTTTTCCCCCGCGATAGGATATTAGCAGGTCGATTGTAGAGGAGACTCTCTCTCTCTCTCTCTCTCTCTCTCTCTCTCTCTCTCTCTCACTTCCCTTCCCTCTCAGTCGCTTTTCTCTCCCTCCTGCCCACTTTGTTAGAAGCGTTCGTTCGAGCCAGATCGCATAGATGCAATCGCACGACGATCTCTCGACGATGGTCCCGGCGTCCTCTGCTGGCTTCTATAAATCTATCGTCTCGAGTGCGGACGTCTAGTTGCGTCTGGGACGAACCGACCGATCGAGCGTGTCAAACTGAGCGATATGTTAACGGATGATGATTAAGGATAACGGGTGTCTATTATAGCGTGCGTGTCTCTACGCGTTCGATGATTCGATCGACCTATGGACTGAGCCTCTGATGTGGGCATCGATTCGAGTATCTCTGAATATCTCTTAATCCGATTTTTAATTAATAAATGCATCGACGTTATCTTACGATTGAAGTGCATGCTTGATTGAATGCAGCAAAATTGAATTGATTAATTTTAGTTTACGTCTCAAACAATACAAAATCGATCGCCACGTCGTCCGCTCGGAGCTTGCAAGAAAAGCGAGAGAGACAGTCCGGAAATCAACTTACTTCCTGTACCTCCCGCTTGTCGTCCTTTCTGGTAACGTGCTTAACGTCCCTGCGGTTCCGCTTCGTAACTTTGGCGGCGGCTTCCTCCGTCTGCTCGTTTTTCGCCTGTTCGATTTGCTCGGTCTCGTTTACTCCCTTGGGTACCCTCACCACGCTCATGGTGCCGTTGCCGTCAGTGATCACCACCTCGACGCCGCTCTCGGCTTCGATGTCTTTGCCGAGATTGCGTGGATCAATCGCCAAGTAAAGATCATCTTTGCGGCCTACGTTATTGATCGTGGCGCATTGATCGTAAGGCACGCACACGCAATCTTCGTACGACGCGGACACTCCGAAGCTACTATCAGCGCCAGCGTTGTTGGACTGTTGATAATCGCCGTTGAAGCCGCCGTTACCCAAAAATTGATTGTTATTACCAAACTGTTTGCCGTTCGGCTTCTCGTACACGGGATAACGATCGGCATAGCCTTTAGAAGCCGAGGGAGATGAGATCGGGACGCTGTTGGACGCAGATGTTTTGATCTTGAACGCCTTCTTGTAATCCTCGAAGTCGTTGAAACTGCCGCCGTAAGTACCACCGTTCCCGTAACCGTAATTGCCGAGGCCGTTGCTGCCGCCCAATGTTGAAGATGGGATTACAATGGGATTCTGTGCAACGCCGACAGTTCCCTCTCCGTGATGGTAATGATGATGAACGTGCTGCTGAACGGCCGAGGCTCCCGGTTGGTGCAGGATCACTTGTTTCTTGTCGATGAACTTGTCCTCGAAGTCGGGTTCGATGTCGACCCCCTGCTCATAAATGGGCTTCGAAACGGGGAACGGGGGAGGCAGGCCGGGTTTCTTATATCCGGGATAGGGCCCGACGAAGCTCGGTGGGGGTCTGCTGAATACCGGTCCAGATCCAGGGTAAATGCTGGGTCCCAAGCTCGGGGAACCGAAGCTCGGTGGCAAGGGCACGGGTTTTGCTACTCCGTAAGGCCGTTTCACAGGTATCGCCGGCAATGGACGGCCCACCGGCTTGATCGTTACCGGTTGCGCGTAGATGACGTCGTGCGGATGGATGTCCCGATGCGGAGAGTAGTAAGGTCGTCGTCCCTCTATATCCTCGCACTGTAAGAGGATCGATACGTCGCTAAATGATAAATCAGTCGCGATAAAAAGTCGCCATCGTATATCGTCATGCGGATCGAACGCATAATCTTCTCTCAGATCTTCAAGGCTATCTTTCTCTGTATTGATGTTATCTATGAGCAGTGATGATCTCTAGGTAAATGGAGAGGAAAGCTTTGTATTCAAGTTACTGATTACATCGTCACGGGTTTCATTGTCACGCCAAACGAAACTCGCAGTCTTTGGCTCTGTTTTCACTCGGAGATATAGGTAGAGCGTTATTTTTTTTTCAATCAACTTGCGAACGGTCGATCGAGTCCTGATCCTATATCCGCATTGATCCGCATTCGCGAGATATTCGTACTTACGTTCATCAAGCCGAGAGAGCAAAGCTTATCCTTGATGTAACTGCGCGCGATGGTATCGTTGCCAAGCTGAAGAGCATTCTTTACGTCAGGATCGGAGTAGATCTCGTCGTAACCCTCGAGATTGCGACCTTGGCGATTGGATACGAGAATATTGTCGATTACGGACTCGATCTGCGATTTTTAAGTATCACGATGTCACAAAACGATGCCGAAGGAACGAAGGAAGCTTCAGCATAAAGCTTCAGCTCGTCGAGGTTTCATTTTAATTCTAACAATCAAGATTTTACAACGATCCTTACAGACTGCTGATTAAGAACGTCAGCGACCCCGCTGGCGCCCGATTGTATGTTCGCGTTGTATATCGAAGCTTGTTGCGACCCCTGCGCGTCCTGCGCTTCGAACGTAACGGGCTGATATTTCTCCTGTTGCCCGCTCGAGGTTTCCTCGACCGACTCCTGGTTCTTCCAGGACTGCCATTGTTGCTGCGGAAAGTCACTCGGTGTCTCGTACACTCGAGTACCGAGCGCTTGCCTCGTTACTGCCAAGCAAGCTATCAGGACGAGCTGCGTCCTCATGCTGCAATCAAGAACGAAAAGAGCCCGGCTGTAAAATCCTCGCCTAATTTTCCCTCATCGAGAACGACGATCATCGTCGGACCAATATGATCAGTTCGGCGAACTTTAAGTTTTTACGTTACTTCGTACATATCCCGGCAAGAGTCTCGCGGCTCCTCGCAGATTTTCTACTTGGCCGATCGCTGCGGCGATCTCTCGGCAATTTCTCCGCGGCCGCGAATCCACGTGAAAGTGCATCTCACCTTTCTCCGTTCGGTTTTTATTGTTCGCGACGACCGTTGCGTAGCTATCTCGGGTCAATGTCGGATTTCCCTGCGGGGGTGCTTCTTTGGGAGCACTCGGTGTAATTATCCGAGTCGATATTTCCTTTGCTCCTTTGCTCCTCGCAGGGTCCGATTGTTCGCCGGACTGGCATTCTCTTAGCCGCGTATAGATAGCAGCTTCCGGTGTCATCTCCGACGACCGTCTTGCGCGAGGAAACACCGGCGTGCAATTAACCGGCGCGGATCAACGAAAGCGAGAGGAAGTTGAGTGAAAGTCGTTCAGAGCCGGTCCGCCTCTGCGCCGAGTACATCTCGTTGTACACAATGCTCTTTCTAAAATCCTTTTTCGCCGCCGCCCGGAGAAAGCGATTGCGTAACTGATGCGACATGACGCACACGTTGCCGCGATATCATCTGAAATTCAGATAGCGGTTCCTACGATCTAACGTCTCGCGTCACCTTTCCTGACCAACGCGCGGAGCCGCTCTGTTTGAAGACGAAGACACACATGTATCGTCATCGATGTTCGCTACGATTCGTTACGAGAGTGAAAGTGGTTACGTCGTACGCGTACGCGTCAATACTATCAATTTTTTGCTTTCCATTTGCCTCGCCGTCCCATTACACCGCGAATTTGCCTGCTCTTTAAGTAACGCGGCGAAGAGAAACTTGGCGTTTCTTTGGACTCGATCAGCTTCACCTTCCCTTGACCATCCCTACCCCGCGTGACCCGCACAAAGTCGATTATCTTCAAGTAGGAAAAACCGATGAACGGAAAAATGAATGAAAAATTCCAGATTCTACACGAATCGCCAGGTTTCATAAAGTAATTAAACAAAAAAAAAATAATACTACCATATTCCGCAATAAAGATTAAAGCAAATTCAACCCCATAATATTCAACATTAAACCCAGATACTAACTCAGACTCGCCCTCCACTAAATCTATAGGACTTCGATTTATTTCTGCTAAAATACTAATAAAAAAACAAAAAAATATAGGTATCAAAATTACAATATTTCATACATATAATTGCCAAATTCTTAAATCAACTAATGAATAACTTTCCCTTAAAATCATAATTCTAAAAATAATTAACGTAAATCTTACTTTATAAGAAATAGACTGAGCAATAAACCGAGTAGCTCCCATTAAAGAAAAAATTGAATTTGAACTTCAACCAATTATTATAATTATAAAGTGCAAGTCCCGGCATCCTCATTGACTGTTTGCGTTAATTTCGTGAAAAGAGGATCCAGAAAGCGGATATTCGCGGGTAAGAGAAATTGTTTGAAAAATAATGTCGCGAGCACGTTTCATCTCGGCTTCTTCCTTGGCGTTCAAAAGTCGCCAACGGCGATACCTTTTCTGTCGGATATCCATGGATGCGGATGTGGATGGATAATTTACGCTTAGCGTGCAATAGTGGGTCAGATCGGCGGCCCGCGAATCTGAATAAGGACAAAGCAGAGGCGGCAAATAAAGAGGAGAAAGTTTTTGTATTCTACAGACAGCAGAGCGACGCGTGTAGGCGCGCGAGCGTTCTCTTTACTTCTAATTTCGACAAAACGCCTCGCGGTCCTTTATGTTGCCCGGAGTACTTTCCTATCCCATGTTCTACCTACGAGAAACCATCGACGTCTCTGGGTCTCTTCAAGGAGTAGCGGAGAAATTTCTCAATTTGCCGAGACTGGCTGAATAATCAAGATCCATCTAGATATCATATCGCCAATCAGTAATCGCTAGCGATCGTTATCTGTCATTGTCAAAACGTGGAAAATACTTTTCCGCCCGAAATAATGGCATTTTTCCCGGATTCCCAGACAAAACGAGTCGCACTACGGTCAAGCACGGCCATTTTTCATGTCTAGTGAAAAATCAGCTTGTATTCGATAACACGCTCTGAAATACGTTTCGGCCGACATCGATTTACAATGGCCCTCTACGATTGCTTGTGCATCGTTTTCCCGCTGCGGAATTAACTTTGTTATTGTTAGATAACGAGATAAACTGTTACGCCGTCTTTACGCGGAGGATTTATCATTCATCGATTATCCTTGCCCATGTTCCCCTCGCTACATTGACCCATCTCTCCCTCTCTCCCTCTCTCTCTCTCTCTCTCTCTCCGCGATAATCTAAAAATTTAAATGTTTTCCTCGAATATTGATGCCCGTTTATTATTTCCGACGGATTATCCAAAGGATTGATTCCACGGTGACAGAAAATTATCACAGAAATCGCGAGGAGCGTCGTAATAATCTATCGTCGATGGACAATCTAGGAAATTAGCAAAACTCAAAGATACCCACCTGTTATCGTTATCTGCGGATGCACTCGCGGTAAACTGATTTGGCGGTTCGCGACCACGTCTTGTACTTGGATTCTCGCTCTCCAGCCCGACTCACTTTCTCCCTGCACAACGCTGCCGTCTGTGCTTTTACCGAAGACGCTCGAATCTTATATACACGTCCCTTTCGGGGATGCTGGGCTAGCCACCGGTGGGGTACATCCATGAGTCATTCAACAGGCGGACATCCGTCTTCGTGACACTTTGTGACGGACGGTAAAACAAAGCGAAGCTAGAAAAAGCGTAAGCTGAGTAAGCTGGCGTGTATTTGTCAAAAGTGTCGCGTTAATTTTTTTTTATTTCGCATTGCAACTTGCGATTTTTCTCATTACGTACACGTGCATGAAAAAGAAAAATAGATGTATATATAAAAAATATATGTATATAAAAAATAATATGGCTATTAATATTAACTAATATATATACATACACATTAACATGTACATTAAGGTTAATAAATGTATATATATATATATATATATATATATATATATATATATATTTATATATGAATATATAATTCATTATTATTGAATAATATATATATATTAAATTAGTATATAATTTATCATTATTAATATATATATATATATATATAATTTTTTTTTATTCGCTGATCCGCATTTGCTGGACCAATAAATGCGACAATGTCACATTATATCGGCGACTCTCATGTTATATTCGCCTTGTCTTACATCTCGCGTGCCAGACAGACAGAAAAAGCTTGTAAAATATTTATTTTATCCTATTCTATGCTATTATGAGGAAAGATGGGTAAAACGATGGGTAAACGACCCGAATGTAGTAACGCAATAATTTACCATCAACGTTAAAATTTATATTACGACTCCGATACGAATTCGTATAATCGGATAATCGATTATTCCCGAATCGCAAAGTGGCGAAAATCGTAAAACGGGGATATCTTTTTTCGCGATTTCTGTTAATACGCTTTAATATACTTATAGCGTTGAATGAAAAACTTTTATTAATTCATCATAAAGGGGTCTCGCTACCATCAGCCCATGCAATCGTGAAACTAAATCGTACAGCGAAATTAATATTTAATCACTTCACGTTGATTGTACGCCGATTAATTAAACTCAAAATCCATTTAATGCTTGTAATAGCGAAATACATATATTGCAAGGGCTAAGCGGGGAAGGGAGAAGAGGCGGGGCGGCGGCGGCGGAGAGCGAGGGAGGACATAATTAAAAAACATTCCGCGCGCGCATCATCGCTCGCATTCTTCGCGATTAAAGAAGAAACGCAAGCAAACGAGGCCTCGATATCTCCTAAGGCGAATCGCCTTAATTTTCGCTTTCGTAAAATTTTCGTAAAATCGGTTTGCCACACTCGATTCCTGGAGAAGGTAGGTTGGGTTTTCCTACGGATTCGCCGTTACGTAAGACGTAGAAACGCTCGATGCAGATACAGAAGAGCGCCCGTTAATTGTATATACTTGCTGAATGAACGAAATCGCCTTACGTCACTTTTCGGGCTTCTCGTCAATGAAATTACGTAAAAACTGCTACCCATCCGCCTCGTCTCGCCGGGGTCAGGTAATTAACAAATGCCCCCGCGATTCGATCAGAGGAACTTCCATTCCGCCGACACTGTCGCAACCGAACTCTCGGCTTCCCCGAAAAGGGGAAGTCCCGAGTCCCAGAAATTCGCGGTCATTAGCCCGCGTTGCGATCCCGCTGATAATTTAATTCTCCCAACCGGGTAGACGCGGATTCTCGATTGGTCCGTGCTCGTTCTTGAAGTCGCTTCTGTCGAGTGAAGCGATTTGTGCCAAGTACGGAAGTGTACGCTTTCTTCTTGGCGACGCCGGCCGAGCGCATCGACCTTGACTTCGCGCGCTCGGATCATCGCGCTCGGCGATGATATATAAAATAGTAATTTTCACTCTCGATCGACCGCGCTCGAGAAAGTGAAGAGGCGTTCGCGGACACCTTCGCCGAGAGGAAACAAGCTCGTATCGATCACATCGAGATTTCCATCGATCGGAATTACGAATGCGCGATTGCGATCGCCTCGCTCAGTCTCAGGAAGAGACTTCTTCTTTTTATTAAGGAGACTTTTAAACGAGTCGTCGTCAGGCTTGCCCTGCGCCTTTGGCTTACGCTCGCCGCTGTCCGGTATCCGGGAGAAAGTACGTCTCAAGGGCCGGTCACGTCAGAGGACCTTTCCACGACCCTGCCGGGCCGGGTCCCGCGGGTGTCTCTAATCGAGTCCCGCGAGTTCCTCGGCAAGTTACGCGACTCTGCGATCTCGGAAGAGCCGCGCGAGAAGAATCTTCGTCGCTCTTCGCCGGCGTTTCCCCCTCCGCGGCCGCCCTGCGCGGGGAAACAGGAAGGGGAAAAGGGGAATTACTCGGACTCGAGCAACGGGCACTAAAGGCCCCCTTAAGGGCCTTCTCTCTCTTTCTCGTCACGTAACGGTGATCGCGACACGCCGCTCCCGATGCTGTCGATTCCCTTTCACGCCGCAACGCATTGTTCGCCATTACGTAACAGGGATTTTCCGCGGACTTTCGTAACGCTGGGAATTTCGTGTCGCGGATCACGTCGCGGTAAGCCGCGCGTGAATTCTCTTGACCCAATTCAAATATCCTTATGCGTTTTCTTCCGCGCCCGAATGCAAATGGATTCGAAGAAGCGCGAATGGCGCAATCACTGACGCCGCAGCGGCGAGAATCCCGCTGAGAATCTAGGGATCATTGCAAAGGGCCCCAATGGTGCAGAGATTTCTCGGAAAAGGTCTCGCCGCAGATCACGCAGACAATTAATGATCGATCCTCGGGATTCTATCAGAGAAACTTCCGTTCCGTTCCGATCCACGAAGAGTGGAGCCTCAAGTCCCACAAATTCGCGGTCATTATTCGCATTGTTCGACCATAACGATTCGCAGCGCTGACCTTATCTCCCGAGGAGACGCGGATTCACGTCTCTCAGCGAAAACAAGCGGACCGATTAAGGGCGGCGAGGGAGGAGGAGGGGAGTCCCCTCGGGAGTCCGTTCTTCTTTTAGGAGGAACGAGGAAAGGGGAGGGCTACCAGCCATCAGCTGACTACTATCTTACCAATTTTATTCGAGGCTGCCTCGAAGGTGACGAGAGCTGCCGGACAGTGAAGGAGGGAGGGAGGGGCGACGGTAGGTCCGGGAAGCAAACAACGCAATAACTTTCACCAGGTCCTTTTTTTTGTGCGTGGATGAGATTACACGATAGACGATTTAGACGATGATTATCGATGAGGAGAGACAAAGTTGCCAGCCGCTACACGAACTTCCGCACGTGCTTCACTGAGGTCGTCGGCTACCGGTCCGATGATTTTTGCGCGATGGTCAGTAGGTAATATGGTATCCATGCTGCTCGATCGAGTAACTCGACGGGATCTCCGCGATCGGCGCGGAATAGGCGTAAGCGTACGGCGACACCTGATAACAACGAAGGTATGATCGCAGTTTGGCAGTCTGGAAGCGCGCTCTGATCGCATGCAGAGCCGTTGAAAGCATCAAGAAGAAGAAGGAAGAAAAATGCAATTTTCATCGGAAACTCGCGGAAATTTCAGCCAGACTCGCGACAAACTCGTCCCGGTCCCCATCAGCCTTATCATTATGTAACACGTATACATGCAATACGTAATAAGCAACTAGATATTAAGCCATGTAACTCCTATTCAGTTCCTAGAGGGCTTCATGATCCCGCCACCCTCTCGGAGACTGAGCATTCCCCACCGTGCGCAAGTGCGCGCTTCCCAAGCATGAACGGCACGTATAATAATGGTAACAACTACAACAACAACGGCAAGAAACGTGATTCGAGACTCACCTGGGACAAAACGGGCGCGGAATACGCGATGCGGGAGATCGGTGCGATCACGGGCGTGGCGATCGGCGCGATCAGCGGCGCGAGCTTGGTGGTCGACGCCGGCGTCTTCAGCTCGGAGATGAGGGTGAGCGGCTTCGGTGCGGGCGCCGCTTTGGGCGCCGGTGCCGGCGCGGAGCACGCCAGGCCGGCGAGGAGAACGCCGAGGAGGATCTGCAAGCAATCGTGTCTCGTCTGGGGGAGGCCACTTGTATTGAAATTGGAAAACTTGGAAGACGCGCGCGCGCGCGCGCGCGAGAGGCAAATGGGTCTACGTGACGCAAATATCGTCCGCGGGAACCGCCTGGAGAACGGATCTCCGGGGAATCCCCGGGGGAGTCGTTGCTTATTCCCGTCGCGATTTCGTTAGCGGACACCGAGCCGTCGATGGCACTTTTGGCGCTTGGTGCTTCTTCTTCTTCTTCTTCTTCTTCTTCTTCTTCTTTTTTTCCGTAGCCGTGATAATCGAGCGTCCATCTACTTACGAGTCGCAGCATGGTGACCTGAGGGTGAAGAGGGCTCGCTGTGCGCGCGGATTCACTCGGGAAGAACAAGCGTCAGTGCGCGCGCCAGCCTGCTTCCCTCGTACTTATAGAGGTCTCGGGGATACCGTAAAAAGCAGACTCGTCCGGTACTACAAAAGTCCCTAACTGCCGTACCGCCGCATTCCTGCTGGCTCTCAGGGACGGGCAGGATCGTAGTTGCGATGCAAGCACGCCGACTCCTCGTCGTTTGCATCGCGCCTGCACTCGCGGCGCTTGTAACTCACGCGCGTTCGGAAGAAAGACGATAGATTGTAGACAGGGATTAGGATCGATCAGCGTTGTCGCGGCTAAACTGGAGGATTTAGATTGTCCGATTATCGCGGAGGCGTTATCGATGGGCTTTTCTATTTCTAGTTATTCCAGTCTAGTTATTTGTTTACCACTGTTTGTCGATGTATCGTTATTCTCGCGGGAACGATGCCGCCAAGAGCGGTACCAAGAAAGAGATGCTCTCTTGATTTCATGTCTGGATTTCATCTCGTCTCGCCGAGGAAAATCAGGGAGCGCGGATTCCGCGCTGAATGCATGGCATGCGTGAAACGCACGCGGGGATTCCCTGATAAGAATAACGCTCCGAGGAAACGTTTCCGTTTCTATTTCTCCCCTCTTTCCATTTCCGAGAAACAATCCCGGCGCGCGAGAGCCCCTCGGCTTCGACGTTTTTCAATTATCGATCCACGTCCTGGGACGCAGGGCGCACATCTCGCCGCAACTCTCCCGTCGATATTTCCTCCGCGCGCGCGCGCGCGCGCGTCTATGCACACGCGTGCTGTCGCCGTGTTGGTGTAGGACGTGATTTAAGAAAGGGAGACGCGGAGAGGTCCGATAAGTCCGCGCGCGACCATACGCGCGATTCTCCGGATAGCACGATCCGATGAGGCTCGGCAGCGCCATACGGTGCTCAGTAGACCAGGTATAGCCGAGGTCATTAGCAATACCCGCGGTTCGTTCACCCGAGACCTTGAGGATCCAAGCGGGTATGTGCCTTCGAGGCGATCGCGCACTGGGCAATTTATATCGAGGCACGGATCGATATTGCGGCATGCCGCTGACAGGACGGTATTATTGCAAGTCGCTAGACAATCGCGCGTGAGTGACGTTTTAAACGTCACCGGGATGTCGCTGGGGGAGAAAATATAATGCGCTATGATAAGTAACGATATATGCGGCTTACAGATGCGACAACAATGGAAACAGACAGAGAGAGAGAGAGAGAGAGAGAGAGAGAGAGAGAGAGAGAGAGAGAGAGGGAGGGAGAGGGAGCATGAGGGAAAAGATTTCTCTAGGACGGCTGGATCTGACTTCCTCGAGGGGGGGGGGGGAATGCGCAGCGAGGCATGAAGAGTGCAGAGAAATTTATTAAGAAATTTACATTCGGCTCGAGTACGTCCGATATTTTCCGTATCGATGTAGAAACAAGCGTGTAGGACCAACCGGCCTCTTTCCCAGGCTAAAGACTGCCGGCTTCGGCTGCCCGCTTCGTCGACTGATCGAGAGCGATGGCGAGATGAGCGCTAGTGATTTCCGATTTCCGAGCATCGATGATACGCAAAGGGCAGGCGGTCTGCGACCGCTAAAGAGCACGAGGGTTCTCCGAGCACGGACGCACGGGACTCTAGGGATTTTTGAGATGAGATATAATTTAATTCTAATGACGGTGATTAATGAGAAGTTGTTCCCAGACGAGAGCTCGCGATCGCTTCAGCGCGGACAGTTCCGAGACAGAAGCTCTCTCTTTCTCTCTCTCTCTCTCTCTCTCTCTCTCTCTCTCTCGAAACACTCGTCGCTCCAGATCGGAGATCGAGCGTGCTCTTTAGAGTTAGCATTAATTACGCGACGTGTTGAACACTGTGTCCGTAACTGGACACGGTCTTCTCGCCGATCAGCTGATGAGAATACGGGTAATAGATCGGAGCCGCGTAGGCCAGCTCGCGAGTGGCCAACGCGGGTATCGCGACGTGCGACTCGATGCTCGTCAGCGGCTTCGCCACCGCGATCGCCGGCTGTGCATCGTGGATCACTTGATGGCCATGCGCCTCCACCGTCTTCTCCGCGAGCAGGGAACCCTTGACCACGGGCTGCGCGATCTCGGCGAATGGCTGCTGCAGGAGCGCCACGTCCGCGTATCTCAGCACAGGAGCAGCGCTGAGCAGAGGCGCCGATGCGTGCACCACGTTGCTGCCGTGGGACTCGACGACCTTCTCGGAGATGAGCTTGCCGAGGACGGGCGTGAGAACGGCTCCGCACTGCACGGAGACGACGCTCGCCAGCACGGAAATCATCACCTGCGAAAGAGAAGAGATTCCGCCAGCGTAGTGAAAGCCTTCGGGTGTTGCCGCGGGGAGCAGAACGGGGAGGTGAACGACGATATATTGTTTATCGACGAGATTGTCAGCGAATCGGCGGGCACTGAACGTTCTTTTGGTCCGGCGTGCTCTGAATAATGGATCAATCGGGCTTGGCTCGATAGCGTCTCCGCGAGATGTACGTACTAGTCTTCTAGTCCTTTTAATCTTGTCTAGGAGAATTTTGCAATCGATAGGTTTGAATTGATCTCAAGCGACGTCGCGATGCACCATGTCGATAGTGCTTGAGGAGAGAAGAAAGTGACGGAAGAGACGTTTTAGCTTACCAGTTTAAACATGACGATGGGCTTTTGCTAGTTTTGGATCAGAACCTGGGACCAATCTGCACGCACGCGGACCTACGCGTGCTTATATAGGAGAGGACTTCCGTGATCTCTTCGAGAGACCTTCAAGGTCCGTGCAATAAGAGCTCGACGTTCCACCAGTCCAGTAGTTTCACGGATGTATCGGAGAATATTCGATACGCCGAAGGCATTCGCGTCTGGAAATATGCACATGTGTAAAGCACGCTTCCGTGGAATTGTTTTACCGTTCGCATCAAGTATTAAGGGTTCCCCAGGGCCGGGAGAGATGCCTTGAATTCCGATAAAATATTTCCTTTCAGCGAGACATTTCCTAATTCGGTATTCCATTCGTCGGTGAATGAGAATTAAAGATCGAGTCACCGCCTGTGAGCAGAGCAGAGACCGCACGTACACGCGGATATTAAAATTACTTAGCGAATGCGAAATCATTGTCAGCCAGACAAATCACAAGCGGAATTCGGATTAAACAGCCGTTAAAGCTGAATACGTGTATGCGCATCAGAGTAAAATAGTCGCCTACGGTCACGCGGCGAAAAGAAAAGGGAGATCGAGAGAAGAACGCGCGGACTATCCGATGCATCAGGAAAATCGAAACGGATGAAGAGATTACGTTCTTGCCGCGCGTTGAAGGCGCTGAAGCTTTTTGTCACCGCCTCGAGTTTGCGGGCTAGACTCGACGTACGAACAAAGAGGCTTCGCGATCTCGAGACTTTACTTTTACCTCCTCGCCTCCTGCTAACAATAAGCACTTACGCCATAGAAGCAAGAGAAAAAGTGGATAGTCCTCAATGGAACACGCAAAAAGCGCTTGACCGTAAAATTGCGGCCGAAACCCCGCTCGATCTTAATGATCCCTCGTTTATCCGTTTCCATTAGATGATTGCGTGATGTACGATGAGGAATTCGATGGGAAATAATGTCGCAAAGTAGAGAAAGTAGAGAGCGATATAGTCCGAGGGCAGCACAAAGTCGCGTCGTAATAAGTCGTAAATAAGTCGTTACTTGGTAGACGTAGCAGAGAAATTATCAACAAATTAGTCTGCTAATCAGTTGACAACTGACATTGAGATGTACGTAAAATAGGACCTTCGGCGGGGAGCTTCCGATTCTGCGGACTAAAGCGGACTGATTTTTTTTCTCGACTCGAAATGATCTGTCAAGGGATTCAATCAAGGGAAGGGACTCGACGCGAAATTGTATTTTAATAAAACTATCGCTCGGCGCAGCGCACAATGCGATACCCTGAAACTGACACGTTGCGTTTAGCATGTGACAACAAAGGTACAAATATATCTACGGCTCTCGTTCGCAGGCATAGATGCGAATATTGAATAATTCGCCGACTCCTCTCTCTCTCTCTCTCTCTCTCTCTCTCTCTCGCGGGGACGCTCTTTAAAGCTTCGGTTTTGAAGAATCTAGCAAGTTGGGCTCGTGAAAAGTGCATGGGCGGGTTTTGTACGTTTCTCGTAAATATATTCAATATAGGCGAGCCGACGTGGCGCAACGGCGCAAAGTTTCTGCCGCAAGTGTCGCGAATGGCGAGGGGGTGAGCGAGGGGGTGAGCGAGAGTAGGGGCGTGGGCTAAAGCCGAAACTCAAACAAGCGTTGATCGCCAAGTCGGTAAACACTTTTCATCGAGTCGTTCCAAATCCTATTTTGAGAAAAGCCTCACGTAAACGGATAGAGGTAGATGGACGATGGGACGCGGGCGTGGCGGGTCCAAATAAAAAGCCATAAGAACGAGATCACCCCGTGATCACGACGCTTCGTGTTTGCCGATCGCTCGTGCGAGGAAAAAGTTTGGATTCCCCGTGATCGGACGAGGAAAGGAAGAACGGACTGGTGGAATCCACGATCGCCGATAAGCGCGGCTGGTACGTGATGCGGGGGAATTAACCCCTCAGGAACCCCGCAGGAGATAAGAATCCAGCATCTACCATCCGGTGGAATTTCTCGGTCCATTTTCGCATTACACAGCGCATTATACAGCGAGTACCCAAAAAGTCTCATATCTATCAAAGATAAAGAGAGAGAGAGAGAGAGAGGGAGAAAGAATTGTAGTCCGATTGTTATATCCGCCGATGAAGCCCTGAGACCGAATCCCAAAACTTGGTTCTCCCAATCGACAAGGACAAGGTTGGATGACGGAATGGACGAATGAACGAACGAGAGAGTATTTTACGTAAAGGCAGAAATGGCAGAATTTTATTGATTAATCGTAGCGATCGGTCGTTCGACCGTGCGTCGGTTGGTCGGTACAGGTTGGTTTAATCGATTCGATGTTGAGATGAATCGTTCGCTGCCGATAATAATGTCGCACAACGAGGTCGGTCGATTGGCCGGTCGTTCCGATGAATCGTCATCGCCGCGTCGCCCGGGTGTGACGACAAAGACGACGGAGACGGCGTCTCCGTCGACACGCCATGGTCGTCGCGGGAGACCATGATGGTGGTGATGAGACGAGTCTTGAGGGCTAGAGTTGTTTCCTTAGTGCAGAGCGACGACGGGAGCATGGGCAGCGTAGGCAACCGGCGCGTGGGCGACGACTGGAGCAGCTGCGACGACCGGCGCAGCTGCGACGAACGGCGCGGTCTTGACGACCGGCGCGGTGTAAGCGATAGCAGGAGCGGCGACCAGTGGGCTCTTGACGGATACCTTGTAGGTGTTGGCGTAGCTGGTGGCGACCGGGACGGTGTGGGCGACCGCGACCGCGGGCGCCGCCGCGACGACCGGCGCCGCGTGAAGAGCAGCAGGTGCTGCCAGGTAGCCGGGTGCGGCGGCAGCGCAGGCCAGCAGGGCGAAGAGGGCGACGAGCTTGTACATGGTTGATCGCTTGTCAGGTGTTGCTTGTCAACTCGGCTTCGTACTTCGGCGGAGTGCTGAAGAGCGAATGATGTCTGGACAGGGCATCTAGGACCCCTTATATCCGCCGTGAATGACCTCCCCCACCTCGCGGCCAGCGAGCCACCCGGTCCCGAGCGGTTCCTGTTGCCTTCCGCTGCCCGTCGTTTGGTCCTTTCGTTTGCTCGTTTTTTGCCCCGCCAACACCACACCGGAGAAGCACTGCCAAGGACTGTCGATCGTTCGCGCCTTCGGCCTCTGTTCAGCGGGACCCTTCACCGTCATCTACGTAGCCTCGACGGAAACGATCGTTGGTCGATTATCATTTTGTTCCTTGTCCGAGGACGCGGGATTCTCGAAAGGGCGGCCGCATTGCCGCCCGATGACCTTATCTCCTCGTCTTTCGGTTTTCTTTGTGCAATCGTAAAGACCAGACCAGACGAAGGTTCAATGGCACAACCTCGACGATCAATCATCTAACTGTTACTCGTATATATTTAGACGCATTAGCATCAGTCGTATATAATTATCAAACCATTTATTACATGTATACGTACCAGCTGCCTGGATTAGTCAAGTCGATTCGAGATACGAGCTCGAATCGCCGCGGGCGACCATAGCGATGGTCGGAATAACTTGTCACTTGCTCGATTGATTCTAGACACGCCGAATTCTGACATTGATAGACTCGCTTAATTGATAATGTCTCTTGTGAAACGCGTATAAGCAATTTGGCTGCCGGTTTCTGTCGCCTTGTAATTAACGCCTTGTAATTTATCACATCCGCAATTTCTCACGAGCAATACCTCGTTGCAGCTAAAATCATCATGTATCAGCCGTAAGATCTCGATCGAAATCGGGACGAATCATCTCTTACTGCTGTTGTTTGCTCTGCCCTCTGCCTCGTTTAGCAGAATTTTTCGTTTCCCTTCTTTCTCTATTACTTTACTCTATTTTAATGCTTATGAATCGCGGCGATTTACGATCCGGGTTGCCTTGCACGCGAGTTCCTCTTGGCCGAGTAGTTTTTATGCAGCGCTTTAATAAACGCGTATGCGCAATAACGACCTTTCCTCCCAGATACTTGCCCAGCCCGAAAAGTTTACCATTATTCAGGGGCAATATCGTCTTGTTCCTTCCGACGAATAATTGGCATTAAGATTGTTATTTCTTCCAGGATGACTAATTTTTTGTGAGAATCTGTGAATCTTATCTGTGTCTCGAGTAAAATCCTATCAAGACGGGATTCATTCTTGATTACCTGAGAATCTTTCGGAGATTGCCTCCAAAGAGATTGCCCTCTCTCTCTCTCTCTCTCTCTCTCTCTCTCTCTCTCTCTCTCTCCGCCTCCTCTTCTTTCGCTTCTTCTTCTTCTTTCCCGCCACCTGTGCATTAATCATTTACGTCGTAATATAAATAATATCGATTATGTATTAACGATTGAATAATGCAAGCCGAGCGACCGTCGTTACATCTCTGTCCGTATATTACAACGTAATATATTACAAGTCGGGGGAGCGGAGGGTGAGTCAAGGGGGAGAGCATTGTGACACAAGTCGCGAAAGTAGATGCTCGACTTACACAACTTTTCGCACGACGCACTACGCATACGGCCTGTAGAAGCGAGCGCGAGTCGTGTGCACCAAGAGTGCGGGTCTTTCTGTGTCTCGTATGCGTTACGCGGATTGTCAGCGGCCTTGCGCAATCATGCATTCGCAATGACAATTGCGCGACAGCTCGCACTGTCGAAAATTCGCAAGCTATTCCGCTGCGACGAGACGTAGCGCGGAAAACTGCGCGATGTCAGACAAAATATTATGCACCCTTGCTGCACCCTTACTTTCTCTCTTTGTCACCTTTGTCCACATTGATGAGTTGCGCAACGAACGCGGCGCAAGGTATATTAAAATTCTACGAGCATGTCCCGTAATACGTTGAATCGAAATTCATAATGCAGCGGTCCGCATGCGCGGATTTCTACGTATATTTAATTTATGATCGAATGGCTGAATTTGTAATTTTGCGGCTGCGCAAATTTGTTTTCGCGATCAGACGTTGCGCGGTCATTTACATATGGCGAGCTGCCGACCATTGTTATAGAATCATGAATTTTATATGGCACATAATTTCCCCGCGCATTGTCCAATCTCCAAATGCCATCCGTACGTGGCGTCGTTAAAAGGATTAACGATTTAACGATAATCGCCAATTGCGCGCGATACGATTATCCGATCCGTTGCTCATGTTGTTTCATGAGGAGTTTCGCCGCGCTGGTGGGAGGGCTTTTAACCGTGTTTCCTCGCCTTATCCTGCCAAAAGCAACCGAAATCTCTCGATCCGGGCCGGTATCCGGAAGACCTTGGCCCGCGCAGAAGGCGCGTAAGCGCCGGCTTGCGGCCACCTCTTCTGGATCGCCGCTGCTAGCGAAGCGTGGAGAGAGAACCAGTTCTCCCGAGCGGGAGAACTCCCGCGCTATAAAAAAGTCCCGAGGAACCGATCCCGGTATCAGTCGAGTGGTACAGCGAATTCGCAGCGCACATTCGAGTCAAGCTCCTTCGAGAGAAGCTTCCTCCTCGCAGTCGGCGCACCTTCCGCACCTCCCGAGTCATGTTCAAGTTCACCGTACTCCTCATCTTGGTCGCCTGCGCCACGGCCGCGCCCGCGCCCGGCCTGCTCGCATCTGCGCCCGCAGTCGCAGCCGCGCCGGTCATCGCCGCTGCCCCCACCGCCGCTCTCGCCTACTCGGCGCATCCCGCGTCGATCGTGCACGCAGCGCCGCTCGCCTACGCGGCGCACGCGTACGCCGCACCTGCCGTCAGCTACATCCACTGAGCGGCGCGGCGCGGAGCAGCTCTCCCGAGGGATCGACGACGATGGGCAGTCGATGGCATTGATCGACTTTTGACCACGGAGGGACTCTCGGCCGGCCCTGCGGACCTTCCCCGCCAAAGGGATTGTAATTTTTATGCAAACTTTTATGTAGAGATATAATAATAAATGTATTATTACGTATGATCACGTCAACATGTCGCCCTCTTCTTTTATTGCTCCCTATTGCGCGCCGTTAGACGATCGATTCGCCGGGATGGCGGACGTTGACACGTATGAAACGAGATATGCATCTCGTTGCGAGCGAAAAGTAATCCTCTTATAGTACCTGGGTCTCAAAGAGAATTTTAATGCCGGCCTACGTCGAACCGCTTGAATTACGCGCAGAGCCAAATGCGCTTGTACATTAGCCGGGAGGCCGTCCCTCCGCCGTAATTTTACGTAATTTAATTCTGATTTTAATATCACGATTTTGGTCAATTCACGGCTCTGAAAACTTTCGAAATATTTTATAACAGAGAGAGAGAGAGAGAGAGAGAGAGAGAGAGAGAGGGAGGGAAAAAGAGAGCTGATATTTACACGGATCGCAAAACATCCAAAGCGAAAACAATAACGCTCCGAGCGATAGCCCGACGTGTCCGTGTATCTTTTTTAAAATATATTTGTCATTGGTTGCGACGAGTAAAAAAAAAAAAAAAAAAAAAAAAACATTCGCGGGGAAAGAACGTCGCTGCAAATGTTGCCGCGATTGCACACGCAAATAAATGAAAATAACGCGAGTAAGATACTTTGCGTTTGCGAGGCTTATTTCAAGGAAAATGACCGTGTCGACACTCTCGCCACACTCACAACGCCGAGACTTTTCAACTTTACGTATCACGGAGTTTATCGATTAATTTATTTGGAAAATTATTTCGACGAAAATTATCAATTTAAAATCGTTGAGCGATCAGGTCGTTGCTTGCGCAGATGGATCACGCGTGTCGAAGGTCAGCAGTGTCACACAATGAACCCGCGACGTGGCGTAGAAAGTTACCGCGACCTTCCCAGCGAATCCCACAACTCTATACGCAATAATCCCCATCACTCATCCTAGGAACGTCGCTCAAAGTCACTTATCTCGTGATCCCGAAATAAAGCCGACCCAGGTATTTCGCTATTAGGTAACACCACGTGCGCGCGCGCGCGCGCGCGCGCGCTCTTATTACGAGCTACACGCTTCGATCAGTTAATTGACAGTGCACGTCTATATCTCACAATGGAATATGATTGCGCGGATGTTACGATATTGTACGTTTATATTCAACGGGAAACAATGTATTAATTACGGTGCATCGGGTCTGCGCGATAGCGATCGCAAAAGTTTCTGGCTGTTACAGCCAGAGGATCGTATATACGCGATAAACTCGCGTTAACACGTAACTCCAGATGTTACCTGAAACGCACTGGAGATTCGCGAGAAAGAAAAAGGGAAAGGAAAAAGAGAAAGAATTACACCGTATTACAGCTTCGTAATAGATAGATAGATCAGATATTCCTCAGGGACTGGAAATATTGATATAATATCCCGGCGATATCTTCCCCACGCAAAGTCCTCTCCTTCTCTGCTATATTAGTCAAGTGCGGTAACGCGGTGCGCTCCAAATGGATGCCGGATCGTCTAGATAAAATCTCAATCCCAAGTATCCTACGATATCCGCAGAAGAATAATTAGCGGTCGCGAGAGTAAGGAGTAAGTCCGATAACTTCCAGCCGATAAGTTTGTCACTATCGCGAGTCCGAAGATGGAAGTCGCTAGCGACCACTTATTCGCTTGCTTCACGCTCTCCGCGATGGAGTCCATTTTCGTTTCTTCCGGAGCGTTTCACCTTCGGCAACGACATTCTCGTACACGCGCATTTTTTCTCAGCTTCACCTGGCGACGAACGAAAACGAGTCACCGCCCGAGTCTGGGCGGAGTCCGTGAGAGAGGCGACGACCCTGCTCCAATAAATCTGGAGCACGATCGCGTGCAACGATAAGCGAGAAAGTAAATAAATGAATGAGCGACTGTCCGCGCTCCGGACCCTTGACGTCGTAATATTTCACAAATTTCGCCACTGTGCTTGAGCGAGCGAGCATGACGAAGAAGAAACGAAGAGCGCGGGCGATACTCGACAGGCGCAGGCCGTCCCGTGGTTGCCTTTTTATCGAAAATGTGTTCTTCGGCAGCATGTCGCGATAGCGATGATTGGTGACTGACTGGCGGAATTTCTCAAGCTGAAGAGTTTCAGCGAAAGCGCAAGCGCCAGAGAGATCATTAATCTGTGACGATCATTCGGAGCGAACGGATATGATATTCCTCGATTCGTTTGATCTCGCTGCTGCTCGAGCAGAGTTTAATCTTCGGTTGGTTAGTTTAATTTTCTGATCGAGCTTGAGGCAACGTTTCAAGAGAATGAAACATTTCGGGTATAAATTATAGTCCCACTGATATTTCTATCGCGCGAAGAGATGCGCGATAATCTCGTACGTCGAAACGCTGCTTGCAAATTAAATTCGTAAAATAAAACGACACATAATTCGTCGATCTGCCATCTCTCGCACGGAGGTGTTGATTTTAAAGAATCGTTTCGCGCGGCGTTTTCGCTTTATCGATTTCATTATTCGCGCGGGTTTGCTTTTATTAAATCAAAAAATATTACTTTCGACACCATTATCGACGAGTCGATAATGTCTCTCGTTTATGCACACTGAATATCTATAGTCAGGTTTATCTTACGATCAGACGGATTGATCGGAATTCTAATCGCGGCTGTATTTCTCCGAACTGACTGAAAGAGCTCAGCTTTTCTCAGTGTTATTATCCGTGTTCGATAACGACACGTTTCTAAGAAATTTAATAAATTTGCTGCTATAAATTCGAAATATTTATGATACGTTATCATACTTATTCAAGCGATTCTACCCAGCGCTGGCAGGATGAGAGACAACTTTAGCGAGGTGCGAGCATACGTTACGTAAAGCGCGTATTATTACATAAAATCGGGAAGGGAAGAAGTAAAACGACCGATCATGAATCAGGATAAACAAAGTTCGCGGATTGCCTTGCCTCAGCCTTGATCTACTCTCAAGTCTCGTTGCTTCTTTGCACTCTGCGCCTCGTTCTCACCTTGCGTAACCTCTTACGCTTCGTTGGCCGGATGATCTAAGACTGAACATATAAAAGCGGGATCTAACAATCCCGTCTCCGGTCAGACGTGACGGATCTCTGCCGGCGCAAGATCGCGCGTGATCTCAATACAAGATCGTGCATCTCGATTTGTATTTGAGACATCGCGCGGAACCGCGCCAAGTGTTGTTGTAAGAAAACTCGTAATTGCGAAAGGGCAAGAGAAGAATCAGGTGCGATCTTAAGAATTAAGATCAGCGCGGTAATTAATATCGCAGCGTAGATAGCACTAAAACTAATAATCCAGCTCGTTCGATCGTCTGGCAATTGTTCAATCAGGATATTCCCAAATCCTCAGTGCTCCCATAAACGTCCCGACTTTCTCGAGTGTTCTTCGGGGACTTTGGGAAATCTAGAAATCTCCAAGTTCCCTTTACATCTTTCTCAAATCTCACGATGATCGTAATAGACGCAGATCGTAAGGAACATGCAGACGTAAAACATGAAAATCTATATTGTAAACGTCATATACATATAGCCAATACGTGATCAAACTTGTCGATGAGGGCAATTAGTCCTACAGGTTCTGCTTCGCCAGTCCCGCTCTATCAATGATAATATCCACCGTATCCATGGCTATAGCCGAGCCCGTAACCATAGCCAAGACCGTATCCATGACCGTATCCAAGATTGTTTTGCAGATAGGCGACCGATGGTGGAATCGCGTATCCATAATGACCATAGCTCACTGCTGGTGCCGTATAAGTCGGAGCATATGCGACCTTTGTGATAGCAGGTGCGGTGTACGCCAGTTTGGCGATGGGTGCAGGTGCAACGAGCTTAGTGACTGTCGGGGCAACCGCGACCTGAAGAGAAAATTGTTCCATTTCACTTTATTCCGTTTTATTTTATTCTGCTTCGTTTTTTAGTTGTACATCTCCTCCCCCCCTCGTTCTCCTTGTTCACCGTGCGTAACAGAGCATTGCCAGACAATTTAATCTCTCGTTAAAGTTTCCTCGATAATTACTCCATTTTATTTGATCACTTTGTCAAGATTTATTTATCCCGTCAAGTAATCGAGTGATCCGCGACTGCGCCAGGGCGCAGGTTGAGATCTCATTTTTATCAGATTTATTTCGCACGAGTGTCGGCAGTGTTCGTTACGCAAGCGAAACCGGAATGTTCCTTTGGCTCTCAGCCATCGTCGAAGCGACACGGGGTACACTGATAATCCTCCCCTCGTGTCGCAATGTCCGGTTTTAAAGAGCTTACCTTGTACGTATTGGCGTAACTGGTTGCAATCGGGGCGTGCGCGTACGTTGCAGGTGCGATCGCCGCCACTCCGTGACCTAAACCACCATAGCCGTAGCCACCGTAGCCGTAGCCATCGTAGCCATAGAGTCCTCCGTATCCGGAATAGAGGCCTGCGGACGCGTAGGCGAGAGTGGCGAAGAGAACGACCTGCGGACGTAAGATGTCATCCGTTAATACGTTGCGATATGGGATTAAGATCAAACAGCAACATGATGATCAGTAATATCGAAACTGGGCGCTGAAAGTAATCTGGCTCGTTAGGACGACGATCCTTCATCCAGCAATTGTTCAGCGGATATCCCCAGTTCTGAGCTTCCAATGTGCCATAATGTCCCAACCTTCTTCTCCAGAGACTCGGAAATATCATAATATTTTACACGTGCATTGCAATATTTGACATTTCCATCGCATGCTATCGATGTGGGAATCACTGATGACGGCATCGGAATCATGCGTACGTAACTGGAAGAAGCCTGGCAGGAGTGCGCGCGATAAAATCGAAGGGTGACACGATAAAGTCGGCGAGCGCAATCATCATCAATCTTTTCGGAGTAACGGAAACAAAGGCGCGCGCGCGCGCGATGTACAAACGGCAAAGCTGCACGTTGGGGAATTATGCTATAAATCACAAAAGTGGAAAGAGCGTATTCCTGGGAAACGTTTTGCTATCCAGTCCACATGAGAACTCGCCATGCAAGATTGATATCCTGAATGACGATGCGAAGCTTCCAAGCGAATGTTTCACATCGTCGCGGATAGCCTTCGGCTTTATTTACGCATATTCAGCGCGATTTCAAGCGAGCATTGTTCGCGATACGAGCATATGCCAAGACGATAAAATCGCGCCCGCGGCGCTAAGTAAAGTTCACGCAGCGAATGGATTCGTGGATCGTCCAGGGATATTACCTGCGATATTACCGCTCTTCGTGGCCGGAGATAAGTCTAATCTTCGGATAAGGGTTATAAGGGAGCCGAGTTACAGCCGAGCGTCATTTTCGAAAGAAGCACTCTTCCGGATCTCGCGATAGATCCTCCACACGCACGTTTTAACGCAAAGAAGAGAGAAAAGAAGAGAAAGCGTAACAGCAACACCCGCGCAGGGGAACGCGCGTCGCGTGGGTTACCTGGACGTTTGCGAAAATCCGAGTCCCTGCTGGGACTCGGTACTCGCTTCCGCGAGTACCAAAGGACTCGGACTACCGAGTACTTTACTCACCAGCTTGAACATGTTGCTGCGATTGCTCGTAAACCTCTGCGGTCGCTACTGCGGACTGACTACATCTCGCTGTACCCTGCCGGATCGCTTATATATCCCCGGCGGATTCTTTTTGCTGCGTACGCTCGCGGGGTCCAGGGGGCAGGGGTGCAAGGGCGGGAAAAAATTCTCCTGCCAATGGGCAGGACGAATTCGCGCCGCCGAGGACGGTGCTTGCGAGTCCACCGCTGATAGTGGGGTGGATAGGGACTTGTTACGCGCTCACCTAGATCCTAGAGATTCCTGGCGGCGCCGCGCGGATCGCACGAAGGACGGGCCGATTATCGGCCGGTGGGGAAAAGAAGTATCGTCCGTTCGATTAGCGCGCACCGCGTGAGAAAAAGCACGCATCACGTGTCACCTTGAGCGCGAAAGACGCGGAACGGCAAGAACGCGCGCACGCACGTGAGCGGCGGGGTTCGGAGGGGGGGAGGGGGCGCGCGCGCGCGCGCGCGCGCGTATGCGCGTGTGCGAAGGGGAGAGAGAGAGAGAGAGAGAGAGAGAGAGCGAGAGAGCGTTCTCGCCTTCGTTTTTTTTCTCTCGGCCGTCGCTTTCAGTAATTACTCGCGCGTCTATGATCTTGTCTGTGCTCCGCGAAGCGTGAATGAAGCGGCGCGGGGACCTCGACCGATCGAATATGGCACGCGGTGGTGTGGAAGCGAGATATCCGAGACAATTCATACCATGCGCGTCGTGCATTTCTCTCTCCGTTGTCGGCACTCTTGTATCGGCCTCCGTCGAGCCTGCGCCGCGCGGTTGGACGTTTATCCGCGCTTGGCTCTCCCCGCGCTGTTGCGCAGCGTTGCGCTACACGCGTACAAATTAATTTCTTGCCCCGGATTCGACGATCCCGCCGGATTTCCAGCGCGGCCGATCGCGGCTCTCTCGCGTATCTTCCTCGCGGGTGAATTCTGGGGCTGGACCGGAGAGCAAGAAATTAATTTGTATGCCTGTAATGCACACTTGGCGCGTCTTTTAGCGCCGGAATCGCGCTACCGCGGCAGACTTCGCGGAGATTTCGCGCGTCCCTCTTTTAGCCCGACGATAAAATCGTCGTTAGACGATTCTCTTTTTTCTTTTTATTTCTGTACCAGCGCATTTTGCAAACGCGCTTTGCAGCGCGTGTCCCCGCTCTTTGACAAATGCATCTCTCCGCATCCCGTATCGATCGAGGTCGCCTGTTCGATCGAGGATGAGTGGGTGTGTCAACGCGAGTGTCATGCTGCTTCCGGTCACCGTCGGAGCGAAAAATGAATCATCTCGCGCCCGTGGAGAGCCCATGGAAACGCGCGCTATTCATATCGCACGGCCAACATACGCACGGCTCGCGTGGCTCGATTATTCATGGGATTCGTTCGCTCAGGCAGATAATAATGCTGGGAAGAGGAAGAAAGGTGGAGCACTTCATTAATCGTGGCATTACGCGTTTTTTTGCATAAATCTCCCTGCTGCGCACCTTGTCTTTGTCCTTATTTTGTCGCCTTGCGAACGCACGCGCGCAGCGGCAAGTGAAATTTCCGCGTGATAAACATTGGTTTATCGAATCAGTGTCGCGTTCTTAATAAGGTATAAAAGTTACGCGTGCGTCCCTAAAAAGCCATCTCATTAGATCGCCCAGTCTCGCTTCCAGGTCCAGCGTTCCAGTCAAATCGATATCTTTATAGCTAAAACGGTTAAAACCTTCAGCAACAGGATTCAGCAGACGATTCCTCTTCGACGCGCAGATTGGAGCAGCTTTTAAAAAATTTACGAACCCCTCCGTACGGATTGTGCGAAAAATATTTAATGCCGCGATTAATGAATGGTTGGTTTGTTTCGAAGAGAGATACGCGTCCGAGATATACGAGCACCGCTCTCTATTTTCCGAGCAAATCGCAGCAGGGATTTCCCCCTCTCGTAACTTCTCGTAACTTTTATATTTACACAAGAGAAATGTCTATGCATGGATCTTGTCGGGGGAGGGGGAGGGGGAGGGGGAGGGGGGGGGAAGAGAGGGAGAGAGAGAGGAAAGGACCGATCCTCGATATTGCGCTTGAAATTCGGGAATGCACTTCTATCAGCGTTGTAATGCGAATATCGGAATAGTTCCGTGCACAACTATTCACTTGCACACGTACGGATCGTTATTCCCGCGAATAATTTCCGCGCATTCTTCTCGAGGGTCTTTTTTTCCCGCGTACACGTGCACGTCGCCGAGTTCGAACTCGCTGCGCTGCTGCACCCCCCCCCCCCGTCAGTTTTCGCCGGCCCTTTTTTGCCTTACACGAGCGTTCGTAGCCAGCCCTAATGGTTTACGATGCGATTAGCTCGCCTGCGCGCCTAGAGCTTACGTGAGGGTATCTACCCTTACGTGCGGCCGCCTAACCCGAACGCGAATTGGGGCTAACGAAGATAAATATCGTAAGTGAGCGATATAACGTTACACCCAGACACGCATACGTGCCCTCGAACAACCCTTGCGTAAAAGGCAAAACGTCGCCACGAGGCGAACGCTCGCTCCTACCCCTCCGGGGGCATCTCCGGGGAATTGATTTTCAAGAGACGGGGTCTGCTAGCCCGGCTAGAGAGGGAGGGAGGGAGGGAATAACGACGAACGGGGTGTAGGTGTAAACCGAGGAGGATCGAGCCCCCGTTAGCCCCCGTCTGAATTTGACGTGATGCATGGCACTTTGTGATCGTTGCCACTTATCGCTCGTGTTCCGTTTCGTTTCATCGATGTCAGCTCCGCTCGGCTCCGCGTTGCTTATGTTTATCGACGTGGATGACAAGCGGCACGCATCGCACGCCGCGGGATTGTCCTCGCCTCCTTTTCCGTGTAATTATGCGTAAGGTCGTTTGTAAGCGCGATCGTTACGACGGTTAGACCGCCGAGTCAGCGGCTCATGGAGACATCGCGCTGACGGAAACTGGAACGCCGTGATCTAAATCCCCCTCTAGAGTTTATCATGCGCGTCTGGGTTATTATAGCATTAGCATTCCGTCGTGGACCGCGCGTGCACTTCCTCGTCCGGCTACCCTTCCGCCGCGGAATTATTACGTAAACGCCATCGCACGCTGCGCGATTGCTACCGAGCTCGCGGCTTTAATTCGAATTCTCTCTGCAAGGCTCGAGGTTCCCCTGTGCGAGTCACACAGCCGAGACTTGCGACACTTACCGTCCCCCGTCCCCGGGGATAATCCTTGCAGGCAGCAGCAGGAGGGAGAAGGAGAAACAAGCAACGAGAAACGGAGAAACTCTCTGCGTCATGTAGCGTGCAACTCGTTGCAAACAAATGAAAAGGGCAACGGGAGTAAACGAGGAAACGACTGAGGAAGAGTACACGCAGTGATCGCAGTGTTTGGACAAGTGACCGCTCAAGAGCGATCCTCGACAGCATCTCCCCCTGTATCCCCGGATACAGTGCGGTACGAGTGTACCGTAACTCAAGTAAATCAAGTGTACAAGTTAATCTCTTGCTCTTCATTCCGCTCGAATGAAGATTTCATCGACTCCGCTGCCCGATAAACGCCTCAAGGTCATCGATCGGAATCCCACGTGTACTCTTGTGAGCTTTGACAGAAAAGCATGGAATTAATTTGTACAGCCAGTTTCACTTTCGCACCTGTTCTTCGCCAGTATCGCCAGTATCGCTCCTCTCCTCGTCTTGTGCTCTTCAGGGACACGCGCGTTCGAGCGTGAGGTGTCACGCCCGATTTTTCGCGGGGCGTTCAGGGATGCGTGACATGGCGCGGCTCCCCGCGATGATTGTGCAATCATCATCGCCAGCGACAGTGTTCTCCAGGGATCCAGCCGAGAACACGGTGACGGCGGCGTGATGTACGATACATCGGTGTGGCACCGATACACAGAAGACACGGCGAGCGATTTATTATGGCGCGTTATCGCGTCGTGGAGCGTAAAGGGATCATTGGCGTTGGCAGAATGACCAGAGTGATGTGTCCCGAAATAAATCGCCAAGTGATTTTGCGATCAAGCGTGCGACGTGTGCAGCGTGATCGAAATGGGAGATCTCCGAGAGATCCGCTCCGCGATTAAGAGCGCTGTTGCATAGAGAGTTGCGGGGGTGGGGAATGAAATAAGCAGAGTACTGAGGAATACGATAAATAAGATAAACGATAATTCGTGTGTATTTTGATTAATACATCGCTCAATAACGGAGGATATATCGCAACGCGTGAGGAAACATGCTGGAAAGATCCGCGATAATTTTTCGGTCGAATTAAAGCCGCGGTCCGATGCGAGTAGCAGGGGTTGGCAAGAGCGCCGCTGGTGCTTGCCTTGTTCCAGTCGGGGGTGAGCAAGCAGGAAGCGCCACCCCGATAATACGTACATTTCGCATTATCTCCGCAGTGTGCGGAGGTTGGAAGCGGTAAGCAAGCGCAAATCCCGCGCGCGCGCGCGCGCGCGCGCGCGCGCGAGTGTGTTCCGTTTGGTCGTGTTGCTGACGCGGTTGCAGGGGGATGCGAGAGAAACGAGGCCCTTGCGCGGGGAAAATGGCAGGAAAAACCGTCTTTCGTTTCGTTTTCTTTTCTTTTATTTCATGTACCTCCGACACGACACGACACGTACGACACGGTAGGGCACGATAGGACGGAACAGACAGGGAACAACAAGGTATTGGCCGGTAGTTGCCTCGGCTACATATTATTTTACACTCTAACAGAGTACGGGGACGATGTAACTATATAAAGAGGCGCGCGTAGAGCAGAAAGGAAGCAGCAGGTGTACGGGCACTCGATAAACATCTCCCGTAGATGGGACGATCTCACTTGTCCTCGCCCTCGCCCTCCTCCTCCTCTTCAAACTCACCCTCCTCCTCGGCGGTGGCCTCCTGGTACTGCTGGTACTCGGACACAAGATCGTTCATGTTGCTCTCGGCCTCGGTGAATTCCATGTCGTCCATACCCTCGCCGGTGTACCAGTGCAGGAAGGCCTTGCGGCGGAACATGGCGGTGAATTGTTCCGACACCCTCTTGAACAGTTCCTGCGACGTAAGAGTCAGCTCAGACAACGGACATTCATATTGCTCTCGCGCCAATTCGCCATTGTTATTCGTCTTCGACCTGAATATTCTCTGACTATCTCCAAAGCTCGCGAGCTCATCGTCACGTCACGTCAACTGATGATGACGTCAACGCGCCGAATGATATTCGCTACTCGCGAGAAGTCTCGCGACTTGGCGACTCGCGTGAAAATTCGGGCGGAAATAAAGATCGATCGCCGATCGATTCGGACAAACCTGGATGGCCGTGGAATTGCCGATAAAAGTCGCGGACATTTTCAATCCTCGCGGCGGTATGTCGCAGACGGCGGTCTTCACGTTGCTCGGTATCCACTCGACGAAGTAGCTGCTGTTCTTATTCTGGATGTTGAGCATCTGCTCGTCCACCTCCTTCATCGACATCCTGCCGCGGAAGACCGCGGCTACCGTGAGATATCTGCCGTGTCGCGGATCGCACGCGGCCATCATATTCTTCGCATCGAACATCTGCTGGGTGAGCTCCGGCACCGTGAGCGCCCGATACTGTTGCGAGCCCCTGGAATGACATTTCTCTAATCGTGTCTACGCGATGCGGAAGAGGACGAGGATCTCGCGCGCGGGGGGTGGTAGGAAGGTGGTAGGTAGGCTTAGGATAGTGAGCTAATGAGATCTAGGCGAGCAGTAGGAAGCTCTCTGACGTGACGAAGGACGTCCCGGCGACGGGCAAGCCGGCGATTTGGGGATTTTTCGGGGTGGGGAGTCTCTGCGAATCTCGAACCTCGAGGTGAGAGGGGCAAAACCGGGGATGAAGAAGTGCAGTCGCGGGAAGGGGACCATGTTGACAGCGAGTTTTCTGAGGTCGGCATTGAGCTGGCCGGGGAATCGCAGGCAGGTGGTGACGCCGCTCAGGGTCGCGCTGACCAGATGATTGAGGTCGCCGTAGGTCGGCGTGGTCAGCTTGAGGGTCCTGAAGCAAATATCGTAGAGCGCTTCGTTGTCTATGCAGTACGACTCGTCCGTGTTCTCCACCAGCTGATGTACCGACAGCGTGCAATTGTAGGGCTCGACCACGGTGTCCGACACCTTGGAAAGGAAGCGAGTGCTATTCACGCTGATGTGGAGCATCCAGTCGCGTATCGCGCGCAGAGATTGTACGCGCGCGCGCGCGCGGTATTGTCCTATTAAGGACAAAAGGCGGTTTCTGGCGGGAAACGCTTTGTCTCGGCTCCATTGTGCGCCACCTTATCCGGGCGTGCATCGATAAGACTTTCGCGCTGCGAAATACGCCCCGCGGCGATTCCCGATACGCGCTAACGCGAAATCACGATCACGCCCGTTTCATTCCCCGAAGGGAACAACCCGGGCAGTGCCAGCCTCGCGCGGCTGGACGGAGCTGCCCCAGATCGGGGAAGCAAGGTTCCGATTCGAAGAGAGGTGAGGAAGAAAACTGCGGGAAGCGGGAAGCAGGAGATTGAAAATCGCGAGGAGAGTATACCTTGGGCGATGGCACTACGCTAAAGGTCATCATGATCCTATCGGGATACTCCTCGCGAATCTTCGAGATCAAGAGGGTACCCATGCCGGCGCCGGTGCCGCCCCCCAACGAGTGCGTCAGTTGGAATCCCTGGATGCAGTCGCAGCTCTCGGCCTCCTTGCGCACGACGTCCAGGACGGAGTCGACCAGTTCGGCGCCCTCGGTGTAGTGGCCCTTGGCCCAGTTGTTGCCGGCGCCGCTCTGGCCGAACACGAAGTTGTCCGGCCGGAAGATCTGGCCAAACGGTCCCGAACGCACCGCGTCCATCGTTCCGGGCTCGAGGTCTACCAAGATCGCACGCGGCACGTACTTGCCACCAGTCGCCTCATTGTAATAGACGTTTATTCGTTCCAGTTGCAGGTCCGAGTCGCCGTGATACGTGCCCGTGGGATCGATCCCGTGCTCGTCCGAGATCACCTCCCAAAACTGCAAGCGTATCGCATTGATAACGGCAGAACAAAAGTCTAGAGAATGTTGGTCTTTGTTTCTCGCTCGCTGATTTCGCTTTCTAGTCCCGACTAGCCGACTAGCCGACTAGAATGACCGATCATTCGGTGCCTCGCGATTTTTCGATTTTCCTCCCGAGCAGCCGGGATGGACAGGCAGGCAGGCAGGGTGCATTTAGAAATTGCGAATTGTATCTACGTCGAAAGAGGAAGGGCAGAAGGGATCCCCGATGGGACATTCTGATGGAATACCTTGGCTCCGATCTGATTGCCGCATTGGCCGGCCTGAAGATGCACTATCTCGCGCATGCTGGCTACCCCGCGGCTCTGATTTCGCGGATTCTTCCCTTAGCTGCGGCGCCCACGGATCTTCCAAGGCGTTCTCTCGGCGGGACGCCGAATCGTCAGATCAGTCGTCGTCTGTTTCTCGTTATCTCGGAAATAAGAGGGCCCGCGGGATGCGCGCGTACTCCGAAGAATGGGAAGTGCGGCACGTGGGACGCTAACCGGGCAAGGCAAAGTCGGGAGCGCAAGAGACCTTCGACGCAACACGAAACACGATAGAATTCTCGCAAAATCCCTAACCCTAAGAGTCGTAACTCCGCTAATTTGACTCGACTCAAACTCAAAATGGGGACTCGCGTTCCCATGGATACGCGGCGCGGTGCAGCTTCTCGGTTCTCGGTTCTGCTTCTGTTTCGGGACAATTGAATGTACCGTTGATGAACAAAAGATTCGCGCCGGCATATCCGCCTCTCATTCGCGATGTACGCGGTGTCGAGAGGAAATTCAAACGAGACGAGAGAGAGAGAGAGAGAGAGAGAGAGAGAGAATCTCCAGTCTAGAGTATGGTAGATGGATGCCGAGGATTGAATTTTCCGCGCGCGCGCGCGCGCGCGCGCCAATGATGAGAATGATCTTTGAAACGTCCAACAGTCTAATTTCAGCTTTTATTGGCAACATCAATTACACAAGTCGGTGTCTCATCATCTTACATGTTTCTCCTTCTATTCTTTCGATACCGCGACACATTTATCTGATTCCCGTCCGTTTTGAGTTTCGTAAATTGAGTTTCGCGTGTAATACTACTTCGGTGGCGGGGCCGAGTGGGGATCCGGGGGTGGGGGGGTGGGGGGGCTAGGCGACGAAGTCCGCGAGTCTCTTGGTCGTGAAGGCTTCTGCTATCTCGTTAACCAGCTCTCTGTACACGATAGGATTGACGTTCTGCGCGAGTTGGTGCAACAGAAACCAATCGCCAAAGTGGAACACACGTACGACACGCTCGGCTTTAGATTTCTCCAGCACGCGGGCTGCGCCTCGCAGGAGGTACATCCTCGCCCAGGGTTGCGAGAAAACTATGATCCTGCAAACGGGATCAAGCCGTATCAAGCCGTCGTTTCTCTCCCCTTCCTCTCTCTCTCTCTCTCTCTCTCGCTTTCGCTCGCACGAGAGGGACCGTACGGCATTATCGTATCTAATGTGCAAAATTGATGTGTACGACATAGACGCAACAACGTGTCTTACTGTTCTCGAGCGCTCTCGCAGAGAAGAAAGAGAGAGAGAGAGAGAGAGAGAGAGAGAGAGAGAGAGAGAGAGAGACCAGCCGTGCCGGGCACGAGGAAAATTCGCGATCGAAGGGATCCGCTTGTTATTTTAAGGTAATTTTTAAGGGATCGCTTCGGTGCGACTTCCCCCCGGCCTCCCGGATATCGTGATGATCTGGCACGCCATGCATGACTGCACCGTGTCGAGCGGGTCTGCGTACCTGTAGATTACCGCCAGGCCACCGGCTCCCGCGAGGAACGCCAGCCAGAACCACAGAATGACAAAGATCTTCTCGTTGACCACGTTGAGCGGCAACACGCACAGAGCGTCGTGAGTCTGAACGGAGCCGGCCGGCCCGAACGTGTGAATCGTGCATTTGGTCACCTTCGGAAACAGCCGGGCCATGGGGTCAACCCTGTCGCGGGGGTTCTCTTCCGTAACCAGCGCGGTCACCAAGGGCCCGTACCGCCTAAACTGCCCCTCCAAAAACCAGTCCAACAGATATATCTGCCCTACCTGGCGAATGGAAAGTTTCTCGTTTATTAATCTCGCGTGAGCTCCGCGGAAGTAACTAGGGCCGGGCCGGTAAGCGATACTTTGGATTTTTCTCCCGGGAAATATGAAATCCTGGGGAGAACGATCCTGCCGATAAAGCGATCCTGTTTTATGTTTTACGTTGAGGGCCCTCGATGCACATTTCCGCGCGATGCATCGCGCGGCGCGAACTTTCCGCGTTCCGTGGTGCTGAATTATTGAACACGCAGCGGGRGCGGGRGCGGGRGSGGGAGGGGGGAGGGAGTCAATTATTCACCCTTATTTCCGGCTAATTTCGGAAATCCCTCTCTCCCTCCCGCCCTCCCGCGCGCGTGACGTCACGAGGCGGGCAGCCCCCCCCCCCCGCCCCCCCGCCCGCTGGCCCCGATCGAGAATCCTCAGATATCCCCTCCCCGTCCCCCTCCCGCTCCGCCGGCTGTCCGTAGACGGGGGAGAAAGGGGAAATTCGAAGCTGCGGCTGTGACCTACTGAATTCAAGAAGTTGAGGAGCTCGCACACGAAGAAACGCATGGCGTAGAAGTTATGATCGTGCAGATTCGTTCTGACAAAGTACTCCACGAGCCGCTGCTTCCTCTCGTCGGTCCAGACGTCTCTCAGGAAGGGCGATGCGAGATCCCGCGAAAGAAGGCCGATGGTGCCTCTCTCCCAGATGCCCCATAACGCGCGCGGCACGTAAAAGAGGATTGCTTGTAAGCCGAGAACGAAACAGACCTATCGAACGTTCAAAGTCCTTACTTCCCATCCCGTCTCATCCGGCCGCCCTTAAGCTACATCTTATTTTTCTCCGCGCTTGCCGTGACAGAGAGAAATCTCCGACGACAGCAAGAGAGAGAGAGAGAGAGAGGGAGGGAGAGAGGGAGGGTGGGACAGGGTGGTTGGGGGCGGAGAGCAAACGCCGTCGCACGTAAGAGGCACGGGGAGGGGCGGCGGCGGCGGCGGCGGCGGCGGCGGTAACCTAAAAATAATCCAGGACATCCTTTTACGGGGCCGCGCGCGGCGCGGGGTCGCGAGGAAATTTTCCCGGGACTACTCTCCCGATCCTGTACGGGGTGGGGGGAGGGGAGGAGGGGGGGAGGGGGGATATATCTGTGTTCGATCTGGGATTTCTTCCATTGTGCTCGGTGATGCGGCGGGGGGGGGGGGGGGGGGGGGGGGGATCCATCTTGCGCAGTTTCTTCCGCCGTTCGCGCCCCCCCGCGCGATCATGCGGAGGTCCCCGCGATCTGTATTTCCGTTTCCTCGCGCCGCCATCCGGTTCGCCGCGGACGTTTCCTCCGCGCGTTCCGCCCTCGCGATTTCCGGATTTCATTCACGCTCGCCTAATACGTCTGCACGCGCGAGGGTGCGGGATAGGAGGCAAGAGAGGGAAGAGGGTTGCACCCTGACCATCGGGCCGAAGCGCGACGGTTGTCGATGCATCTCGCGTACGCGGCCACACGTGAGTATGCGGGCGCGCGCGCGCGTGCACCCGTTCAATTTTTCAGAGTACCCCATCGAAAAACAATTTGAGGCTGTCTTTGACAAATTTCGGCGCCGACCGTTCGATCGGCGGTAATTTCCCGGCACGAGACGGGGTGATTTATTTTACGGACTGAGCATAAAGATAGGAAGAAGAAGGCTTCGGCCTTTAGCCCTGAGGAGTATAAGTGGACAGAGAGAGGGAGAGAGAGAGAGAGAGAGGGGGGGGGGGGGGGGGGGGAGAGCAGTTTTTGATGTTCCAGTTATCAAGGTCATGATGTGCTCTCAACATGAATTCCTGCGCGCTCGGGTTTCGGGTGATCCGCGATTTCGCGACGTTCCGTGGAAAACCGGCGTGCGATCCCGGTTTCCATTCTGCGCGAGGAGCAGGAGTTCTTTTCTCGCAAGGTTAATGTGGAGAATTCCAGGGTGGAGGGCGAGACGTGCGAGAGCTTTCGATAAAACATTCGTTGCCAGACCCTTCAGTATTATACTCTTCAATCTGCCTGCCAACTTTGTGCGTGCGGCTGTTTATCGATTATCTGTCCGTATCATCTCTTGATTCGCGTAAACGTTCTAAATTCAGCTGACCCATTGATAATATCGATGATGGCGGGCTTCGTCATCCGGAAGGGCCTGTCCTACGCCGGCACTCGCTACACCCTTTCCAGGTACCCCTTTCAGGTGTCGGGATACCGTGAACGTACTGTAGATCCAACAATACGCGTTTACCGGGTCTTTGTCTGTCGGAGAAATATCATTATGAGATCGATTCCCGCAGGGAGAATTAATTCTTCGTTCGCGGGCTTATAATGATCGGGGATGCGAAAGAGTGAGGAGGTCGTGACGTGATCGATCGTTACACGTCTCAACTTGGTACAAGCTTTGCATAAAGTTCGGCTTAACTTTCAGAACGCGCGCACGCACGTGAAGAAGCTGAAGGTTAGCACAGAATCTGTGGTCCTACCGATGGAGGCATCAGTCATGCAAGAGATCGGCTCGCCGATGTACTGCTTGGCAGTCACGAGAATAGTGCACACGAGCAGCAGGAGAACGGTGACGCGCGAGTAAAGCCTGAAGACCACATTGTCGATACGGACGGGTTCCTCCTGCAGGAGGCATTTAATGGGTGCGAAAAGGTCCAGCATGGTTATATCACGTGTTCTTTTGTCTCGCGCGGCCTCTCGCGCATCGAAACAAAGCACGATAGAGAGAAAGGACCTCCGCGGCGTCGCGGAAATATTTCCCGACCAAAGCCAGGCTTGCGCGGGCGACGCGAAACAGCAAACAGCTTGAAATTGAATTACGCGCGGGTCGAAACTCGCGCGAGCTCGAGTATCAGCTCGAGGGAAACGCTAAGACGCACCCTGGCGAGCGCACCAAGGCCGCGTTCGCTACTTGCTACATCGAGCAGACGCCCCGTAAATCTCGCGGGGCGTTAGCCGCCGCCACGCCACCCCCCCCCCCCCGTAATTTCGACTGCCAGCAGGCTCGCCTCGTCCCCGCCGATTTACGAGCCCGCCGGTCCCTCCGACCTGCGCGGGGGAGGGGGAGGGGGAGGGGGGAGGCGGGGAGGCGGGGAGGCGGGGGARAGAAGGCCGCGTCTCTCCTCGACTGCAAGGATGCTCTTTATTAGTAAAAAATATAGTAATCATGATAACTGTTATTATCGCAATTACATGTTGCTGTAGTGTTAAGATAATCGTTATACCGTTACTCGATCGAAGGGGGCTGCGTATTAATAATGCGCGCGTTTCTTAATACCGTCGTCCGCTCGTGTGTGTCTGGGTGTGTGTGGGTGGGTGGGTGTCCGCTATTGAGATTGTCGCTAAAATCTACATAAATGTTTTCCCTATATACAAACAATCATGATCCTAGAGCGCAGCGGCACCCTCCCCCCGGAGGGGGTGCCGGAAGGGTTTCCCGAGCTGCGTCCCCCGATCTAATTCTAATAGCCTGGAAGGGACGCGCTGTCAGGATTGATCGGGATCCCTTGACACTGCGACGATCGGCGAGCTCCCTCGCCCTTGCGATCCCTTCATCCTTGCTTGCGTTATTTCGTTAGCTCCTCTCCCTTGGAGTCTTGCAGCGCATTCGATTAGTTCTAGAAAGCGATCGATCTTATACAGACCCTCCCTTTCTCTCTCTCTCTCTCTCTCTCTTCTTCGGCTTATTATATACAAACTGTTTGCACTGTCGACGATCACATGCATAATAGCTGCATATTTTAGTAGGCACGCTCATTCGGTGTCGTTCGGAGTCCGGCGAATCCTGCGAATCGGCGAATCACGTGGCTCCTCTATCTCTTTTCTTTCCTTCTTTCTTTCTTTCCGTTTTTCTTCTTCTTCTTCTTCTTCTTCTTCTTCTTCTTCCTCTTTCTCTTTTCTATCTCGTTCCGTCATCCTGCTAGGGATCGCGGACTCGCGGATCACGGTATCGCACGAATACACGGTACGCACGGACCTGCCGCCGAAGCTGAAGACGTCGAAGATCGACGAGGCGTGTCGCGGTCTCCGATATACCATCCGATATACCTCGCCGTTCCCGCCATTCCCGCTATATTTCGGGTCGATTTAATTTTACCTACCGCTCTCGCGAGCTTCCCCCCGAGAATTCACGGCGCAACTTTGAGCAACCACTAACAACTATAATCTCCAAGTCGGAATCTATCGGACGATCGGTTCGCTGATATCTGTGCGAGCAGCGGAGGAAGCAAAGGGCGCGCGCCGCCCTCTCGGCTTCCCAGCGGGGGTAGCGACGCTACTCTCCGACGAAATAATAAATCGCGCTTGCGGGGGAAAGAAAAGTAAAATGTGCAACGCGTTGATCGTGACGCTCCATCATCATTCATCCGTTCCCTAAAGGGACCGTAAAGTAACCGTAGGCGCTTGAAACTTAGTCTAACTTGAGCTAGTCTACCTTCCTCTAATTTCCAACTCATTATTTTGTCCAGCCCTCGCGCGATTACGGAGCTTCGTGTTTTTGAGAAACTGGGCAGAATGCTAGGATCTCAGGGTCGTCCGAGTTACCTATGCCTCGAGGACGTCTTGCTAGCGCTAGAAGAGGAAGAAGGTATCGCTACATCCGTGCATCAGCGGCATCAGGACTAATCTCCGTCTCCGATCGTCTTACGAGCTCTCCCTCGCGCATCGGCAGGTAACGGTGGTGAGGACGATTACACGGCAGAGTCTTCTACGTCTAGTGGCAGTGTGTCAGAGAAAGCGCAATGATGATAACACGGTGGCAGTAGTGTGGCAGTGGCGAACGCGGCTTGCGCATCGTCGTTACGGCGATGCACGGATCATTAGTTTGGCGAAACGGGCAGATAGAGGACCGAAACGGCATGACTGGGCGCGGGATGGACGATCGGTATCACGCTGACAGTGTACGATACGCAAACACCGCAATAGAGCGAAGACTCGAGGCTGATCGCTCCGATCGCGATCGAATGAGCAAACTCGAAAGGTTCGTTAAACTCGGAAGCATCACGTTGAAGTAGCTACTTGTATAAGCGCGATGTTGGATTCGTCGCTCGTAACGGCACTGGAAGGGAAAGAAACGTCTCTTCTCTATCTCGGCGAATTTCAAATGACGAAGGATGACGCGAGAGCTCTCTCTCACTCTCTCGAACAACACAGAAGCCCGCCGGCGAACAAACTTGCCTCGACGCAACTTGCTTCCTCCCTGGATCTCGCAATCTCGCGATCCTACAATAGCCAGAGAGAGAGAGAGAGAGAGAGAGAGAGAGAAGCTTCTCGTCCAAGTTGACGGCATGTCGAATGACATTGAACAACGGTGATCTCTTAGTCGCGCATCCGCGCGCGTGTTCACTCGTCTTCTGGGCTTCTGCGTTCTCCGAGATGGCGCGTGCAGGTCCTCGCAGAGGACGAGCCGCGTCTCCTAGTAGGGCACGTGTATGTCCCTGGAGCGCGATCGTCTTCTGCAAAGCCTGCAGACGGCGATGAAGCACGCCAGGCCCAGCAGAACGGTGAGGCCGGCGCCGAGACCGGCGCCGGCCCAACCGGCAGACCCGACGAAGCTGCCGCCGTTGCCGTTGACGGGACCGCCGCAGGTTTCCACCGACTCGTCGTCCGGCTCGTAGAAGGTGCCGTTGAGGATGCCCGGGACGGGTATGCCGCGACTGGGACAGTTGACGATTCCGTTGCAGAGCAACCTCGCCGGGATGCATCCCGCGTCACCGGGACACTGAAAGGCGCAGTCCTCCAGCTTCTGGGTGTTGAGCGCACCGGAGCCGTCCCTGGGCAGATGATAGAGCTCGGTCCAGGCGATCTTGAAGGCCGCTCTGGCCGGCGCCATTGATCCAGTGAACTGCACGATCACGGCGGGAGATTCCTCGCTGCCGTCAGCGGCAGCTTGATGGTCGGTCGTCGGCGGCGCGATCTGCGCCGCCGATATGATCGGCATCTCCCTGACGTAGCTGACGTTCTCGCCGCAGATGCCGAGGTAGGACTCAGCGCTGCCCGGCAGGAAGATCTCGAGCTTGCCGTCCTCGCAGGAGCGCGACGCGAACTTGATCTTGTCAAAGTGCAGCCAGAGATCGCGCTCGCGGTTCACCCGCAACTCCCAGATGCATTTGATGGACCTGGGCGGTGTGACGTATCCCAGGGCCTCGTAATGAGGGAACTCGATCTCGCCGTCGGTGGTGGCCGGCAGAAGGGCCGGACCGCACAGGGGACTGTGGGCGAACTCGTATCTCGCCTCGAAGAGCGGCGCCGGCCACTTGAAGTAGCTCGACGCGGCGTGCGCGCCGTCCACCAGGAGCTTCAGGTCCAATCTCTCGCCCCGGGAGACCACCCTGAGAACCGGTGGCCGTGGCGCCGGCGGCGAGGTGGTCGGGGGCGCGGGGCTCCCGTTGTTGTTGTGCCGACAGAGGCAGTGGCCCTTGATGCCCACGGGGTTGGGCTCTCGGATGATGACGCGGTCCACGCGGCTCTCCCAGCAGTGGCCGCACTGAGCGTACGGGTGCTCCTTGAAGCTGATCGATTCGATGACGAGGATCACCCGCGCGTACAGCCGCTTGTCCGTGACGAAGCTGTAGGTGCAGGAGAGGTCGGCCGGTGGGTCGCCGGGTCTTTTGTAAACGAGGGTGTTCAAGGGCGAGCGCAGCCGGCCCGAGCGTAGTTTCCACGAGGCGAAGATCTCGTCGCACTCGGTGCCGGGCACGGGCTCGCCGAATCTCGTGGCGTTGAAGAAGTCGTAGTGCGCCCAGTAGTAGAGCGAGCTTCCGGAGTAGCTGCCGGTCTTGCTCTCGAAGCGCACGAACAGGGCGTTCGACGTCGAGACAAAGTCGTGCTTCTCCATCGGCTTGCTGAACGTGTCGCAGAACGTCTTGATGATCCTGGCGTCGTCCGGCCAGTTGGCATCGTACAGGGTCAGGCTCTCGCCGCAGTCGCCGTCGTACGGCTGGATCGGCGACTCGATGCGGTTCACGCGGAAGCTGGGGAAGTAGAGACGCGCGATCTCACCCGGACGACCGCGCAGCAGGTACGTGCAGCTGGTGTGAGGTGGGTACCAGTGCGCGACCGACAGGAAGATGCCCTCGTTACCGCTGGCGAGGGACTCGCTGTTGAGCAGCCAGTCGCAGCTGCCGTTCTTCACGCCGGCGGTTTCCACGTGACCCGGCCAGTTGCCCACATTGAAGTGGAAGCCGGTGTTGAGCAGGGGACCAGCCGGCGATGACACAAACTCCACGTAGAGATCCTCGCTGGTGCCGATGATGCTGTAGGGGAACTTGCCCATGCCGCAGAACGTGCCGATCACCGGGCTGCTCTCGTTCTTGCCGTCGTACACGCGTATGTAATCGTACGGGCAGTGCTCCGAGCCGGAGCTGATGGGTCGCATCGGGCACGTCATGATGTTCTCGCATCGTTGCCCGTCGATGTTGAACTCCTCGTTCTCGATGTAGAGCTTGATGAAGGGCAGCCTGGTGTTGAGCCGGTACTTGCAGTGCAACGCGCGCGGATAGATGCCCGGATACGCCGGGCTCTGCACGTAGCACGTCTGCAATCGGCAGTCCTTGAACACGCGCTCGCAGTAGCTGCCGGGCACGATCTCGCCGCGACGGTTCGGGTAGAGCTCCGGATGCTGGCCGTACCTGAGATACACCTCGAACTGCTGCTCGGCGCGCGAGTCGAAGCTAAAGTACGTCTGATCGGTGAAATTGTCCGCGTGGAAGATCACTCGCACGAAGCTCGTCTCGCTGATGAACGTCTGCGGCTGCTCGGACTCGCCGCAATAGACGCCCGGGTCCTTGCGATTGCTCACCTCGGTTTTCGTGTTGCCGTCTATGATCTGAAACAGTGGCCGAGACGCGCGATGTACAACATGCGGCGGAACGATCGATATGCCGGACACATCGTACGCGTATACAGAAATGCTTTGCTCCGTTAATGGCCGATACTCCATCGCGCGAAGAGCTTGTCGCGAATAAAACGATGCTAATTATAATCTGTTATATAGGGAGAGATCTAATTATATGTATGCACACACATATATATATATATATATATATATATATATATACAAGGTATTTATAATCGATATGATGACATGGTTTATAATTAAAACTTACGTGTCAAACAAGTGCGGGCTTAAAACCGCATCGACTCGATATAACTTTCGCCGTTTCTCTGTCGCATACAGAAAAAACCCCCCTCTCTCTCTCTCTCTCTCTCTCTCTCTCTCTCTATCTCCCTAACCATCTCTGTCTCTACAACGATAGAATTAGCCAAAATCCGAGCAAAGTAATCGATTTGTAAACCTGCGCGAGAGTGCTTGCGATCAGAATCAGTTATTGGATCCAGATTAAAGATGATACACGTGCCGGTGTATCGTGCATCTCGAATCTCGCGATCTCGCGCACAGCACAGCACAGGACGTACATCCAACACCAGCTAGCATTGTCGTGCTTTTTTTTTCTTTTCTTTTTTTTTTTGTACCCCTTTTTAAATGAGAGACCGCGGAGAGCAAATGCGCAGGAGCATGCGGGGCGGGCGGGCGGCAGGGAATATACAACGCGAAGAGAAAAACCAGGAGAGAATTGGGGGAGAGAGAGAGAGAGAGAGAGAGAGAGAGAGAGAGAGAGAGAGAGACATAGAGAGAGGTTTACAGCGTCACAAAGATCAATACCTGATACCGAAGTAACTGAGAGAGGTGGCAGCAGGACGAGAGTGCGCCCGCGCGCGCGCGCGCGCTCGCTCGAAGAGGGCAGGTGGAGGGTAACGGGGAAAGGGAAAGAGAGAATCACTTATCGCGCTCTCTCCCTCTCTCTATACGGGAATGCTCTAATTCGCCTGATTGATACGGCCGAACGAAACTAAACGCCCGGCGAAACTAAAAGCGCACCAGGCCAAAGGCTATCGATAACTCGCGGCGACATTGACGCAACATTGATCCGTCCTTATGACACCGCGAGGTAACGAGTCTTGCGAATTATCCCGTGGACAACCTTGGCGCCAAACGCGGGGTAGAGTCTACGATTTTCGGGCGATTTTCGCGCCAAGCGTCCTTGATTTAATCGACTCGCGAATCGTAAATGGAGCGTAAAGAGCGTAAATCCATAAATCTCTGATGACAATCCGATGACGATGCGATCGCTGCAACGAATCAGCGCTGACGTAAAAATGGAGGTACTCGTTTGCTAAAAGATTCTTCTTGTGAAGAATTCTTCCGCTCGTCGAGGACTGTTCTCCGAATGAGAACAGACATCATGGACGGCTGGATCTGCTTTATGAAATCTTGAACGCGTTGTTGCACGTGGCAAAGCACGACTGTGATACGTTGAATCCGGCACGCGCTTTTCACGCGCAACTCGGGAGCACGCGCACTTCCGGTTTACCTGACGTTGCGCGATTTTGAATTCGCAGACACGGGCAACCTCGTCCCTCGCCCTTGATCCTTTCTCGATTTCTCGTCTCCGGCCACAATTCGGATCTCGATCGAAAGGATAACGCTATTGTCGGATCGGAACGAAATCCTGGCGCCCTGAACTCGGTTAATTGAGCAAATCCTCCCTCTGTCTAATTAATGGGAGGGCACGGGAAGCGGAGGGCGGAACGCCGAAATTACGAGATCAAGTCTCATCGAGGGCCAAGTTTTCGCAAAGCGCTCACCTGCAGGTAACCGCCGCTGCAGGTAGTGGCGTTCTCCAGCACTCCGACCTTAAACTTCTTGAAGCGTACCCGCAGAATCCAGTCCCGGGGCGTCCCGCGGAAGGCACGGAAGCGGTACCAACACGAAAGGGGCTTACCCCAATTCGCTGGGGTCACCGCCGGACTCGACACATCCTCGTATATGTCCACTGTTTTGTTGCAGTGGTCTCGGTCTGCTGAAATAGAGGCGGTTAAAGGAGGTCCGGAAGGGAGGAGGACGATGCCTCAGCATCCCGCGCTCGCGTCAGTTAATCAATAGCGAAAAGACCAATAGTCTGTATCTTGTGCAGCCGTTGCTGCACAATTGCAATTAATAATTTTGCTAGAGTCGCCAGAAGACGACAGTGTCTACCAGTACGTTCTCCGTTGTCTGGAGGGGAAATGCTAAGCATCACTGCTTTCAACTGGGATTTTGGCAATAGGCAACAAGCGACGGAGAGCTAATCCACCCCGCCCAACCCGCAACCTGGAGGACCAATGTGCCTCTTTCGGTCTGGTTGTTCATCTTTGAGCTGTCCGGCAAGGGGGACTCTACCGCTATAGCCCTCAAGATCTGATGAGAAATCGCAAGCCGACAACTCGAGAGATACTTTTGGTGAAGGCACTTTGCCGGCAAAGAGTAACACCAATAATAAAAAGAAGAAATAGGATCGTTAATCGCGCGACAAGTCGGAGATATCTTCAGCTACGCGATAAGCCACGAATCGATGACTTTGCTCGATCAACCGATCAAGGTTTACGCAAAAGAAGAAATAATTATCGCAACGAGTTAGAGTATCCATGAAGAAAGATCTTTATGATCCAAAGCAGATACCAAAATTATCCAGTTTTCGCGAAACGTTCCGCGTTCGCTCTCGAGAGGAATGGACACCGAGCTGATCGGAGAATCCGTCAGGATCGTCCGCGCGCGCGCGCATACGTCGCATCGAAACAATGGTATTTTTCGTTGACCCGGTTGAGCAGCGGACGGGAAAATAAAGAGACGGGGCACATGGAGCCGGAAGGGTGCGAAGCAAGGGTGGAGAGTAAGAAACGACAACACGCGCGACACGAGTTTCGGTCGTGTAATCGATATTCGACCCGCTAGATACCTCTTATAAAGCACCAGCCTCGCATTATGGCCCAGGCCTCTCCCTCCTATAAATCACGAGTATCAACCCTCCGCCCGCGCGCGCGTCCAACCGGCAAGATAAATCTCTCTAATGCGACGCTTAAGATTCGAGGACGCGCTGGCTGTCGGGACGATAATCGTAACGAGCTCGCGATAATTGCCGGTAGCTCGAGAGAGACGGGGGTAGTTCTCCGCAGATGAGTCTTCGTCAAACCGCGAGAGTACCCGAGGGCCGACTTTCGGCCGACAAACTGATGGCGCGCGTTCGAAACGGACCTCCTCCTGGCCAGAAGGCCAAAGCCAATTTCGTCATCGTCTTCATCGTGACTCTCGATCATGGACTTTGCGGGGAGATCAAGCGGGGAGATTCGAGACTCCGTGATCGCGGCGAGTTCAACATTCAGGCGGAGGAACGTAGACTCGACCGGAACAATCGCGACAATAATCGCGAGAATAATAAACCGGGGGTGGGGGGAGGGAAGGGTGGAAAGTTCCTCGTCCCCGATTCCAAGCGCTACTTGGAAGAGGCTACTTCCTCGTCGATTCTGACGGTTTCATCGCGATCGGTAGTACGCCCGCCCCCCTCATTCGTTGCAGCGCAAGTGTCGGGTTTAGCCGCGGCCAAATGGGGGATGCTTCTCGCGTGTCGTCGGCCTGGAAATTTGAACTCGCCGGAATTAGAGCCGCACGAGCCTCACCAGCCCGCGGATTAGACTTACCTCTGCGAATGGCAGCGGGACTGGGGGTGGCCAGAAGCAGGAGGAATATGGCGAAAAATCCCCAGCCCCAGCTACCGAGGAGTACAGGCATTCGAGGCATTCCCGGGACAGGTGCCGAGGCTGTCAAAATACCTCCGCTTTCTCTCCTCCTATCTCCATTTGCGTCTCCCGTTGGGGACTACCTGTGCACACGCGCGTACAGAAAAAGAGATCGTTCGGGTGTATATCGTTGGGGCAGCAGTATCGATTCATCGATCCTCGCTGTCACGTGCACCGGCAAGATAGGAGTATCGTGGAATATCGCAATTCTCCCTCGAAGGCGCACCATCGCAGAGAGCGATCCATCATCAACGTGCCCTCCTCGGTGTCCCTTCTCCGTCCATTGTTTCAGCTCACTCACTTAAGATATGCTTAAGAGAGCCTATGATTTAATGATTCCAGATATTAATCGGCAAACGACACGCGGAAGGGCTGCGGGAAGCCGAGAAGGGCCGCCGTTAACTTTTTGCAGGGCAAATTTGTGATCCTCTCGCTGTTCGAACATCTTTCTCGCATGAGCGACTTGACGGAACGGCAAGCGCGAGTGCGCGTTATCATTTCCCCAAAGGGAACAATAAGGGACACCCGCATAGGTCGAGCATATGCCGGAAGGGCCTCGTTCATACGTCCACATGGAGAGAGACATGGGCTGATAATTGGCTGAATCCGCGCGTTCGCTCCGACAGTACTTTACCTCCGGAATTTTCTCTCCTTCATCCGCCCGCGGATCTCTCCCTCTCTCTCTCTCTCTCTCTCTCTCTCTCTCTCTCTCTCTCTCTCTCTCTATCTCTCTGTGTGTGTGTGTGTGTGTGTGTGTGTGTGCGTCTCTTCCTCTCCCGTTTCATTCACCGACACTTTCGCCCTCCCCTAGCGTTCGTTGTCGCTCGCGCGCGCGTGGATTCGACGATGCCTTCTTTCTCAGTGGCCCTTTTCCGGTGCGCGGGTACGCAACTTCCGGCATCCGGCAAACAAGCGATTCGCGAGATCCAAGGAGATGCAAGGAGGAATCCTCAACGAGGATTCTTGCCCGAAAAGAGGGGAAAGCAGGGGAAGTCCGGTCGATGCGAATTTCGGAATTCGAAATTCCGCTGATGCGCGCGAATCGAATAAAGGCAGGCGCGTGCGGAAAATGTCAAGTGAACCATGTCCTCGGCGCGGTCAGTCCATCAGCAATTTAGATCGCGCGTTGATTACGCGCGTGCACACGCGCGTGACGCACAGCACGCAGCAGCGAGGAGGAATCGGACGATTTGACGGAAGCTCGGCGAGCCATGTTTTCCCAATTTGCCGATATTTCGCCAACGACCGTGATTATTCCGCATTACCATGCCGGCGCCGGGAACGCGTTTCGCTGCGCGAGATGCATACGTAACGAGGGTGCATCCCGCGAGGGTCTCACTCGATCCCCTGCTTTCCATATCGCGGTCTTATCGCGCGACGTGCGCAGGCAGGGAGGAGAATTGCTCGATCGAAAATCTCTAGTTTGGCTCTGGTTATCAATCGAGCGCACGCGTGATTCGAGGTGAAAGGGTAGCGCAAAGGTGAAATCTCTTTCGGGAGATTCGCGAGAGAAGCGAAGCGAGAATGCAGATCTGCTCCGGAGAAGCCGCGAGGCTTCGTCAGTTGACACGCGTGTCCGTCCACGCGTCTTTACCATGGCATTCTCATGCTGGCTGGCTGCAGGTTCGTCGGACGAAGAATCGCCGGGAGTCGTCTGGACCTGCCGCCGTCCTCGCCTTCCTCGAAAATGGCAATCACCGACGCGATGTTCCCCGGGTGGGCTTCCTCGTGCGTGCCATCATCCGGCCTATTCCCAGGATGGTCGTCCGCGAGCTCCTTGCCAAGGCGAGAGCACTCCAGCCCCGAGCTCACATCGTCCTCGTCGACGTATCGACCACAACCTCCCCCGCGACTCTTAACCGCGCACTGACGCACATCCAAGTCGGCAGCGTGCTCCGGAGACGCTCGCTGGACAGTCGCTCGCTCGCGGGTTACTTCCCCAGGACCACCACCGGCGGCGGTGTTTCCGCTCTGGGACGAGCACTGCCGCCGCTGCTGCCGGGGAGCAGCGCGTAGAGATCGTCAGCGCGTCATATCGGCGAGCGCGCGGAATCGAGGGTGACTCGGTGGTGACGCGCACCAGGCTCGGGAAGAACGGTGGCTCGGGGGRGGGRGGGRGGGRGGGRGGGRGGGAGGGAACGAAGAGCAGAGAATGAGAGGGAAGAAGAGAGAGAGGGAAGAAGAGAGAGAGAGAGGGAGAGAGGATAGTACACGAGGGCACACGAAGAAGAGGCGGCCGCCGTGCCCGGGTTAGGAAGCCAGGCTGCCGCGGGTCGACTGCGACGACACGAAAACTCGGTACGTGGCTGGCTTAACATCCGCCGTCCGCCGATCGGAGCCGCGGCGGGTCGAAGCTTGCGCAAGCTCTCTGGCCGTTCTCTTTCTTGCTGTCTTTCTCCCACGACGCCCCGCGCGCGCGTCGGCATGGCGGAACGCGCGCTTCGTCCTCTACCCCGTCCGTCCGTCCGTCCGTTCTCGTTCTCCGGATTCCGTCTCCTCTCCCTCCTGCCCCCGTTTCGCTCGCTCTCCGGGACCCTTCCGTTTTACGATGACTTTCATTGAACCGCTCCGGCGGCTCCGCTCCGCTCCGCTCCGCTGCCCCYCCCYCCCCMCCCCGCCGCCGCCGCCGCCGCTCCTGCCCCCAGCCTCCTTCCTCGCCCGAGTCTGTCCCGAGCGGCCTACGATGACCTATTGCACCTATTGCCACCCTGCGTCCACACTTGCGCGTCGGCCGATCCTTTTGCGCTCCGCGAGGCTGCCGCGTTGTTTGCGACAACGCGTCGCTCGCTTTTCCCCTTTCCCTTCCACCGCGCCACGCGCGGCGCTTCTCAGCGGCGCGTCCCCCTCACCCCCGGAGAGGCCGGGCAATCGATAGGCATGTTGAGGTAAGCGTGGCGTGCTTATCGCGCGAATTTAGCGCTTCCGCTCCGTCAACGCGCACGCAAACAGGCCAGCATTAAAAATAAAGGCCCGCCGCAGCGACGTGCCGCGACGCGTCGCAATTCACACCTGACGTATCGATTTACGGCGCGGTGCGAGTTTCAGCAATGCCGACGCCGACGCCGACGCCGACGCCGACGCCGACGCCGACGCCGACGCCGGGCTCCTCTCCCGTTTAGCCACCTGCGCCGTCCCTGCGCGCGATCGCACACGTGCGTCTCGCGCGCAATTTTCCGCTTCTGTGGACAGGGCGAGATGTAACAATCGGCCTGCCAATCGGCGCGAATAAACAGAGAGGTCGTCTCCCCCGACMCCCCCCCCCCCCGACCCGACCCGACCCGACCCGACAGCGCGAGACCCGAAACTGCCGGCGACCCTCTCGATCGAGCTCTCGATCCTCTCGATCCTCCTCGCTTCGACGAAGGGGGGCGCGCGCGCGCGCGCGCGATTCTACCCTTAATTAACGTCAAAACGTGCCCAGCCGCGAGAAGCAGCTGAGCAGGCGAGCAGGGGGGGGGGGGAGGGAGAGGGGGGAGGGATTAGCTCGAATAACTTCAAGCGTATTTATAGTCCGCCTCCCGCGGGGTGGGAGGGATGGGGGGGGGAGGGAGGGAGGGCAGCGGGCGCGCAGTCCCGATGCAATCCCGCGGTTCTGCCGTTGTGCGCGCCCCTTCCCTCCTCCAACCCCATGCATCGTAATTCGGCCGATACCGGCGAGCACACGAGAGAGAGACGAAACGGGATTATCGAACCGCGTTATATTATATACTCGAGAAGGCGGTAAGCCGCGCGGGTATGAGGGAGGAGGGTAATTAAGGTCGCGTCGGGGCGCCGCGCGCAGGAAAAACTGGTAACGAAGCGCGTCGCGGATACTGCGGACGGGGGAGCCGCGCAGCAAGGGCTGATCGGAAGGGATGATCCGAGATAATTTGAAGAACTGGAGAAAGACCAGCAGAGACTGGTAGTGGTGGCCTAATCGTGGCGAATTGAGTGAAATTGATACGCCGCAAGGGCGACCTACCCCCCCGGGTGTAACGATCGCTATCGCGATGGCCATTGAATAAATGCGCGCCCGCTATTGTGACGCATGATAATTTTATGCGGCAAATTATTAATCTCGTCATTATCTGTCCGATATACGTCGGGGAAATTTATCGCGAAATCGGCCGTGCCCGCACGGCCCTTTTTTCCAAATAGCATCACAAAGCTGATCTGTGAGACAAAGTGTGTTTCTCGGCAAGCTCATTACGCGCGTCAATTAATCGTGCGTCTGTGTTTACCGATCCGATATCTGAATGTTTATTTTAAATGCTCAATAATTTCCCTCTCTCTCTCTCTCTCTCTCTCTCGCTCTCTAAATTCATCTTTCACATCGCGGGGATACGTCGAATCGGAGCTTCGCGAGAGTCAACGTCGCGTTTATCTGAATCCGAAGGCATCTAGCGAGTCCGATCGAGGTCGCTCCAAGATCTATCCGTTACAATAACGTAACGGGTAATACATCCGACCCAACCATCCATGTCCCGAATTGGTTTCGAGACATATGACTGCAGTGAAAGAAAGATAGAGGACAGATTCGATCGCGGTCGAGCTACGCCAACGACGGATTCTCGATGGAGCTCGGCCTCTGCGAGATCCGCGGGACAATTACGGGCCAATCTGCCGCGGCGGGGAAACAGACGCCTATGTCCTCCCCCTCCACCGCCGCCACCCCACCTCCTCCCTCGGTCACTCGCTCGCTCTCTCTCTCTCTCTCTCTCTCTCTCTCTCTCTCTCTCTCTCTCTCTCTCTCTCTCTCTCTCTCTCTCTCACCCGTGCGCTCGCCGGCCGTATAATTAAGGTCCGGTGCCTCGGCATCGTCTCGTCCGAGCGCAGGCAAGGCGGACGTCATTTACGGCCTGATTAATTGCGCACCAACCGCCACGCGATCGCAGCTGCAATCAGCAGGAACGTCGCCGGACCAGAGAGAGGGAGAGAGAGAGAGAGAAGAAATGCGAATTAGCCAGGACAACACGCTCGATGATTCCGGACGAGAATTCTCTAATGATAACGATACGAGCCGGGATAAGCTTCGCGCAGACGTTGGAAATCTCATGGAAAATGGTGCGAAATCGAGTCGAGACTTGCTGTCGGGGAAATTCTTCGCGAACCGCAGAATAAAATGTCCGTGTGTACGTTTGCACGGGCTCGCGGAATAATTGAATCGTGCAAGTAATTACCTGCGATGAATGCGCCATTGAATGGGGTCGATTAAGCGGACTATCGCCAGATAATTCAATTCGCTAAATAGCGACATCATTTTTATCGGGCGTCTCATTGCCTTTCCTATCTCGCCTATGTTACACTCAACGAATCTGTCATTGTGCATTAATGAGTCCGTCTCATGTGCGACTCCACGTGAGTGGAGTTATCCTGGACCTCCAAGTGAGGTCGATAATTTCCGGGAATATATCGTATACGTGCAGATCACTCGTTTCCCCGGCAATGCGTTCTCTAATATATATTATTATCTGTCCGTTGCATACATTATTTTACTACACATATCTCTGCAGTACACAACAACGACACAAAGACTTGGATGTATATCGAATATCTTTTTCATGGCGAATCCCAGGTTGATTTGAGGTCGATAATTTCCGMGGAKACATRCGAATCACTCGTTTCCTCAWTCATGCATTCTATAATTATTGTAYTCTRTSGTATATATTATTATCTACCTGTTACACACATTATTCCACTGCGCATATCTGTGCAGTACACACAAACAATACAAAGACTTGAATGTGTAGCCAATACTTTTTTCAAAGCTCAGGTTGATTTGAGGTCGATAATTTCCGCGGATACATGCGAATCACTCGTTTCCTCACTCATGCATTCTATAATTATTGTAATTTATTGTATATATTATTATCTGTCTGTTACACACATTATTCTACCGCGCATATCTCTACAGTACACACCAACGACACAAAGACTCGGATGTGTATCGAATGTCTTTTTCATGGCGAATCCCAGGTTGATTTGAGATCGATATTTCCTTTCAACGGAAGTTTACGCTGGAGAATCGGCTTTCGGCGAACTAAGCGTCAAAGGGAAAATTTTACTCCGACGCGATATCGTCTTGTAGCTCAATTACCAGGGGATGGAAMCCMCCCTCTCGCGTATTCCCGCCAAGAGAAAAAGTCTGCTCTACAAATTGACTCAGGAAATCGCGATTAGAGGTACATCTATATCAACGCTATATCTATAGCCTCGAGACATAAGGTAGAATCTCTTCTCATTAGAGGAGACCTCTCAGGCTAGGCCTCGAGACTCACGGATCGTATCGATCTCGCGCTCACCGATGCTAAGCCTCCTGTACTCTATGAAAAAAAAAAAAGAAAAACAGAAAAAACCCTGTCCAGAATATTAACTTATCGATAAACATCTGCGCGAGTACCGTCTCGCGTCGCATGAACACGGATACACGAGCGACGCGTATCTCTCTCCCTTCAACTAGTGGCTGTCTTCTTCGTCGGTCCAGCCGTGTACCCGAAAATCGAGGACGACGACGAAGGGAAGGTCTCGGAGCGACGCGATATATTGATTACGCTCCGCGCGAGAGCACGCCGGAGCGTAGACCAAAGTAACGCGGAGCGCGCCAAGCACGCCGCGGAATAGAGCAGAATTCGTCGAGGCGCGCCGAGATGTATGCCGAAATATGCGAATATATCACTCACCCCCTCCCTCCCTCCCACCCTCACCCCCTTCCCCCGCCTGCCCTAACCCCCCCCCCCCCCCCCCCCCCCGCCCCCGCCGTCGCCGCATCCCGCATCCCGCATCCCTCACCCCTCTCCGCGCCTTCCCTTGTTCCCTGTCCCTTGTTTATCGATCGCGCGTTAATCGTAGGATTCGGCGCAGCGGCGGATCTCGGATTTCCGCGCTCCTTTCGCGCGGATCGCCGCGGAGGTCTCATTCGCGGATTAATCCGCGGACGCGCGGCCACGCGCGTCCCAAGCGTCAGCGCAATGTCCGGTTTCGCGAGGTATTCGCGCGAAACGAATGAGATTGGGGATCGGGCGATCGCAAAGTCGCCGGACACGAGCTACATTGAGAATGTAGAGGAATGCGTCGAATAGGTCTACACGGCGTGCGTTGGAAATGACGGAACTGTTGGTGCGTCGATTCAAATTGCGCTGATGCCATGTGCATGACAATTGTGCATTTTATTCGCAAATTTTGCCGCTGTTGCTGTCGGCCAGCATCGGGGAACTACCGGATGAACGTGGACGGACTTTCGGGGATCCGGAATTGTTTCGAAGATCCTTGGCGGGGGCAATTTGAATAGTTGGAATGTCATCAGCGAATCTTCTTCAGCGGAATTGCATATGCGACGAACACTACGGGGGACGATGGTCAATTATCCCCTAATAGCTTTTAGCCTGGAATTCCCCGCGATGACGTTTCAGCTATCCAAGCAACCGCGACAAGGATTGTCTAGGCGAATTCGAAAACAGACCAGACCAGAGATCTATGCATTCTATCTATGCATTCGCGCGTTTAACTGTACTCGATGCCTCTCGTAGTGCCCTGGCGACGCTATGCCGGCTCTATAAAGGCTCTTTATCCGACACACACTGCGACCCGGACGATGCCAATGAAGAATCTCGAGCGATCATTATGCGCACGCGAAAGATAGAAACATGGAAATGTATATGTGTGAAACACATGTGGAATATAAGACACGTGCAAAGTATGGAAGCGTGTGTGATCGGCCTGCGATAATAATGATAACAATATCGAATGAAACGCATAATCGTGAGCATCGCGGTTAGATCGATTTAGCAGCAGACGCGTGACCTCTCGGGGCAAATGTGCATGTCGATACTTTCGTACATGCGGATTAATCTGTGTTAGAGCGCCTTCGATAAATTCGCTCTACACTGCTTAAATATTTATTTATGCCGATTCTGGGATAGTGTGATAAGTAAAGATAAGAGTCATAGATAACAATCTATCTTTTTATCTTCTTTTAATTGGCAAACGAATTAACAGTTACAATATTTCGATTCCTACTCGGAGGAAGGTGTAACCGTTGCCTCGGAGACACTGAGGATAATACCAGGCGCCTGGTAACTGTCGAGGAAAAGACGATACTCTTTGTTTCAGCAACGGACCTACGTCCGTTACTCTGTGACTGATCATCGATGCATGCGTACATCGGGTTTTCCCGATTTTCTAAAATTCCAGACAAGGAACAAAGCCTATAAGAATCCTGAACAATCTGCATTATCCATTTCCTCATTGTTTCCCTTGCCACGTTTCGCATATGCTGCTGCGCCTCCTCCGCGGGCATTAAATTAATTTTACTTTTAGGGTCCGTAGACTCTAGATTGCAGGCGAGTATATGTGAATATTTGAGACCACTGCTCCACCAAATAAGCTGTATCGAGCGAAATTGCGCCTGATTTGCCCGCTCGTGACGGAATGTATCCTCCAAGCCGTGTTGCTTCAGTGGATGGAGCTTCCTGTGGTCCGGATGGCGACCAGATTTCGGTCGACACAGTGCGAACACGGACGGACCTGTTTGCGGTGGTCAGGCTTGTGTTCCCTGGTTAGGTTCGATAATCAGGATGCGAGTAATCAGCCGTCTGCAGCAAGTGCGCGAGCTGATCTTCGTTCTGCCCCCGGATCAACGCACCGGTCCACAACAACATCCTTCTTCCCCAACAAGCGATGGAATAATAATGACCCCAATTAACTTCGCATTGATCGACAGCGCTTCTGGGGAAACTCGTGGCAGACGAGGTGTGCCTCTACGAAAATAATCTACTCTATAATCGCGATCCATTTTCCATTAATAGCATCGCAGCTGCTAGAAGCAAGAAGGGAGACGCGCGTCTCCGTAATCGATGTAAGAATAATATTCAGGGAGCGACAGGCTTTGTCGGGCGTCTGACCGATCCTGGCGGCATAATCTCGTGAAATCGGTCGCGGATATCGCTCCTTCCGAGGCGTATAATTGCATTAAGCAGCTATCTGAGAGCGGGCGAGATTTATGAACGACAAACCGAGCTGGCTCGGGGGTGGATAGGTCCGCGGAAGAAGGTGGAGCGAGACCCGGTGTGCATTGGGTATAATAAATTTCCACTATCGCGAGTTCGCCAACTAATCGGCCGCCTTTACCATTTAATTAAGGCTACCCGGCTGGCTCATCTATTGTCCGCGTTGCGTCAGCTCGGCCTGCTACGCGGTGCTTAATTGCCGGATACCGAGCTGAAAATCAAGAGAAATCTCTCTTTCTCTCTCGCCCGAATTCTCCCGTTGCTGCTATCAACGTGATATGGGAGAAACGCGAAATCCGACGATCGTTTAGCTCTCGTCTCGGTTCGCGATTCGTACTACTCGTCATTAATTAACATTAAGATCCCGGAAGGGACTTTATCAGCTTTCTGGAGTTCTCCAGCATCTGGGAACGAATCTCGATTCGCGAGATCGATTCGGATATAACTCGACAATAAATATTTCAAGACTGGAAACAGAGACGAGATCCGAATCGGATCAATAATGTTTTCTCGCAGTCTATCGTTACGTTTCCAGTATGATGAAAACACGCGTGAATGCAAGCATGCTTTTCCTATTCGAGACATCTCGAGCATCTCGAATATGCATGAAAAATTGTTTCGCGTGATTATAAAAGTAAAAAACTACCATCCGCCAGATAGTGTAGATTAATTTCGTACTCTTGCCGGCGGCGGCAGGAATGTATCGATCTGATACATCGAAATCGCGAGAACTCGTTATCGCGTCGCGTTATCGAAGATTAACCTCATTTGAAAATATCACACATGCGCGCGCAAGGTAAGACCATAACCCTCAAGTCGCGATCGAGTACGCGACGTATAGTTTAGGTTAGGAGTAAGGAAAATAGTTCTATTACTTTAAATAACATTCACATTTCTCGCGCAGATGCAAAAATGATGCAATTCATAATACGAATATGTTCGAACGCAAAGCCACATCACGCGCGCTGGCTGACCAGGGGCATAAAGACAGCCACGAAACAAAGTTACACGAAAACTGTGTTACTACCGCAAACTAAATTCCCGGCGCGACATAGCGGCAGAAAAAGAGTGGAGATGGATAATTATCTAATAGAAGTAAGTTTCCATTATCTCCCCATGCAATCCCGTAAACTATTTGTGAAATCTAATCACCGTATTAAAATAAAAATTCCAGCTAAACATTTGACAATGCATCAGTTTACCATCCATTATAGGATGGACATCCTATAATGTATCCTATAATGGATTTTTTTTTTATGTTTATGTAATGATAAATACTTCATACATAAATGCAAGTACTTCACAATAGTGCTAGATGAAATTAAATCAAGGGCTAAACATAAATTTTCGTAAAATTATTAAATATAAAATTTAATAATGCTCTCATCTCGGATTTCCTCGTGACATTGTATACATGACATATACTGTAAACAAATAGACTCAATAAGACAATTTTCTGATTTCATGGCGCTGCTGAGGACTTATTTCCCTTTTTATTTTTTAACTTTCTATACTCTATAAACGGAAACAGCTATCGAATGAACCAACTTATGTCAAGAAGAGGATTAAATTTTATTGATTTTTTAATTATTACTATTTTTATTATTGTGTTTAACTTTCTAAATTATAAATACAATGATACATGTATTGTGTTGCCGTGATAGAAATGTGGTTTCCTGGAATTGTACAATTGGCAAAGAAAATATCTTCCAGAGCCAGATTTTGTTTTGCATGATGGACCACCGTACGCTAATGGTGAACCACATATGGGCCATGCTCTCAATAAGGTTGCTATATAAAAAAGAGAATTTTGAATACAGTAGTTGTTGTTCATTATACATACATATTTGTATTAAAACATCTGTTATTCATTCTCAGATCCTTAAAGACATCACTCTACGTAATAAAGTCATCACAGGTAGAAGGGTGCATTATGTCCCAGGTTGGGATTGTCACGGTTTACCAATTGAGCAAAAAGTACTCAATGATGTGAAAGATGTTAATCCGTTACAAATTCGCCAGAAAGGTACGCTAACGGATATATCAGAAATATCACATCAGCTCCGTATCACCTTCATATTATCCGAAAATTCTTGTATTGTAGCTAGAAAATATGCAAGTAAAACTATGGCAAAGCAAAAGCAAGTTTTTATGTCATGGGGTCTTATGGCTGATTGGAGCGAGTCGGGATGTTATTTCACGGATGATACTTTGTATACCAGGAATCAATTGGAGCAATTCATAAATCTGTATCAGAAAGAACTCATATTCCGAGCTTTCATGCCAGTACATTGGTCACCATCTTCCAAGTAGAGTTCGATTGTTATTATTATTAGTGTTATTAGTTTCAAGAAATTTTCGTAAAAAAAGAAAATTTCGCACAAAATTTTCACAAAAACTCTTTCTTAATAATCGCAGAACGGCACTAGCGGAATCTGAATTGGAATATAACGAGTCCCATAAAAGCAAAAGTGCAATCATTCGTATGCAACTCGATACATTGCCCTTGACATTGAGAAATTTGGAAGATAAGCCGATTTATGCCCTGATCTGGACTACAACACCGTGGTCATTAATAGCTAATCAAGCTATTGCATTTTCTAATGACGTTTTCTATTGCGTTGTAGAGGATAATTCCGGAAATCGATATATTCTCGCAAAGGAATGCTTAGCCATGTTATGCTTAGATATCGAGGAGAAAGTTGGTCCTTTGAAAATGATTACAACCATCAAAGGTAACGTCTCTGTTTTACGTGTACTTATTGCGAGTATGTATGTAAATTATGAAATAATTTAATGACAGGACAAGAATTAACCGGAGCTAAATATCTTCATCCTATTACTAAAAAACGTTTGCCATTTTTATCTGGAAAACATGTCACGACCAAAATCGGCACCGGATTGGTTCACACAGCACCCGCTCATGGTCCAGAGGACTTTCTTATTGCCCTCGAAAACGACATACCAGTGGTAAGTCGTTATCATTCGCCTGATTAATTCCTATTTAATTACTTTAATTTCACGTTCCAATCGTGTAATTTAATGTTAATATTATAGTTATCCTTAATAGATGAGGATGGACGTTTTACTAAAGAAGCAGGCGACATGTTCGCTGGCTTGGACGTGTTGATTGATGGCAGCGACAAGATTTTGAATCACATCGATACGGAGGTGTTGCACGTCAAAACAATTACGCACAGTTATCCGTATGACTGGCGAACCAAGAAACCCATAATCATTCGCGCGAGTCACCAATGGTTCATAAACATTGATTCCATCAGGAAGGAAGCGATTGTAAGTCAATTAGATTCTTTTGAAACAGGCCTGTTACTATTCGTATTCGTTGGCTATTCATGTTTCTCTCACATAAGGACAGCATCGCGAACGTAAACGTATACCCAAAGCAGAATGAGACGCATTTAAATGTTTTGCTCGCTCAAGTCAAGCAGAGACCATATTGGTGTATCTCCCGACAACGTTCTTGGGGAACACCGATACCGGTACTACATAACAAACAAACTGGCGACATATATACGAGCGGGTAATTGCATTGGGCAAATTATACCAATAATAAATTCCACTAGCACATATCTAGATATAAATGAATATCTGCATACATTTCTTGCTGCAGAAAATTTGTCGAGAGATTGTGTAAACTAATGAAACGATACGGTCCCGATTATTGGTGGGAGTTACCAATCGAGAAATTGATTGGTCGCGATCTTCGACAGGAATTGAACAGCAATATAGACGAGTGGGAGAAAGGAAACGTATGTATCAACAATTGTCGATCCTTATTAACCTTATCTCAGTAATCTCGGTAATGCATGATAGCAAAATGCACGAATGCACGATACATTTCTTGAAGGATATCATGGATATCTGGCTGGATAGCGGTCTGTCATGGTCGACTGTCTTACCAAAACGTAAAGCGGATTTGTACTTGGAAGGAGTAGATCAATTTGGCGGTTGGTTTCAATCATCATTATTAACATCCGTCGCTCTTCAAAAATGTTCTCCTTACAGGTAGCTGTGCAATGTGAAATTAAATACCATTCAGAGGAGTGACACCAATAAGAATAAAATAAAAATATTTATATCGTTCTCTTTAAAGCTCGCTGTTCGTACATGGATTTGTCGTAGATGATAAAGCAGCGAAAATGTCGAAATCAATTGGCAATGTTACAAATCCTGAACTAATCACCAAGGGCGGAGAAGACTTGAACAAAAATCCCGCTTATGGTGTTGATACTCTAAGGTCGACTATTGGTGATCAAAATATTTATTTATTCAATCATAATTGAATGAAATGAGATATCCAAACTTAATGAAAAACGGATTGACAGATGGTGGGTAGCTAGCCACGGATGCCTGCATAATCAGGTTCCCGTCACGACAGCATTATTGCGTGAGAGTCACGAATCTGTACAAAAATTGCGCATGATTTTGCGTTTCCTACTAGGCGCCTTACATCCGTATTGTCAGGGAGTCATGGTCGAGCCAGAATATCTCCATCTCGATAGATATATGCTACATTCTTTGCATCAGTACAACATGGAGGTAATTATACTCGGATACTATACAATAACAGATTTAAAAAAAAAAAAACCAAAACTCCAATGCTATTCGTAATGGCTTTATCCTTGTCTTTATAGATGCAGAATTTATATGACAATTATGTATATCATCATTTATGTAAAAAGATAACGAATTATCTGGCCAACACTGTATCGGCCGAATATTGCCACTTGATCAAAGATAGACTTTATTGCGATGAAGCAACATCACCGACACGTCTGGCCGTGGTAGAAGTTATGGGCCAAATTTTGACTGTACTTACAAAATCTATCGCACCAATCGTTCCGCATTTGGCCGAGGAAGTGTGGTTACACCATCCTGAAAATTTAGGTAAATGAAGATTATTTTCAGTGTTGCATTGTTGCATGGTTTTGTCATCTCTATAAATCGATTTACAGTATCAATGCCATTATATCACATCGAACATAAAGTGTCCGAAACTTGGTGTCAACCGGAGATTGCTCAACACGTGGAGACCGCTCTAAGCTTGAGGAGTAAAATCAACACGCTGGCTGATCGTAACACATGGGAATTATCGGGTACCATAACTGCTCCGGAAAATGTCCACAACTCGCTTTCGGTAAGATATGTTTGTATAATAATAAACTGTAATGGTTTTAACTTGAAGAATTAATGAAGAGATTAATTGGCCAAATCCTTGCTCGTCTTCACAGGTACTTCAAACAGATCGAGAATCTTCCACGTCAGAATTATGCGAGATTTTACAACTCTCGTCGATCATGCTAGTCAAATCATCTACAATAACCGAGACGCAAATCGAGTTGCATAATACTGAAAGAATGCTATGTCAGAGGTGTAGGAGATACCCTGAATTAAATAAAAACGGATTATGCAGTCGTTGCATTAGGGTTCTTGACGTAGCAAATGTATCATCGATCATCTCCGTGTAAGTAATTTTATTTCTAAAGGCCTCCTGTTCACTCATTTTGTTAAATAAATGCATATCTAAAAAAACATTTTCGAAAATTAAGTTATTTTTTAATAGACAGTATAACTCACAAGACGATATTTTACATTATACATCGATATATACATGATAAAGAAGACGTAAATGATGGAATTTGATTATCACTGCGTTTCAATTATTGGCTTTGCCGTTAAATCGTACATATCATTTATATTTAAAGCATTGAGGAAATGCGTTAGATGTGGCTGATATCCGCTGGTAGCTAGTTTGTGCGCTACATGTGTCATATACGTCCGCCATTCGCAAAACGACTGATACATCTGTTCTAAACTCTTAAAATTTGTATGAGTGTATTGACCAGCATCACCGATGGTCCAGGCTTGTGATCTCAAGCGATTATGAAATTTCAGTATAATCTTAAAGATATTGATTAAGCATGCGCGCATCTTCTCACCGCGCGCGTTAAGCATACATCTGAAAGTGTATTATATAGGTAAATACGTACATAGTCAGTTTCAGACAGAATTGTATAAATTAAGAAAAAGATTACCTTGAAAGTATTCTCTTGATATAATTCATATGCGAGAGATAAATCTGATCTAGCGTCTGCAGGTTCTGCAGATCCTTCTCGAATTCGCTCCAACTCGCGTGTAACACGCTGCATGTTAGATAATTGTGCAGTGCATTCATGAATTGGGTCATAGAATGCCTATATAACTGCAACTGTGTGCAAACGATGGAATTAGCGATAATTAGCTCCATCTAATGCAGATGAATAGTTTGATACCTTATGATACTGATGCGAATTAACTGCATCACGCTCCACCTTCATTATATTGAAATCTTCTTGCAATACCCATGACATCCTGCCAGTCATTATCAGAAATTTGAATACTTTACTGTACTGCAACATCATCGTGTCATCAAAGATTATATTCAACGGCCACGATATCTTATAGTTGAGGCAAAGACACTCCAGCACATTTGGATCCGAAATCTACGGTGCAAGAAATTACATACGTATAAAGCAAGGCAAGTATGTAACAGCAGTCGACAAGCGGTCAACAGCATCCTGATCAAGTTTTACTTACGTATAATTGGCATGGTTTATCAATGGCAGAAAGACTCAAGAGCTCGGCATTAGCGTAATTGTTACTAAATGAGTTCATCAGCGCCTTCTCCAAGAGGTTCGTGAGAGTGGCGGAATTGAAGAGCTCGATCGGCGCGGATATCGTGTACAAGCGGGAGTAAAGTGAATCCGTCAGGCTTTTTGCGAATTCGCCGTTCAACAAGAAGAAATAACTACGTAGGCTATGCAAATGGGAGAACATGTTGTGCTCGTTCAACAGGTATTTGATAACGGCGTGGTTGATCAGTCGTGTCTGTATCTGCAGCGGAATGATAATTGATTTCTGCAAGTATACCTGAAGCGAGGTATGATCAATCATCTCGACGTCGGCTATGGTTAAGAATGACGACATGATTGACGATTTCGTGTCAGGACTGACGCCGAATAGACTCGGTAATTTGAAATTGCTCATCGGGGATTCAAGATATGTCCGCTCGGTGATCGACTTCCCTGTATCAGATAAAGATGATATTTCTTGACCGGCATTCAAAGTGAATATATCATCGCTATTCGGTATCTGTGACGATGGAGTATGAATCGATAACGTGGTAAGATTGTCAGTCGTGCATGACATTGGCGTATCCATATTATTTTGCTGTTGCGCATTATTCGATACTGACTCTTGTGCTTTGTTATCCGTGTTATCAATCTCATTGGAATATTCTTCGTTATCTATAGATTCACGCACAGTCGCAGTCTCATTTGGTGATCCGGCATTAGCTGATGGAAGAACATTGTTATTCACGTTTTTCTTCATGTTCACTGTAGTTGTATCGCCATTGGTTGTATCGATCAAGATCTTGTTATTATCATTTATATTCGTGCGATCAATAATTTTTCCTTTATTGGAAAACGTGGTATTGAACTCATTATTATTTGGAGTTGTACCATATTCTTGCATTAGGACTTTAAATTTGTTGGCTTGTGCCGCTGTCATATTATCTATTCTCTCGATAGCTAAAGATTTAGGCCTTTGTATAGCACCAATAATTCTTTTAGTTATGTCATCATTCGTCAAGGTAACGGTATTATTTAAACACGTATCGAGGCAAGTCAACTGTTTAGTACCGATATTCATGATAGCAGTAGTTTTCTTTATCGCCTCCTCACGCAGAAAATCTTGCAGATTGCTTCTCTCATTATTCTTCTTATAAATATAACTTAACGGTAATGATTCTTGCGGCAGATTTATATTTTGTGTATTCAATTTCGTGGGAGTATCCTCGCGCGTTCGTTCGTTTTTCTTGTTCGATGCAATATTCTGATTTTCGGAATTCCAATTTTCAGCAGTCGTATTCGAATGTTCCTTGGGATTGCTTTGATCGGAATCTACTGTCGTAGCTGCATCTACTACTGTATTTTCCGCAAAATTGCTATTTTCATCTTGATTAGACACAGCTTCCACTTCAGCTGTAGTAGATATATTCGTACTAGATGAGAGAGAAATATCTTGTTCACTATTGTCAGTTGTATTTTCGTTCGAATTTGCAAGAATATTTTCAGACATTTCCCTATCAAGCCTTTTCATAGATTCCAGAAACTCTACTCGTCTTTCGAAGTGACTCATTCTTGTCTTTCGCCAATTGGATCGCATGCGATTATTCTCCATGTCGGCAGCTAATTTGTCATAATAGCTTATAACATGTTCCCTAAAATAAGTAACGATTAAAAATATCGTAAATATTTAATCGAAACTCGTAAAGATCACTTGTCTCAAATACCGTATCTCATACCGTTCTGTTTGTTGTTGTTTGCGCATTTCTTCCTGTTCTCGATTGATTTTTTCAAGCAATAATTTATCAGCTAATATTTCAAGTTCCTTTTCCTTTTCTTTAAACAAGGCACTTTCCTCAGCCTGATGTTTCAATTCTTGCAATAATTCTCGTTTAGCTTGCGTGGTTTTCAAAATATGTTCTTCACGTTGTTCTAAATATCAAAAAATGTGTAAAGTACTATGTATATGTCTCCTATTTGTGCAATAAAAGGAATAGAATTATAGGGATATTACTATTAAGTCTTGATAACGTTTCCTGTTGCGCGCGTATCACGAGCTCGGCCGTTTCCCTCTCAATTCTCTTTTCATCTTGTATCACAGATAAAAGAGACACGATTGGTCCCAATGCCGTTTCGCATTTAGCTTCATATTCTTGACATCTTAAGAACTGTTCTCGTAACATAGATACGCTTAGGCAAACCTTTACTTCTGGTTGAGCATTGAAAGATACATTGCACACGGGATTCTAAAGCGAGACAGGGATATTACAAAATCTTAATTTTAAAAATTAAATATGAAATAGTATAATATATATAATATAAATATATATATATATATATAATAAAATCAATAAAAATCAATAAAAAATAAAAATTTTCTATAATGAAGAAGAATAACCTTTGGATTACAAATTTTCAACAGTCGTAGCGTTTTTCCACACTGCAATATCGATTCGGACAGTTCTGATAAGAAGCCGGGTACTGATTCCGTATCGATCGCAAAGCTATCCGTCCAGAACTTACGTCCTCTTTTCCGCAGATACTGAGATCGCGCCTGAATCATGAACTCTCCATAAATATCATCGCATGTTCCTTCGAACAACCAATTTTGCAATAATCTACAAAAATAATTATCGTATCGAATCGATATCAGTTTTCACCTATCAGATTTATCGCAGATCCACCAATATCAGACTGATTTTTATATTCTTGCAAAGAAATGAATTGCGATGTCTTACCGAAAATAGACTTCGCAGCACGATTTTAGTATGGAGTACAACACCAGTGCGACTTTTGGATTAGTAATTTTGGTAACTTCTTTGTAAATGTGCGTTAAGATCGCACTGCCTCCGTTACATTGACTGTGCTTGCTGTAATCGCATAGTCGTGCAACGTCAACGATCAAGTGTGCCAAAGGCCGAACACTTTGGAATAGACTCAACAGTCTATGAGAATCATGTCGACTGATGATTCTTTGTAACGCCGAGCGATAGTACAGAAGCAATTCTTTCACATTGGCGCACATTGCCTAGACAATCGTATGATATATAATGAGAACAAACGAAACGTGTGCGTTACGGAAGAATATATGTATATACCTTGAATATGAGACCGTTTTGTCGTAATTTACCGCTTTGTGGATCGGGCGTGACAAGGCGCGACAAAAACCAGAAGCTATCTCCCCACTGAATCGCCTCTAAGCAAGTAGTTCTCAACATCTCTGAACTTATACCATACACAGTAATATTTTCTTCTAATCTAAATCCTAACTGAGATACAAAATAAAATCTATCATGAACCATCGCTATGACATCCCAATAAAATATATCGCATGTTAAATTCATACCACAGCATCGTGCTTAAAAGAATCCGAATCTATGCCAAATAACAACAACTTGATATCCGACAAGAATTTTTCGGGTGAAATTTCTCGTATCAATGATGTAGAATGCATTGCCTATAACATAAAGCGCAATCATTTTTGTGGCGATATATCCCCGCCACATTGCATTGTTATTTTTACCTTTCCTGACAACAATGATAAAATGCTTGTCTGTCTTATCCTTGCCAAGTGCAATGCCGTTTCTGGCAAGTCGGTGACAAACAACGACTGTTTGGAAGACTCTGAAATTCCGAGAGATTCCCATGTTCGTAGCTTCGAGACAGAATTACTGAACAGAGAGGAGTGTACTTGTTCCCATACTAAATCAAGATTTGAACTATCTCTAATGCATTTTGATTCGTTCATAGAGTTACGACTGATAGTATAATCTGATATAGGCACAGCACACAAATGATCTTGATTTTCTATTCGATTATCTAACGGCCTTATCCAGTCACAAGGTAAAACGGTATTTGACATAAATCTCTGTGTAGATAAATATAATTTATCCGTTTGTTCAATCTGAAAGCAAAATGCGAGCTAGTGATAAATATAAATTCATTAAGAATATACTATAGAATATACTATATCAATATACAATTAATTCGATTAAATGCAATAATTAACGCGCAAACTAATATTGTCATCATAGTCTTACCATAATGTGCATTAAAAAGGGGATAATCATGTTAGATTGATTTTCTGTGATATCGGTATATCTCGATATGCAAGGAACCATCTCAATAGCATTATCATACCTAAAATGACATTTATTATACGTAATATAATTCTTATAATTATATACAAATTGATATATAGAGAAACTTTCGACGGATGCAGCAAGTATATGATATCGCCATACCTAATCGTTTCGATTCCCAATATGGCTTTGGATACGTGCTGATTTTCGAAAGACACTCTATTAACAAAATTAGCTGATTTATCTTGACTAGTATATGTTCTACGAATGCCCAACATGATCTCAAATTTTTCTGGCAAGAAAAATGATTCTATGGGATATGTTTGGAACATTGGTACGCCACTTGTGGACGCGACATCCTCGGGCAATAAGGGATTCGTTCTGCCATAGTGAAATACATCCTAAACATGGCACATGGTAGTTTAGTCTTATAAAAATTTCCAGATTTTTATAGAGCATTGATTAAATATATCTAAAGAGCCAAATACCGATACAGGTCCTGATGCATGAGCCTGAAAATTCTTAAGTTCTATCAACAGTTGCAAAGTGGAACGAATCGCAAAGTCTGCGCTAATCTCTTGCGTATAGAGCTCGTTTATCAAATTCTCTAATTTCTCCGCCTCCGATATGCGCCTCAGGGCCAATTTTAACACAAAGACATGTTTCAGTATCTCTACTAAGGGATCGATCTCAGGATTTCCAGCATTCTCTGTAATTGTAATTTATTTGACAAAATGCTGACATTTGAGAACACACGCACATTGTGTTTAGTACTTTATTCCGTTCATCGAAAGTATCCACCACTAGAAGCATGTAAATGCAGAAGTACCTCGCTCATGCACCCTGCCGCTCTTATTCAACAATATCTCGTAAACCCTCGAGCGAAGACGTTTCACTATTTTGAGATCGCTCTTGGGTGGCACGTAGGAGTTTCCGTTTTCGAGGCGATTCTTTTGCAATGTGTGTCCGACCAGCCGCGTCACGAGATCGTAAACGTTAGCCTCTCCCTGTTCTAGATCCATGATCGAAGTACTCCTTCAAGCGATTGTTAATTAAACGTTGCGACGAGTCGCGGGAAACGACGAACATTCTCATAGTGCCATAGCGTGCCATAGCCGGCCATAACAACGCGCGGCGATGCAACTCGCGCGGAGACGTCGCCGAGACATCTGGTGAGATTTCAACGAAACGGTAAGATACTCGCGACGTCATTCCGCGCGATTCAAAAAGAATTTGCCTGACGTCTCAACGTAAAAACGCGACTGTTTTTACATTGGGGGGGGGGGGGGGGATATCAAATGGTTGAAAGACGAGTACCGCGATACGAGTAATCGCGGAAAGACCGCACACATCGATTGCGTCCAGGATTCGTCAAGGCGGGAATTGACATTAATACAATTTTGGTAAGCTTGATCTTCGACAACGCAGCAGACACGGGGCAAAGGCAGACGGGGCAGCATTCTCATCATTTCAGCGTCGCATATTAAATGTTGCTCGCGATTTGTAACTAGATTGCAATCTGCCGTATGCGCCATGTGGGTGTAAAAGATAAGAGACAGAAAGATGAGAGAATGAAATTGTGGAAAGTATACAAGGGGAAACGCAAACGTAAGGAAAATTTCCAATGTAGTATCAATTTTATTGCTGTATTATACATATGCACACATACATGCGTATGAATCTTGAGGGAAGGTGCACGTATCGGGTGATGCTGAGGAACATCTTAGCCGTTCTACCTTGATAAATGTGGCATTCATTGGAACATCTTTTTCTACACGAGGGAGGAGTAGAAGAAGACGGATACGTAATAATTTTCATCATAAAATCCGACTTGCAATGAGCGCCACATCGCAAGATAGAACTGATAAAAAGCTTTCGCACGCACTCGATACATGCACCCATCTATAAATATATAGACTTTTGCTGCGATCGCACACTCATATATATATATACACACACATATCAAATATATATATATATGCATATACCTCGCCACACACGTATGTGTACGTTATGTATAATAGTAATACGTAGTCTGCGCTACGTATGCGTCAACACTGTACACAGCGTAGTTCATCTAATTCAGCGTGGTGTATCATCCAAAACTTTCTTTTTGCCACTGTATTTCCAACTATAGAAAAATAACGTTTCAGATAAACATTCGTACACACCCGACGAGATACAAAAAGATCCCATTACATCGCCACTTCTTTTGCAACACAACAATATATCCAATATGCTTATCCTCTCATTGTCCCTTTTTATGTCTACATCGTATTCCGTGTCGTTTTCTAATACCGATCCTTTAAAAATATCTGCAATTATCTATCAACTACGATTGCACGAGAGAAGAGACCCGATCGCAAATCATTAATCAAATTTGGTATCGTTTCATCGTCATCGATGACACGTCCATCGACGCTTTACAAAGAAAAACTCGCAGCACTTCTGCAGCTTTTATCTGAAACAGTTTCTTCTATAATGTTAAAAATAAGAAGACTGTTTTAGATGATAAGATGAACCAATCGTCTGGTCACCCGTTAGGTATATCATTAGCTGGTCTAACGCAAAATCGCTATTCGCCCAAATGGATTTAGGATTATATGAATCTGGATTCGTATAAGATCTCGGACATCTCCGAGATATCGGCGAGGCGCGTCTGAAAACTCCTTGCTCATAGAATATGTATCATGTGTGCAGCCATCTCATCTCAGCTTAAGTTTGTTCCATCACATTGTGAAACTTATGCATCCTTATGCTAATTAAATGTAAAACATTATAAGGCTCTATTTTGTTTCCTCTGGCTCTGGTAACAATCTCCAGCAAAGACCACACATTATTAACTTCAAAAATCGTGTCCTAGCTTTTGTCCACATTCTTACACATTAAATTCTTTATTCGCCTCTTCGTTGCTTGCAACGTGGATACTTCAGAGTGCATCTTTCTATACTGATAATCGTGAAATTCTGCGTTTTATCTCTTTAAATGGAGCATTTGATTGTGTTAAATTAAAAATGCTAAGTGTGTGTGTGTGTGTGTGTGTGTGTGTGTGTGGTACGTGTGTATTTTTTATTTTATTTATTTGTAAATTTATATTAAATACACGATGTTTTTTTTTTCTCTCATCGTTCCGTTTACTATTAATTTTCATCTGTTTCATAATGGCGATGTCAAGTCCATGCAAGTTCCAGCATGAAAACCGAAAAAGATATTTCACTAATAAAAATAATATAGACTACTATACGTAAATAAATTGTACCTTTACTTGCACTGAATTATTTGCATTATTTCTCCTTTTCCTTCCTTGACGTATTCAATAAATTTGCTAAACGCTGAATGGCACGTTATCGCATCGCATTATTGCAATTTGATATTTCAATATCGACATGGTAGCTGTTACTATTTTGAAATAATTCACGATCAAACAAGCTCCGTATAAGCTCCGTATATAATGCATACGTGTGTATACATATATACCATATGTATATGTTAAGTATGTGTAAATGTGTATGGTATCTTTTATGTATATGTGTATCCTTTTTCATGTCATTGACTATTGACGATATATAATCATCTACAATGAAAATACGAATTCTAGAGGAACAGGAAGTGTTTTCCGCTCGTTGTCTTCCTTTCAACAGTTAACTTCTTTTCTTGCGTATTCATATACGCAACGCACGCAGTTTCTTGTATAATTCTTAAGGATGATTCCCATAGTATAGATTTTTTGCGTAATTTATAATGTCATTTTAAAAGCAATCAGAAGCATTGCAATGGAATATTGTCTATTCCATTTAATATAATGCTTTTGATTGGTCATATGTTACGCGAGAAGTCTATGCCATAGGATTACAAACTTGGATGAATGGTTCTTGTAATAGAACTGAGAATAGCTCGATCTCGATTATGTGCAGTCTAAAGCAGTTATACAGATAAAATAAAATGAAGTTTGCAGTTATGTGTGTGTGTGTCGACGATAGGCAAATAATGTAATATAAATGTAATGTTCTACGTAACAAGATGCTAGTCTGTGTCAATTCAATGATCGTCCATATCGTGAATACGTTGACGTTTGAGCTGGTGTTCCGCTGGTTCAGGGCTTTCGACAATTGCGAGAGGAGCCGGTGAACCTGGCGAGCTATCCGATTCTTCATGACCACGTTTGTTAATCCCGACGCCAGCGTCAGGACTAATAAAATTCCCACTATTACAAATAAGAAATTCACACACATATATATATATATATATATATAAATGTATAAAAGACCGAATGGTCAGCAATGAGACACCAAGTGAACAGTTTGAGAATGCAAACTGTTATCGAAAAGGTGCATTTACCTGTAATTATATGTTGTTTGTACAATAACGGGAGCTGGACTATATTGACCAGCGGGAGATAAAGAATGATCCTCTACAGCATTTCCAGGCACCAAATATTTTTCTATTTCGAGAAAAAGATATTTGTTTACAGGGAGGGAAGAGATTTACAGGAAAGAAATTTACTGATTGAACATAAGAATCGTACCTTCTCTTGCGGTATCGTTATTGACGCCATTTGTTACGATTGCTTGCATCAAACGTCCCTTGTGAGTTGATTGAGACGTTGGTGCATACGGATGTCCAGGCGAACCAGGCGCCGATTGACTCGTCGCAAGTTGTCCAGCAGGAGATGGTACTGAACTGTCCGGATATGGTTCTGGACCTGGAGAAGCTTCTCTACTAAGACACTCTGGTGTCATTAATCCACTGATTCCCACGTGAGACGGAGAGGCTGGGGCACTCCTACTTCACAACGTGTGAAAATATCAAACGGTTTTTATCGAATATTTTATCGAATATTCGCGATAGTAAAAAATCTTTTTTTAATCTTGATATTACCTCGATGACAGCGCTCCAAAGGGAGCACGGAAACAAGGTACACCACGTTGTCGTCTTCGTCGGAAAGCTTGCTCGATGAGCTTAGCTTCCGACTGAGGATCTATCTTCCAGAAGGAACCTTTGCCTGGTTCTTCCTGGCTTCTAGGTACCTTGATGAAATAACGATTTAATGATAAATTATGTCGAATAGAATTTTGCCATCCTTTATCCGCAGTTCTATAGTATGGATAATTCTTAGTAATATAAGAATAGATGCCCGATAAAGTGAGTTGCTTATCTGTTGCCGATGCTATTGCTTGTACGATTAGTTGTGCATACGAATAGGGTGGTTTCGAATCATCTTTCGGCGGACTATAATGTGGCGTTGTACCATTAGGTCCAGAATTGTTACCACTACGGTAACGTACTTCTGCAACAGGTTCAGGACTAATCTGCCTGCTCGAACTCTGTCCGCCTTCGTGCCTTTCTAGATTATGCCTTTCCAAAGTAGAATTTTGTGGATCATTTGCTACCGCAGCAGCAGCATATGCCGCTACCATCTGCAGATCCGCTGAAATATTTCGTCTACCTTGACCAGCTCGCGGACTAGCCGGACAGGAATTAGCAGCACTGATCGTTCCTGTAGGAGACGGAAATGGGCTACTATATCCAGTATCAGGTATATTTATTCGCAACGGCGGTAATGGCATTCTCTGTTTTGGAGGAGAAGGTACACGAATGTTGCTTTGTTCCTCGTCTACAAGTGATTGGAAGATTAACCTTATTGTTGTACTTGGAAATCTGAATGCGCACCTGCAATATCATCAAAGATTTTCCAAAATAAAATACGGTTACTTAATGTTTAGGACATGTCATTTTAACTTTATAAACATTGATGATAAGAGATGTACGAAACAACTTGTTGTCCGAGCAAAAACTATATATAAAGTTATTCTATGTTTGAATGCCACTGCGATTGTTACATACAACGTTATTAGCATTTTAGTATTGTATTTACTCTTTTATTTTTCATCATCCATTATGGCCACGATTGCCACCGACATGAAAATTATTTTTTTTTTTTTTTTAATTTCATTCCTAACGCTATTAGGACAAACTACACTATGCAGTGATCTACGTTCCAAGATATGCCAACAAAGTGTTTCCGGACAATGCAACTTCTGCAATTTAGAACGTGACTGGCGGCATCAAGCTGCATTCATCATCAACAAAATACGATGAGGATGGCGAGTAAAAGGAGAGAAAAAAAGAAAGGGAAGAAGAAGACGGAGAGAAAGAAGGATCGTAAACGATCCGAGACATTTGCCGGTCACACGACGTAAAGTTGAACGATTATTCGGTAGGACTTACGTTTTTGGCAGTTGAAAAGCCGGGGCACCCTTGCGCTGAAATACTCCGTCAACGAATACGCCGTTTTTGCCATTACATGTCATGAAGAAGAACGGATGATCGTAGAAGATCTCGAGATGCCGTCGCGAGATAAAGCTAGAGTGGCCCATGTTGACGTCGACCTCACCCTTGCTGCTGTTACGGCCGATCGTGATGCGCCGTTGCCTAACCATATACTCAAATTCACGGCCCTCGAGTCGCGCTATCGGCGCGCCCTTCGATTCCGGATTCCACTGCATTTTCGTCGGACTGGCCGGTGCCGACTTCAATGCCAGAAGAGCCCACGCGTCGCTCTCCTGGGTACGAGAGTACGTAGACATAGCACCGAGAGCGGAGTGTAGTTAGGAGTCGTAGTGTAGTTAAGAGTAGCACGGGAAGGAAAGGAAGACAGCAGTTGGACGGGAAGTGAGAAAGAGCAAGCGCCCGAGCAAGCGCGCGAGCGAGTGAGCGAGCGAGCGAGCGAGCAAGAGAATAAGAGCTGAGAGAGAAGCGGGACGCAATGATGGATAGATAAATGATAACCACTAACTAAATCAAGAGATACATCGACGAACGTTTGGTCAGATAGCTGGATAAATAAACATGTGTACACGGGAGACGAACTTACAATAGACCGGTAGAGGCACACGGATGCGCACGCTTATAATACAAAACTGTAGAATGTAACAAAAATGCGTGCCAGAAAAAGAGAAATTACACAGATTATTAAGGTAGGGACAGAGGGACCGAATGGGGACGGAGCGAAAAAAGCGGACCCGAAAGAAGGGACGTATCACAGAAAAGTAGGAAAAATCTAGACGGAAAGAAAACCGTAATGGTGATAGCCCGTACACTCACACATGCGCGATACACCGCACGCACACATGCGGACGGAAATGTGCACGCACGTATGCGGACCCCTCTATACGCACACACCGAACGCACAGACACACGTGCGCACACGCGCACATGCGCACGCGGGGTGGGCGGGCGGGGGGCGGCGGGGCGGGGAGATGGAGTGGGCGAGATGGAGCAAAAGTGGTACGCGCAGGAAAGAAAGAGAAAGAGAGAAAGGAGGTATATGCGATGCGGCTGTGTGCGCACACGCACACACGGGTGTACAGCCGCGCGAAGTATGGCCGGCTATTTCTCGAACTCTCCTTTCTCCGCAGCGCCCCGGTGTGTCGTCTCTTGCTTCGCAACAGCAGATCCGTGAGCGCGTTCGTATGTATGCGCGTATGATACGGCACACGGCGTGTGGTTCCTCGCACGTACAGTGTGCACACACGCGTTTACACACGCACAACACGCGCGTGATGCTTGCCTCCTGAGCAAGCTTGCAATGACGGCGGTTAGACACCCTCTTTCAAAACTCGTTTCTGAACACGGGAGATACAGGACAGCGCCGTCGATTCGTCTTTTCGTTGTTCGGCCGATATAATAATAAAAACCGCGTTAACAACAACCGGCGGTAAGTAGCGACGATGACGGATGATGATCGATGATGATATATCGCGCGCACAAATATTTTCTTGTTTATCCACAAGCCGAAACGTGGGTGGTCACCACGTGACACCGTGATTACGAATCGACGCCACGTTCGAGAGCGAACGATCGTAACATGCGCGCGGATCCATGGATTTCACGGGATTGCACGCGTCTCGTGATTCGATCGTGCGTTTCCCTTTTTCTCATTCGTTTCTTTTCTCATCTGTTTAGCTTTCCCATGATTTTGGACGCTAAACGCCGAATATCGCGATGAGATCTTACAGAGTGTGACACTGGCTTTCGATTGAAATACGGACTATTGCCAACTTCGCGTCGTAAGCCAAATATGTTGTAACGTCGATGCTCAAGTGGTTAATGTAGGAACTAATTTTTGTGCCGTATTTACACCGTGTATTGTTTACAGTGGCAAGATTTCTGTGAATTCTATATGCCTCTCGCATATAAAAAATAATTATGTAGAATAATTACGTATCGTCATGTTTTGTTATATTAGAAACTTGAGGTTATACATGATCTCGGAAAATTTTAATGCACGTTTTAAGATTAGATGTATTGGAAAGCCACAAGTATGAATTAATGAGATTAATTGGATCGTAATATCTAGAAATAAAATTAAAATAGGAGAGTGAAATTTTCTTCGAAAGAACACTTAGGTAAGAACATTTCGTCAGGTATACTCGTACAAAAAATTATTATTATTAAGAAACGACAGATTGTATACGAATAAATATCGTATTTTACAAATTTTCATGATTTCATATTCCTCTTCCCTTACCTTTTTATCACTAACTTTTATTTGCTCAAGATGTATTTTATTTCTATGTTTGACTCAAAGATTTCTGCTTTTAAATCATCTTCATGCGTTTGAATTTTTTTTTTTTTTCTTTTTTTATCGAAGCGAACCTTCTATATCTCAAAACATGTTTGATTCTTTCTTTTTCTAATATTGTTCTTCCTATGGGGAAGGATGATTAATTTATTTTTATGTAGCCAAAGATATGATAGGATTTAAAACTGTTGATTATCAAATCCAGAATCTTCTGCTACAGTTTATGATGTAATCAAACATGGACGAAAAATAAATATAAAGGCCGATATTCATAGTTGGTTGTTATATTTCAAATCTTAAATATAGTATTAAAATGTCATAAACTAATCGTAGAGCTGTATTAGAGCTCGGAATATTACCCAATAACAGGAACAACTTATGAATACTAAAAATGACTATGACTGTTTCCGTTTCGTATGGTTCTACATAATTTGATAGTGGTTTTGCTATCTAAAACAAGGAATTCCCTAAAGTAAGATTTATCCAAAGATCATAATTTCTATTCAAAGTTTAAAAATCTGTTACATGTTGAACTATATTACAACTATATGACAAGATGTTTTGGAAATAAACATCGCACTTGGTAAACGAATACAAGTTCGCCGCAAACGGCGCGATTACGAACGCATTCGACCTTCGCGAATTTGCGACGGCGCACACCTCGATGCAAAATATCATGCGAAACAACGGTGGATAGTGCGACAACAGCGGAGAAAGCGCAAAATTGCAGTTTTGTTTTGTTATGATTCACGTACGTGCTGTTAGAACTGATTCATGATCAACGACGTAAAAAGGATATATCACGAGCGAGACGATCAATCGAATAATCTCGATTGACGTCCGAGATCCATGAGAGTGTCGACGCGGCGATCTCGTGTATCGTGGTGCGATGCGATAGCTTTTACCAGGAAGTGCCATTCCTCGCCGCGTTCAAAGTGGTGGTGCGTTTGTTCAAAGGTCGCAAGTGTGTTTATAACGGCAGTAACAGCAGTAAGACGAGCGTTGCTCCGAGAGCCGCCTGCAGTATGCTCAGGGTTTGCAACAGGCGAATATTATGGCTGCAGGTGAGGTTAGCGCGACAAAGCCTCGTCAAGAGAAACAATACGACTATCTACTCAAGTTCTTGCTGGTGGGTGACAGCGATGTCGGCAAGCAAGAGATCTTGAGTGGCCTCGAGGACGGAGCTGCAGAGTCGCCGTTCTGCAGCGGCAGTGGTATGTCCCGCGATTTTTACTTTTAGAACGCTTGTGATAGAATGCTTCCGAGCTTACTTTCTTTCACTTGTTCTATTCTCTTTTGAAATGTGTAACAAAATGTATGGCTTGATCGAAAGCTAAAGCAAGCGATTTAAACGCAACATGGCAGACCAGTCGCGCCAATATGTATTCTGATATTGTCAATTTCAAGACTTCCGCTTTGATTACATTGGACAAATAAAATCTGATAAATGCCATATTGTCCGCAATAAATTCTCCTCTTGAGACTTGTTTGGTTATCGGTGCCTTATGATTAATTATTTGTTTTCTTTCTAGCTTATAAAACTACCACTATCCTATTGGATGGAAAGCGAGTAAAGCTACAATTATGGGATACATCAGGCCAAGGTAGATTTTGCACCATCATTAGATCTTATTCCAGAGGTGCTCAAGGTATACTCTTGGTATATGATATTACCAATAAATGGTCTTTTGATGGAATCGACAGATGGCTGAAAGAAGTGGAAGAAGTTAGTAACAAGAGCAAGTCCAGATAGCAAATATCCGTAATAATTTCTAAAAACGTATTTCCTAATTCTAATTTTCTGATTCAAAATCCTGTAGCATGCACCTGGAGTACCGAAAGTATTGGTCGGTAATCGTCTCCATTTGGCTTTCAAAAGACAAGTGGGAGAACGAGATGCGGAAGCATATGCAGCTAAAAATCGAATGGCATTCTTCGAAGTCTCGCCCCTTTGCGACTTCAACATTCGCGAGAGTTTCTCGGAATTGTCCCGCATGGCTTTACATAGAAATGGCATGGAAAGATTATGGCGATCTAATAAAGGTATAATAAATAACAATACATTTGCACTTTTTAAACCAACATATGATATAGAGAGCTCTATTTTCGTTTATAGTGCTCAGCCTGCAAGAATTGGCCTGTCGCGCGATAGTGGCTCGAACGACGGTTTATGGTATCGAGCAACTGCCGTTGCCAAAGTCAATCAAGTCACATTTAAAATCGTATGCGATGACAACCACATCTCAATTACGTTACAATGGCAATCGCTCACTAAGCTCCAGCAAAAGTCTGGGATCGCATCATCGGAAACTACGTTTCGTCAGAGTTGGACATTATAACAACGGATTATCGACACCAGGTAGTTCGCCCGGCAGTATCACCGACTCACGCACGAACTGCGTTGGTCGCAATTCCTGCACGGTATCTTGAGAACGCAAAAAGATGGGGATTTTGATTATTTGGGAAACGAAACGCGGTAATCGACGTTTTTCCTTTTTAATCCCTTCCGTTTTATCGAGGATACAGAAGAAGCGTTTATGATATTCGTAATGTTGTCTCATAATTGATAATAATTGTCACCACAAGATAGTGTTACGTTTGTAAAATCTCAATTTTGCCACTTGCCAACGTTGATATCTGTTTAACATTTGATATAAGATACGCGTTTCATATCACGTGTATATATATATTTTCACATTCATGAAACCATGCACAACTCCACGACGATAATTGACGAGCTTATGAGAGACAAACTATCGTATAACTGTGCCATCCGTATGAGATATAGAAGAGAAGACATATAAACTAACGTTATGGCACCTAAGCATAAGGAAATGCTTAGAAATTAGTATATCATTAGATAATGCATCATCGATTGCAGAAAACTTGTATAAATTCCCATCAGAAAAGAGAATGTGCGCGAAGAGAGAAATTCCAGAAAAAAAAAATATATATATATATATATTACATAACTGAAATATAATATTATACTTTAAAATTCTTATACATCACTTTGTTTTGAATCATTTTGAAAAATATCTTCCCCATTTAACAATATATCTTTTTTTTAAACATAAGCTTGAAACAGAGAAGTGAGTAATGAACTGAAGAGTACAAGTTTACCAACTCTAACAGCGGTTGTGGTGTAGATAATAGCATAAGGATAATAGTGATGATAAATGTAGAAAATTTAGAGCAGCTACAGAAGATATTAGCGATGTATATTAAATATACACAAACACAAGTCCGAAATTGATACACATGCGCATGTGCGTATGTATGTCATGTGTATATATATTATTTTTTTCGATTGCTTGCTTCTTGAAATTCTTTTATTAGCAAAATTATTTGATTATTGTGAGAAAGAGCAATATATATTTTTTAAGAAAATGGTTTTATATAAAGAGCAATAAATTAGCTGCTTTCACGGTACAAATTTCTAAATTATATTAGATTGATCAATTGATTAGATTGATTTTGATTAGATGAAATTGTTTGTGTGTATGTTTGTTATGTAAATTGGATGAAATCATAATTATTTTTTATTTAACGGAATCCAAAAACAGTCCGAATATGTTATTTAAAAGAGTCTTACTGTCTTATTTAATTTCGCTTAAATATAAGAGTAAATTAACATGTACAGTGTAAGATTATTAGGAGATGCGTTTGTGTGTAATATAGATAAATAGATAGATAGAGAGCTAGATAGAAACACAATCGATCTTTAATGATATATCTGTAACAAATTGCTCGATTGCCAGGGAAGCACATGAGATGTATTTATATTATGTTGAAGTTAACTAAATTATATTACATGTATATATAAAAAGAAATATTATATCATAATATTATTTTATATATAAACATAACATTATGTGCTTACTTGTCTGTGAGATATATTAAATAAACTTAATTTCACATTATACATTGTATAATGCGTGTAATTAATATGCAAACATCTCAAACGAATTTCTTTTCGAAGCCATTAAGTCTCTTTTAGCAATAATAGTTCTGGTTTTTTATTAACATGTACACAGATTTTGTATTGCGAAAAAAAAATAGAGCTTTTTGTATACGAAAATCTATTTAAAGGGGCCAAATGTGAAGTAGTATGAAAATAGTATGAAAAAAGGGAACAGAGTTAAAATTACCGTCGATTATTCGTTTGTCGCAAACTGTTTCTAATTTAATAATAACATGCTATCAATTTTGTTGGAAGATAAAAAGTAGAGAGGTTGTTTTATTTTTTATTGCATCGTAATGAAAGTGTTTCTAATTTTAACTATTAGCTATTACGATTAATTAAACAATTGAATCAAATTTTTTATCGAATTTAATTATCATAACTGGCGATTTTTTTTCTTGCACATTATAATCACGTTTTTATTAATCTAAGTATCATAACTTTCATTAATCGGTATTTTGCAATTCAAATTGTAATGGATTACCAAATCTCGATGATTGACGTTGATTTACATTCAATTATATTTACTATATATTATATATGTTCCACTTTAAAGCACGTATGGTTGTATAGCAAAAATAAATTGAGTATTTATAAACATGCATGTATCAAGTAAATCAACAGTTAACAAACAGTCCCTTGATGAAATAAATGTACCAATTATCATGAATCTTGTACTCTTTATCATATCGTAAAAAAAAAAAAAAAAATCCAAAGCTGAATTTATGCTCGAGAGTTGAGAAGTTTCATAGATTGCAAAGAAAAATGTCAGACAAATGTCTTATATAATATTTTCTATTGAAAAAAACGTAACTCATAGATTGATATACGAAATTTTCCACAGCACATTTACAACCGATATTCATGTCAATAATTGACAATACATTCTTTATGCATACATGCCTAGAAACGTGCATATAACAATATATACCTTACAAATAAAAATGTAATAACAGCAGATCGTTTTATAATAAAACTCAACTTAACATAATTAACAATGTCAGCATACTAAAGAATATCGCGAATATTATATTAAATCTATATCTTTCTTACGTATATAGACTACGTTTTCCGATATTTAAAATGATTGCACTCTAGTTAATGCTTGTGAGTATTTAGATAAATTTGTCAACACAAATATTAAAAAAAGAAAATTATTAGTACTTAATTATATTAATAAACGCATATCGAAAAAATATGATGTATCATTTTAAAATATCGATATCACTGGTGACCGAAATCGGTTTCGTGATAAACATCACACGCAAATGAAAGCTGTAGTATGCCAATATAAATCTTCAATAAGCTGTACATTAGTTATTACATATTCGCGGAACTTATATACAGTCACATATATATGACATTGCATATAGCAATAATATATTATTTTTCAAAAAAAAACTCGACATATTAACATTTAATTAAAACGTGAAGACGAGTTTTACGAACAGCCAACAAATGTCTTATATAATATCTATTCTTAAAGTCAATTATACATATATTTGCATAAAATATTCGCGTATCTAGCGAATATTGACTGCTAAAGACTAAAGTAACCGAATAAATATTTCCATAACATATAAGATGTAAACCAAACTACGATATTCCCAAATTTCACCTTTTTTTTTTTTAAGTAGATTTTAAACTTATCGTATCTATCTTTTTACGACATACGTACAGCTTCATTCAAACAACAATTGCACCTGATCGTTCATAATATAGCAAACAGATCTCATAAATATCCAAAGTAATATAAAATAAAAGGGCTATACTTTTCATGAATGAATAATTAATAATTTTTGTACTATAACTTTCTAAAAACATGATTTCATATACAATTTTATGTCATGCATATATAAATACATATATTATATGTATTTTAGTCAGAAAATTCAGTAATTTAAAATGCAGCACATTTGATGTAATATCATAACTAGAAGAAATTAGATATGAATTGTACATCCTTTTTGAAATTTAATGTGCTTTGACAAATAACAAACAACAATAATTTAAAATGATAAGAAGCATCAGATAATTTATTTTCGACAAAAATCATTTTACAATCAGTAGTAAACTAATTAATGATCAATCATATCATTCGTTATGAACAGGCATTCAAATCCTTATAATCTTTATGATCTTTGATATAGTCGACTAAGGAGATAAATGAAATTCTAAATCTTTACTCGCCGGAAAATCTTCGTAAAACTGCGGTGTTATGATAAATAAACAAACTTGTTAAGACGCTTTCTAATACGAAGAGGCGAATTTTTATGAGATCTGTGAGCTAGAAGAGAAGAGACGTGAAATATCATGAGATTGTTCAGCAAAGGTATTGACTTCACCTGAACTCGTAAATTTGTATACTGTGCTCCGGTACATGTCTCAGATTCAAAGATTGATACCTGAAACAACATGAAATTACCTTGTGTAATTATTTAATTAATTCTGTATTTAATATGTCCATTTCCAAGCACAAATTGTGTCCTTTAGACTTGTGAGACTCTCCGTTAGACTCGTCAAAGGAATCTTTAACTTGCTACGTAAGCAAATTTGTATCTTTACCATTCGGAACTACGATGATAATAAAAGCCCTCTATCGTGGCAGCGGATTTCTGGAAGCAAATATAATAGAATCCTGCAAAGGAGGCACCATTGATGTCCTTGATCGTGTGATCGGGAACCAAAAAATGTTCCTTCCACCTCATGAACACAAAGTCCGTTCCCTTCAATGCCTCGTAATCGAACGTGTCGGAATTGAATGTTTTGGCATATTGGCAGAACGACTCGAACTTGCTCTATAATGAGAACGAAAAAGGGAATGCATACGAGCAATAACGACGATTCCGCTATGGGAATAGAGCGACTGAGAGCTGCATGAGCAGCAAAAATAAACAGTAATACGAACCCAGTGTTTCTTATCGACGTCCTCATCCGCATCCCATTTTCGAGTCAAAAACGGATATTTCTTAGAGATAATCTCGCCGTCAAAGAACGTCGTTAGTGTTGGAAATTCTTCTGTTAAACCTTTGATTTTCAAGTATCCGCACAGATAACTATTCTCCTCGTCCACGTGCTGTAACACCAGGCGCAACGTGAGGAATCATGATGAGCCTACTCCGAGCCTAGTCGGCCTTTATCGATCGATTAGTCGCAATCAATCGGCATATCCCATGCGAGGTCAAAGACGAGCTGTCAACGTAACTGTCAGGGTCAGTGTAGTGTAGTTATCCAGGCGCGAATATGGTATCTTCTCTTATCTAACCGTAATCGGAAATTTGAAGAACGACATGGAAGATGAGAGGAAGGAAAATATAGGAGAGATACAGCGCTAAACGAAGAGTATCTCGCGCGTAAGAGTAACAGTCTCGCGCGTCATCGGGATCGTCAGTCATGAAATGCATTCGTTGACGCTTCATATGTCGCGACCGTGGCGTGCGGAGGGAGCGAGGGGACGTCGGGGAGGGGAGGGGGAGGAAGGGAGGGTAGATTGGAGAGGGATCACGCGTTCCCCAATTTGTGGCGCAATTTCTGAAAAGTGACGACACGAGCGACGACGGGAAAACGGGAAGGGGTAAGGCTAACCTGCAACACCACTTCCACGTCGTAACTGTTGCCCTTGGATTTCTGCGAGCCCTGAAAGCGCGAACCGTTGTAGAGCAGGGACTTGGTAACACCCGGCTGTTTCGAGTTCGCGGGTGGCGGCGGCACTACATCGACCTTCACCGGCATCCTCGTGCGCAGCTCTGAGCGAACGAGCACTGCGTTTAATCGTTTTCCAGGATGATAACGCGCGACGCGGCGCCCCGCATATCACGATAGATACACCGTGTCGCAATGACTGCCGGTAATCCGGTGGGATATGGATGTTTTTATATGCGCGAGCCTCGAACCCAGACCACGATGGCCGGCGGTTTATATATGTCGGGCCAATAAATTTCGTGACTCGGTTCGTCCTCTTGAGTTTTATTTGACACGCGTTAATGCGTCTTCGCAGCTCCCGACATTGAGAGGTTTTATCGCGCAAAAATATCGCGATAGTCCTATATATGTGTATGCTCTCTGTCTCTGCTTGAAATTGCGAGCGCTGATGAAGCGCGATCCTCGAAATGGCGACTACATTCGAATTTGAATATCGCTCAAACATTCGTTAAATATATATACATATATATATATATATATATATATATTATTGAGAATTTTGCCGAAAAATGCCGATAACAGCTGATTAAAGGTACCGGAGTCACAGAAATAATCAGATTAGAAACACGAATTTCTTCGAATATGCAATTCGATACGGATGTGCCTGAACATATTTACTAAGCTAAAATTGGCGCCCACTTCAAGTCGATAATACTTATGAGATCGATATGCGAATCGTATATCGTTAAAGATCTTTCGGATATTTATGCAAATGTTATATTTTCCGGATTCCGGATTTAATATCCGTGGATAAAATATCCAGTGTCGCAAATATTTGCATTCGTATCCAGATGTAGCACGAGTTCGGATACTATTTTGACTATCGGCACGATGCTCTATCGCGACCTAACCTAATCAAACTTGTTTTAATGTCAATTAATGCCAATGCAAGTATGGCGGATTTCAACGACGCGAACTCGCATGAAATGACAGAGAATCATGTTAATAAACGGTGCAATAATCAATGGGTACGATTGAACGTGGGTGGAACGTATTTTTTAACGGCGAAGACCACCTTAGCTAGAGATCCCAACTCGTTTCTGTATCGGCTTTGTCAAGAAGACTCGGATCTCATCTCGGACAAGGTTAGTTGACATTGTTTCTTACCGGGAATTTCAAACGAGTTCAATTAAATAAATCCGCAAAATATTCGCTCTCTGCATATTCGCGTTGACGGTGTTTGTCAAATTTCCCCCGTCGAGATTTTCGCACGATGAACGTTACGGATAATTTATTTTTAAGGATGAAACGGGAGCGTACATGATAGACCGCGATCCCACGTACTTTAGTCCAGTTTTAAATTACCTTCGCCATGGCAAGCTGGTTATTAACAAGGATCTGACGGAAGAAGGTGTACTGGAGGAAGCGGAGTTTTATAATATTACTGAACTTATTCGATTAGTAAAAGAAAGGATCATACAGAGGGATACTCGGCCACAAAAGGATTCGAAGAAACATGTCTATAGGGTTCTTCAGTGTCACGAGGATGAATTGACGCAAATGGTGTCCACGATGTCAGATGGATGGAGATTCGAACAGGTATGTTTATGCTATTTTCTATCTCGATGATCATACGATCATTATAATTTCACTTCTTGTATGCACTTACTGATAGCTATACAATAATATCCATCTTCTTATATATCTCTTTTACTTTGTATTTTTTAGTTAATTAACATAGGTTCGCAATATAACTATGGTAATGACGATCATGCCGAGTTTTTGTGCGTCGTAAGCCGGGAATACGGAGCTAGTCAACGCAACAGTAAAGAAGAGGAATCTACGGACCGTGTCAAGGTACCGCTATCCTATTCGACTGCTTCCCATCCCTGTTTGAGTCAAAGTAGTCATGGCTAATGCGGTCATTTTATGTTTTTATTATATCCCTGAAATTATAGTACGTGATAGTCACAGATTTATTAATTGAGGTTCGATTCACGCTCTTGCTAAATAATTTCATTGTTTAAGTGAGAAACTATGTATCCTAAGTATTCGTCAATATTATTATATCTTCTATGTTGGGTTGCATGAGATATTTATTGAAACAATAAATATCTGACTATTTCTTCAGCTGAGAATGCTTGTCTGGAAAGAAGAATTGGGTTACAATAAAATTTTCGTGTGCTTTACTGCATAAATGGGAGAAAGTTGTCCTGAAATCTGTTGTTCTTGCAATCCAACATTGATTTTCTTCATTTCTAACGCTATTGTGAAATAAAAAATAACACATTTTTATCATTTTGATAAGATTAAATAAAGCAGTATTATTTTTGGTATTAACAATTGGCCTATACTGACAGTTGGGTTGGGTAGAGAAACCAAAGACAAGCTTTATCACTATATATATGATAAACATGTATACACAGTACTATGAGATTGAATTTTACCTCACGTTCTATCGATCACGCTTTATTCGGCAATATATTCCTCTATACATAGTTATGCAATATTTTTGGCAATTGCTTAAGATTATTTTGCTTAGTTGTTTCAAAATGCAAAAAGAAACAGAATTTCTTGAACAAGATAAGTAAAAGATTTTATTACGTGGCTTAAATTTTTCCATAAAAAAAACTAATGTACTGTAGAATCTTGTTGAATTAAATTTTAAAACGATCTTTCTACAATACACACACGCGCGTGCGCATTTTTCAGTATATGTATTGTTCATAGATATATAGAGATGTTCTATTAAAATTGTATTAACTTTGGGATACCACCTGATGATCTATAAAATCCAGAGGCCTGTTCGCATGAGCATGTTCTGCCTCTGACATTTGTTATATGTATCATATTATTATTATCATCATTATTATTATTATCATCCTTATTATTACTATTACTATTACTATTATTATTATTATTATTATTATTATTATTATTATTGTATCGCATGCCGTTCGTTAAATAAAGAATTTTTCTTTCATTGGTTTGGTTACTTTATGCCCCGTGACCTGCATGAATTATTATTGCATGCTAAATTATTCATCATTACATTATGTCATTACTTTATGCGACATAAGACTGACTTGTCAATAGTATATTTTATTCAGGAGCTTTTATGTGTATATGTGGGCGGATGTGCGTGTGTGTGTGTGTGTGTGTATGCGTGAGCGTGTGCGTGCGTGCGTACGGCGTATGTGCACACGCGCGCGGGTGTAAAATTTATTTATACGATACAGAAAATAATCTTAATTTTATTGTGTATACTATTTTTCGTACAGTTTATACAAATTTACTAGTATACTAATATCAAACAGGTTTGCTTTTTAATAAGGATAGCTTTTGGGGACCAAAGTAGCTATAGTTAGATAAACATATTTCACATTTCTTGTTTTATCGATTAATTCATATGGCCACAATGTAATATAGACGAAACACAATCTGAATAAAAAAAAAACAAAAAAAAAAAAAAAAAAGAAACGTCAATATATATTCAATATTCGTTGGAAAATATTCTCGTAAATAAAAAATTAAATGTTGTAATTATAAGTAATCAATACATTTTTATTAAGCTTAGATTATTGAATTACATTCTAGGTTTTGCAGCAGAAGGGTTCACGTATGTAATGTCTAGATCCGTCCTTGTTTTCCTTTGTCTTCTTTAGTTTAATCAACTGAGCTGCGACAAGATGAAGACTGTTTCTGTTTTTACATTTAAACTGTTAAATTGTGAAACCTATATATATTTTTTCCATTATATTCTCTCTTTCTCTCTTTTTATATATATATATATTCCTAGATAATGTTAATCTACAGGGACATTATTGTGCAAAAGATAGAGAAATTTTATAGACATGTATTTATTACATAGCAAGATTGTATATGAAGCTTTAAAAATCGAAAGTAATACGTTATTATTAATTTATTCCTTTTCATTAAAACAATGTGTGTCCAGAAAAATGAAAGAAAAATGTCGATCTCACATGAAAAGGATAGTTTAATAATTTCGTACAGTTTATACAAATATAGTTGCTATATGACATACATTAAGCAAACCTTCCTTTTTCTATAAGCACATCTATCTGCTTTAAAAGCAGATATATACTATATAGTCAGAAGATATAGTAAATTATTAAGAAATGACGTTGTTCCACGTAATAGCTGCAGTTATGTTTTAGCTTTATCGAATACTTTAACGGACAATGGCATTTGTGGAGGCAATCGGTTTCATACAAATTTCTACAATAACGATAGTTTTTATCTCCAGTAGTAGTACATGTATAGAAATTGTCATTTTTGTACGGAATTGTACAAAAATTCTTTTTCTCATCCGTGTCTTTATCATAAGATATCTAAATTACTTACCTTCGCACTGCCGCTATTAAACATAAAATAAAATTTATATATCTAACGTGATAATTTTCGAAATCCAAAATGCATACTGATAACTATATGAATATATAGAAGCTGACTTTTTACTGACTATGTACTGTTAATACAGAAAAGAATTTTTTCTAAATAAAGCAATTTTATTACACTACTTGTTAAGAATATAAATTTGAGATATGTGTGAAAAAAAGTAAAGGTTTAATCTTTGAGAATGCCATTGCAAGAGAAATTTAATTAAAGAAAGCCAGAGGAATGTGTGTAAAATGCAAAAGATCTCGGAACGTTTATCGTACATTTCATATATATATAAAATGAAATATTAAGAAAGACAGAATAGTGACTTCGTTATCACGAATTAATGAAACATGTATAATTAAAAAAATTTAATTATTTTTTTTCACAAGTATCTGCAGCATGTTGCAATATGATCCCCTACATCTGCAGTAATGAGGATATTTACGACAGATGTAGGTTGTCAAAGGCCTATCAAAAATGTCCTAGACAATATTCATGTTTAAAAAAAAATGGTTAGCTGGAAAAGAGCAGAAAATAGCATATGGCTAATATTGGCTTGTTATAGATGTCATTAGCACATTGTACGCGTGTGAAATTATTACTTCAGTGATTATTCCATTCATTCATGCGTCTTATCTTTGTTTTACAACTATTTTAACAGAATATATTTTGACAACATTAATGATCGATTACGTTACATCATCGATTATTTGCTATTGATTTGCATACTAAGAATAATCGCTAGGAAAGGATACACGTGTAACTGTGTATCAAGTATCAGATATCTACCACAAATAATGAGAGAAATACAACGTGATGTCACATAAATTGGCTAATAACGATTCTCATTTGGTACTATGGAATTTCAAAAACTTTAGGACCAATATTGTTAATCTCGCGTGCTATGTACAGTGTTGTTTAGGCTAATGTGAGGCATGTTATTTTTTAGCTCAAAAATTCATGTACCTAATAATTAAAAAAATTTGTAATCAGTATATTAATGTTTATTATTATCGTATTACATATGTGAGATACTCCCCTCTTTACTCGTGTAAAGTTTGTACTTTCATATAGATAGATTTCTAAATAAATTTTTGAACATTCAATATTTGGCGTTAGGGAACAAGGTAGTATTTATATTCATTGAAGACTAAACTCGTGTAACGTGTAAGAAAAATCATAAGACAAATACATATAGAAAAAAATGCACAGAGATATTCATGTTATTTGTATTGATTGCTTATTATTTTATTTATTTTAATTTCAAATTTGTTGTGTATCGTAATATTAATTTCAAGACTACTTGTGCAAAATATATCAAGCAATTAACGTCACAGCAAAAAGTGTCACAAGCGTTTTCAGTTTTTAAGTGCTTTACGCTTTAAACATAATTTTGTCATGATTACTACTTGAATTTATGGAAACAGATTATCATATCATTATGTTTTTAATCGAGGACAAGAATTTTAACGAGAAAGAAGAGATTTCGACATGCATGTATATGCAGACATCCATCTTATCATTGTATATCATATATGCAAATATAACTGATAATATATAATCAAAATTTATTTAACGATAGATATATAACTACACATACAGATACATCTACATACACACAATTTAAAGTATAAGATAATTCTGAATATATGGATAAAGTTATAAAATTTAAGAGATTAAGAACTTTCTATGCAATAATTCTTACGTAGTAATGCAATTTATGGTAAACGATGAAAAAACTAAATATGTATCGTCGTTAAAATCATTTTTTGCCGACATACAGTTATGTTGTCACATGTATCTCGATAAATTGTAAATTAAATCACCAGACGGAGTTTTAACGCAAAGACAGGTTATTTATACATACAATTATTGATACTATATTACTGATATAGCTTATATTAAGTAGATCTTATAATTATAGCGTGTGATTTGTAAAGCGAGATAAATAATTAAATGCAGGTTCTTTGTATTAATTATAACTTGCATAAAATAAAAAATTTATTGTATTATTAAAACTGTGTGTCTTTCTTATTCTCATTTTATAGTTGTTCATTTAGATAATTATGTTCGTCAGTATTATTTGGAATCGTGCAAACTGCGAATATGTGTTGAAAACGATAATATGCACATATCAGCTATCAAATTAATAAAAATATATATTTACACATACAGTAACGCTATAAAATTACAAAAATTCTTGTAAATAAATAAGTTTTATACGATGAGTTTATAACATCGAGAAAATAGATTTTCGAAAACAGATGAAATAACGTTTAAGGCATATTTGCTATCGTTTTTAAGGGTTGATCAAGATAATTGGCCAATGCTTGTGCTTTTTCTCGTAACAATCCAAATCCTACATTTTCCTTGGCATATAAACATAAGAGCAAGTTAGCCACTTCTGTAATGACAACTTTTCCTTCCTGTAAAAGACAAAGATACGGTAAATTTGATAAAATAATACAGAATATATTTGACATGAATATGGCATCATTACATACCATACAATCCATTAGAACAAATTGCAATTCGTCTTCCTTAAAAGCGTTTCTCCCATTTTTCTCATACGCTGTCCAGATATTACTCGTAATGGCAGCTGTAACTCTCGCATCCTTATCCCCATAACCGCTATATGCTAATAAGCCACCATCTCTATTAAGTAACCTGAAATATTATTGATATTATTTAGATCTTATGCTTATTGAGATCATATATTGAAATATCATATAAAAATAATTATAAAATAATTAGTTGTCAAAAATAAATTGACTAATCAGACAAGAGATGTATCCTAACCTTATTTTCTTATTTACATAAATCTTTTTAATTTATACAAAGAATTGAGAAGAATATAAACAATGACCATAAAAATTCACATATTTTTAATCAGAAATAGAAAATGAGACACCATAAAATAATATAAAGCGTGTATCATTATCTTGGGACACTGCTCATATGATACAGATGATATTTTCTTGAACTATATCTCTTATATCAAAGATAGAGAATTGCATTCTTACTCACAAAGTATTTTCTACGCCCCCGGTATTCGCTTGACTCAAAACTTGCGTTAACGCTTTCGGCTTCAACATGTTTTTCTCCGTCTCTCGATGCTTATGCTACATCAAATTCCAACGAATAACATATACATATATGCAGAAATTCATATGTTGTATACAATGAAATCTATTTTAACCCATTTTATTTAATCTAACTGCACATATATACTATAACGTTTCATCAGGATAAACGCAATGTTGCCCAATGCATATATTCAGAAGAATCCAGATTGTTTCAAATCACAAGATAAACCTCACCGTACAGTACGCGCGCTGGTGCACACTGTGCATTGGAAGTGCGCAATAGCATGTGACTCACAGTCAAATAGTAGATTCGTGCTTGATGTCATGCAAAGTCACATGTGTGATAGATGTGATATATGTGTGTCACTTTATAGTAGCCCGCTATATGCGCAAGCATTGCGTGTGGCTGTGTATGTGATCATATGAATGCGTGCATATATGAAATACTATGTAACACATATCTTTAACAAAAAGGGGAAAGAATAATTTATGCATTAGTAATTGTGTTTATATTATCTGTATATGCATATATCACAGTATATATATATATATATATATATATATATATACATTGTGATATGTGTGTTATGTATATCTGCATTATTGCAACATTATCAATATTATTTTTGCTATTCTTGCTATTATTTTTGCATAAAATATTTAATAGCCGGGAATAAATTTATTCCTCTATTTTATTTATTCTATTATTGATTTATTAATTTTGTTATTACTTTAATTTAATTAATTTTCCTGTTCTTTCTAAGCGTAATAATTACATATGCTCATTACCCTTCTTTGCGACTTTTTTACGACAATAAGTATGAAATTAAGAACTGAGCATGCTATTATTCAAACCATGGATACGTAAAATGAAGATAGATTATCACACATGAATCATAAAATAATAGTCAATTATAAAAGGGAACACATATTAACTAACATATTAATCTTTCTATTATAAATTCTTTAACGAAATTATGCACTTCTATATTTTAATCTACGCTGTGAACACGTAAACATTTATCGCAATATTATGTGAATAATATGTAAACGGAATAAAGCATCTGTAATTAAGAAATTATAATAAAAAAAGAACAACGAATAAAAAATACAATTACATAATTACTATTTCTCGAAATGTTCTCTATTTCTTTCATTTTTTATTATTGGTTCGATTTTTTTACGATTCATACACGATAGATATAATCGATATGTCATACGTTCAAAGCATGTATAACATTTGACGTGTTTGATATTTTTAAAATCAAAATCTGATGTATTTATTTATGACATTCGCAGAATATTCAAATCAGATTTATTGTTGGAAATTTCGAGAAGATTTGCGCCATCTAGTACAGTTATGTACATCAATTTATAGATCGCTGATTGCGTAAGCTGGCTTGCGGATCTGCGTATTCGGAATATCTAGAATAGTTAGTCGAACGTGGTCGAACAATCGTTTGCGAATTTACATACTTCGAGATATTTTCCCGATAATCGTTCATAATCCAAACGAGAAAATGCCACGACGTGGACGCGCTCCTCCTCCGCGAACGTAAGTTAATAAAAATCATTGCAACGTACAATAATTATTCAATAATCGCGAATAATTCGATAACTTATTATTGATTAGCATGCTTTTTGTGCACGTTACATCACGGTTACAAAGTTCACTTATCACGGAAATATTGCGTTTAATCTGCGCGAAGGATTGCTATCTTTTCATAAATGTTTTTGATAGAATTGATTTCATTTTAGTGTTAGAGCCACGGCTCCACCGGCTAGAGCTGCGCCAGTCAGGGCTGCACCATCTCAAGTTCCAGCTCATGCTCAGCCATCATCACCTATGATGGCTCAGCCACAGCAGCCATCTCTTATGGGTCAGATGGCTGCTACTGCTGGAGGCGTTGCCATTGGATCCGCTGTAGGCCATACTATTGGTCACGCTATGACTGGACTCTTCAGCGGAGGATCCAGCGAGGCTGCTGCTCCTGTAGCTGAATCAGCTGCAGTGCAAAGCACTCCAGATTCGGTCCCAACTGGAGCCTGTTCTTGGGAGATCAAACAGTTCTTACAATGTGCTCAGAATCAGTCTGATTTGTCTCTTTGCGAGGGATTTAATGAGGCGCTCCGTCAATGCAAATTAGCCAATAGTTAGTAATCTTGTTCCGATGTTTCTTATTTAGATTATACGACATTGGCAATCGAATTTTTAACGTTTTCTATTTTCAGATGTCATTTAAATGGATGTAGAAAATGAAGAATCTAGAAACTTCTAGATGAAATTAAAATCCAAGATAATGTATTATATAGAAATACTCTACGACCTTGTTGAATTATTTAGTGACAAAATTTTTGATTTACTTTTAATATCTTGATATTGTAAAATTTATTAAGATACAACAATGTAGATGAATCCATTACTCTATCTTAAAACAAGAGGTTTAATAAATTATACAGTTTATTTGAATTCAGTGTTTTTATCTTCAATCTTCCTTAAAAATCATAATTTCATATGATGATATATGTTATCATAGCATAACTTTAAGGGAACATATTTGCTTTTGATGCCGGAAACATCATTCTATCTTTGTTTGATTTTTAGTGAATAATAAGAATATGAATATACTTATATTTCGGGAAAAGAATTATATAAATTTATCTTAATATTACCTTATCGGTTCGGAAATTAAAAATGTATTTCTATAAAGATTCTACAAGATTTGTTGTAGCACATACAGAGAACATGACAAATCAAGATTTAAGAAGGAATATACAACATATATCGTTTTTTACGCTTCATATTACAATAGATCAGACAATAATTTACAGAAGATGAAAATAGTTCTTGTATAAGACGTTAGGCATTGGAAGAAAAAAAATTGCAAATAAAAAATGTCGATATCTTTTCTATGCTAATCGCTCGTAATCCGAAGGAGAAAATGCTACGACGCGCGGTTGTGTTTCCTCCGCAAACGTAAATTAATAAAATCATCGTAACATACGATTTTATCATTGTATTTTGATCTAGTATCTTGACCAAAACAAAATAAGCACCTCTACCTCATTAAAATACATAATGTATGTTTCCACTTTATCTTGATTTTCTCTAATACTTAACTTGTTGCATATTGAAAATTAGTGTGATTTATGGTTTATATATATCATATTCAGCCTATAACCCGATTATGTGTATATATATATATATATATATATGTATATATATATATATATATATGTATATATATATATATATATATATRTATATATATATATATATATACATACACATACATATATATATATATATATACACACACACATATATATATATATATACATATACATATATTTGTATGTATGTATATATAATATTATGGTTTTCTCTTTATTAGACAACGGGAGGCAGTTAAATATGCACAGAAGCATGAATATGGTAGACTATCTTTTTTCTGTATTTAAGATGCGCATCATCACGTAACCAGCGATCGTGGCGACCGCGATTCCCAATCCTGTTTTCCACCAGATCAGTGAATTGCCTTGCATTAGACCAAACTGATTTATATGCCTGAAATATTCAAATATAAGATTTGCTATTACTGATATGCGCAACAAATTTCAAAATATTTTAGTAACTTGAAATCACAAAATATCACAAATACTTTCAATGTTTAACATAACAAACATATAAACAACAAAGCATGAATATCATTGAAATTTTAATCATACTGAAGCAATGAAATTTTACGCGATAAGTAATATTAAATTTATATAAAAATTATATCTTTTTATATTTAAGCATAAAAATCATTCTCAATTAATGAAAAGGAAAAAATTCGTGGAGGAAATGTCTGTGTTAAACATGCTCATGCTTAAACAAAATCGAAAAAGCGATATGTATATTGTTACATGGCATATGATATGTGGTATGTCATATGCTGTGGATTGTTATATGCGGTGGTATATGAGTCGTGAGAAGGAAATACAAGCGATAATACGAAACGAAAACCTTGTGAAAGAACTCCACCACTGAGAGGGTGAGGGTTCGACAAGCAACATGTGGACCATACGCCTCAAATGGCTGAAAAGAGCCAATATATTGTTACGTATTCATCCGTGCGATAACATTTTCTAATATGAGCAAATCGCCCGCCACACTTAATAATGTAAAGATGGATTGTTAACCGCATGGACGCATGCATTGAATGGAAGGATGTATACGACGACGATGATCGAATGCAGTATTCACGATTTGCTCAAGCTTCTAAATTTTTACAATATGTGAAATTTGAATCCAAACCAACCTGTCTCGGTAAAATAATACCCACGCTCCTTGAAAGCGGCTAAACACGAAATATATCTTTTTGTTAATGCCAAATTATTTTCTCTTTATCTTTTTTTATATTACGCTATTTTTTTTTTCTAAAATACGAAAGAATTTGAAGATATTTAGAAACAGTGCAATATAAATTACGAATTTGTCTCCTGAACATAATTTCAGTACAGAAAATATAATATAAAAAAGTAGAATTAAGCGAAGAAGCTCTAAGAGTTTCATGAAATATATAATCGGTAATTTTAGATATATCAGCTACAAAAAGAATCATCCACTGTCTGTCTGTGCATTGAAGAAATTTGAGATCTTTCCGGCGATCTTCCAGTTTCATTTTACTATTTTTTTTTTTTTTTTTTTTTTTGTAATCCATTCAAGCTAAACTTACGGAAAAGCTGCCATTGTAGCTAACTTCACGAAGATCTCACGTCGCACCGTGCGAGAAATACTATATGGTTGCGGAGGCATTAACTTATATTTGTTACAAAATGCAACCGGTTGCAGCAAATATCCCTGTTTCACTTCAGAAAGGTCACTTTTATTCGCTACTATAAGAACGGGAATTTTACTATCGGCAAAGTATTTCTGTAAAAATACATAAATGTTTAGCATAACAGAACATACACAGCAGATAAATCATCAAACGCATTATTCATTTATGAAATAGTGCACATAAAAATTGCTTACGATATAAATACGCGCTATATATTCGAATGATTTCGGGTTGTTAGCGTCATAAACGAGAGCGGCCGCATCGCACTGTATTTCCGCCGGCGTTAAAGCATCTTGAACGTTCAACACATTTATATCCTTTAATACTATCATCTTCTCCTGTCCATATATATGCAATGTATTTACTGTGATATGAGCATTTGATGATATCATCTCGTCATTTAATTTCTGCAATCATACACAGATAGATTATTTCAAGTCAATATATCAAGATAGCAAATATATCGTATATACACGAAAATGATATACTTCAAGTTTAGGATCAATGAAAGTCCTGCACAAAGTAGTTTTCCCACTACTTTTTGGACCTATTACATGGCAAGTATAAACATTCCTGCTGGATTGCTTCTTTGCCAGGTCTACTTTCTTTTCGCGAGTCACGATGATTGAGCTCGTTTGACACTCGTTATGGTACATGTTGTATCCCAAATATGCCATGTATTCCAATGTTTTGCGCACATTTGTCAGTGTTAATAATGCCCATTGACACATATATCCTTGGAACGTGATCCATCCCTTTGGATAAATCGCACATTATATATCACGGCAAATCATAAGATTTGTAAAGTATATCTCCATCTTTTTTATTTTCTTGAAGAGAAAAATATGCTCCTTGGCTTTCATATTTTTGTTCTATATCAAATTTTACGCATCAAAACACTTTTACATTAATTCTTACACACAAATTCGAATATAACAAATATGACGATATGATAGAGTAATGTAATAATACAATTTTAAACCTTTTCGTTCGTAGACACTGTGTATTTGTACTCGTCTCCCCACGGTGGAGTGAGGCATCGCGAAAATAATGATTCCATTTCCAATGGTGAAAGAGCTCCATCACGATCGCGATCGTGCTGCATAAATAGTAACGTTAGAAACTCTTGTCCCTTGTGCGATAATTCTGTAGTACAGCCGAGTGGGACCTTTAATCTAAAATGGAATCATTCAGTGATATCGGTTGCATTCAAAATGCTTCCGTGATTTTTATTTATTACGTACGATGGATGAATATATTCTTTTGACATTTGTAGCTCGTTGTCATAACCAAATTTCCTTAATACGGCCCAAGTTGTTTCATTTCTCCCGCGTTGTATAAATAAGCATTGCAAAAACATAAAACCTACACGTACAAGCAAAGATAATATTAATGATTCGTAGAGATATTTTGCTTGTACTTGATTTCAAAATATTATCGTATACCTTTCATCGTGACACATCCATTACATACACCATCGGAAATGTTCTTTGACAGTACAGCTTTCACATCCTCCAATACTTGAGGTTGCAGTGGTGTGTTAAAGCACCATTGCTGAAATGCGTTCAACTCGGTATCGTTTAAAAGTCCGTCATTATCTACATCACATATCTATATCGGAAACAAATAATTTAATACATAAAAATAATAAGAATACAATAAAAAAGAACAAAGAGAAAATTGGTATACAAAATATGCACTTTTCTGAACTTTCAATGATTAAACGATAAATGATAAATGATAATTGTGATTTACATGTTATATTTATAATCTAAACTTACTTTAAAAACTCGCTGTAAGGCAGTTTTGCATTCTTCTGTGAGCTAAAATAATATGTAGATATATAAAATAAATATATAAAAAATGATATTGATTAAGTTAAGCTTAGTCAGAAATTAAATTAGAGAGAGACAAGCTAAATTAAACCAAGCATTACCTCCTGTACATCATAATTGTATAAAGGTGTGGTAGGATGCAAAACTGCTTTTTGTGCATAATAAAACATTTCTGAAACATTTTGAAGCGTTTTTGCCGAGCACTGGAACAAAGTAAAGTACATTTTCATTCAATCTTTTTTTTTTACTCTATCGTGAATTGTATCTACTCTTTGCTATTAATCTATTTAATTAAATTACAAAAAACTTGCCTCTATGCAGCTCTCAATCTCTGTGAATTCTTTCATAATAGGATATGCACACTAAAATTATAATGCAATTTATTAAATGCGAATATAAAATAAAGATAATATAAATTATAAATTATTTTAAAGCCTGCTAACATCTATGGTAGAATAATCCACAAGATCAATCTTGTTGCCCACGAGTACGACCGGACATCGACTATCGGACGAACATCTTCTAATCAGTGGTAGCCAGTAACTGACAGCTCTGTTCAGAGTATCTTCGTCGTCCACTGAGTAAACAACGCATATCACGTGTGCCTTTTGAATCTCTTCAGCCAACTGATCATCTGTTTGTTCCATTGCTAGAAATATTAAAAATTAATATAATAATGCTGTCGATATAATGCTGGGAACACAATACCTGCTCACTCTGGACTCATGATACCTGAGTAATCGACTATGTGTGTCGGCACTTGTTCCGGCGTGACATCTGCTGGTATTGTGATCTCTTCAGCCTTGCTGGGTACTTCTTCCGCATATTCCTCGCTTACCAGAGACAATATTAAAGAGGTCTTGCCAACGCCTCGTTCGCCGATCAACAGTATTCTGACATTACGCCGAGGCACGGTCGGACACTGCACCATGATGCGCCGAAGCACCACGAGTTATCACATACAACATTCGCCACTCAATCTTGCTTCGCCGATGGCATTTCGCGTTTCGCGTCGTGGGGATTCTGAAGCGATATAACCTATACTCTGTGAGCATTAACGATGCACGGTATCCCTAGCGTATCACCGATTGTGATTTCTTTTAGCGTCACACTTCATCAACTACGACGAGAACAAGAACAAGAACGAGAACGATGACGATGACGAAGGGAATCAGTGAACCGTTACTTTTCACATCTATCTTACTGGCGACGCAGCGAGTTGTAGCCAAAACTGAAGACTGGAAAAAAATTCCAATGACTTCGGGGGGCTTCGTGGTGCTTCGAGGGTGGCCTTTTCAAGGTTACCTATACCAGCGCGATGAATAACATCTTGCGTTTGTGTGTGGGTGAGACGCGCACGCGCGCATCTGAATTCTATTCGTATACTTTTGCTCTCTTTATGCTCTCTTTATAATATCAAACAAATTTTTTCGCACGCTTAGAGACTGGAACCAAAATGAACCTATCTGACGTATAATATTTATCATTAACCATATTTATAATGAACCGTTCTTAACCGTTCTTAATGATTAAAGAATAGCTGATATTCAATGGATATTCTTGGAACAATATCTGTTAAAGATCTCTATATAAAGTAGATGAAATCAAGTAGAAAAGGCCAAAGTTGATTATTTATTTCCCTTGTTGCTTTGTTTTGCTTTGATTACATTTATTTTATTAAATGGAAAGAAGAAATGATTTGTACATTGGATAACCGGATATTTATATGCTTGTATCAAGATTGCGTCCGCTCTGGACGCTGAAAGCATCATTCCCTCGTTGTTAAAAATCGAACATATCTGCTAGGAAACTTTATGCATAGACTTTCATCAAATTTTTGAAATTATATCGTCTCGTCTCGTGAAAGTATTATTTCCCCGAGGAAATATTTTTTATTTACTCCCCGCATTACGTCCTGAATAACCTAAATGACTTACAGATTCTATAATTTTTTACTTAATTATTCCGAAACTACTAAAACTACTGAAAATTAGTAGTTTCGGATTATAGTATTTTATTTTAATACTACTCTATTTGAACCGATTCTATCGAAAGCTGACGATTAGGAGAAATTCTTGAGATTCCTGTTTCGATAATTTTTCGAACAAAAATGCCCCGCGCGTATCTCTCGAGACACTTCTTCTAATTATAATTATCACAAAAAATATAATTATCACGCGATTTGAATATAATCTCCCATAAATTAAGTCGTTAGTTTGGCCGAGGATCACTAGGAGTCTCTGTCTCCCGTTGATCCTTAATAAAATGAAAAGTAGATCGAAAAAGCAACAAAAGCACAGAGTATGATTAAGATAGTGTCAAGTGTTGCAAGTAAACTAGAGACACGACAGATACATAAAAGGAAAAGAAGAGAAAAATACGTACCGATATATTCACAGCGACGAGTTGTTGCAAATGCTGCTTGTGTCGCGGGCTTTTCTCGTAGGAGTGTTAATGCTTTTTTGTCTAGTACGTAATATTCGTGCGCAGCTTCAGCTACGAAACATGTCAAGTCTCGCCGGGCAGTATTCCGTAGCGTACGTCACGGTACCGGATGATACAGTTGCAAAAAAAATAGCGCGGTAAGGATATGTATGTTAACGTACGGATACCCAGTCATCGTCATCTTCTGATGTCTTGATATTTTGTTCGCGAAGCGGCCTGATCGAGAATAAGTTTGCCGCCTGCGTCAACATCATTCCGCAGCTTACATCTATGTGAGTATGCTGTGTGTAGTCTGTTTATCGTATTTTAAGGAAAGATATCTCGCCGATGAATATCTTTCGATCATTCTTATCTCAAATAAGATTCTGATCAAGTAATAAAATTGTTTGCAGATACGAATGGAAAGGAAGTATACAAGAGGATCCAGAATTATTATTGGTAAGATCAAGTTATTAAATTATATAGTTACCAACGTGTTCAACGTTGAATTGTTAGTTATTAGTTGTTTATTTACCATTGCGATGAAATTTCAGATGATAAAAACCAGGACCGAGGTGGTAGACGCTCTAACGAAATATGTGAAGTAAGTTAATCAACACATTTTATATCAGAATATATTAATTATTGTAATACAATTTTTATACAGAGAAAATCATCCATATACCGTCTGTGAAGTAATTTCTGTGCCTGTAAGTTAATACGCATAATCTATTTAATAAATACTTCCTGTTCTCGATAATCAGTAAAGCAGCAAAAGCACATAATATGGAATTAAGAGATATATCAATTCCGTAAACACTCATATTTTCTAGATACAAAATGGGAATATCGATTATCTAAACTGGATCAATGAAGTAGTACCTTTACGTGATATAAGTAACACAGAAAAAAAACAGAATGCTGAATAAACCCCAAGTCGAATAAACATAGTCGACAATTCCAGATTTTTTAATAAATATCCATCATTTTCTTATAGTGTGATTCTATATTAAATATAAAAACGATCTTTATCGCTATACAAATATATACGATTATGAATATAGTGATTACATGGCTAATTTGTAGAACATATATGAAAAACTTCCCATTGGAAATGCGATTTCTTTTTCTAGAATATTGATACGATGTTTATGCTAAATAATAATTATAATAAAATCCAGTTGAAATTAAGTGTTATTCAAACTTATCTATCATATGTATTCGTCAAATATATATAATAGATATCGTTCACGTATTAATAACATATTCCATATGATATTAGTTCCAAATAATTTTTCAATAATCTTTGTTCAATACGCAAAAGTATTGAACAAAGTGTTCTTCGTTCCAAAATCCCTTATTGATTATTACAACTTCTTTTATCTGTATAAAATAAACTTGATAGAATTCAACTATTTTAAATTCAGCAAATTACTAAAATGCGATTACATATGTATTACATAAACATAACATTATATTAGCGTCCAGTCTCGATATTTGATTTGCTGAAATGTTCGTAATTTGTATACAATAAATTAATATATTTAAACAATGATACTATTTCTCTCTAGTTACAATAAAATCTAAACATTTAATTCGGCACTCCAGAATAAGGCACGTTTTCCCTGCGTACAGTTTGAGAAATTCTCGTTATGATTACCATAAAATGCAATTTGTCACCTATCGTGTTGGCATTTTATGCTACGAATGATATGTCTATTTCAATAAAAAATAAATATTTTTCCAAGATTTTAGAAGATAAAACGATTAAATACATAATTAAATAAAAAAATTATGTGTCACAACAATATTGTGCATAATGCCATAAAAATTTTATCGAATTTGTACAAGTTGACTGTTCAGATTTGATCTGAAAACGCAGGTTTTTCTAGGGAAAAAAAAAAAAAAAAAAAAAAAAAAAAAAAAACTAAGTCTTTGTTCAAATGAACAATGATAATATAATGAATAATTTATGCGTTATCGTCACACAAAAGTTGACGTTATCTTCCGCATTCATAACCAGGATAAATTACTAATAATGCAGACGCTAATGACTGATTGACCTCCATGTTGTAACTTTTACCTAAATCATAGCGACATGAAGGACAGGAATACACATCAGAGGCAAAGCTCCGTTTTAGGCATTTTAAACAAATATTATGCCCACACGGAATTGTTATAGGATTGTGAACTATTTCGAGGCAACAAGCGCAGGTAAATCTGCAAAATATAAATGGAATTGTATCAATCACTATTGTGATTTGTGAATGAAGAAAATATCGAGAAATACATATTTCAAAGAGATTTTACCTTTCTGAAACATATTCCAGAAAAGCAGTCTTTCCCATGGGTAATGCCTCATTGCATTCAGTCCATAATTTAGCATTTAATTTATCATTTTTTATTAAATTATTCAATTCATTCTCCAGATCGTAAGCTTTCTGCTTCTTTCTCGGCGGGCTTTCATATATAGTATCGTCAGTGATAATGGACCGTTTTTTAATACCCGTATCAACTTTCTTCATCGCTTCCAAATATCCGTCGGGATATATCAACTTCAAGCCGAGTGAAGCGATTCTTGCCTTACCTTCTTTCGTCCAAGGCGCAGGAGAAGAATCGTCTCTTCTCAATAAATATTTCCATATGCGAAAACCACTCTTGCCTACATCTGGATAATATTTTACTACTTTATATATACCATCATATCTGTAACAAATATTAAGATCGTTAAAATCGTGTGTATGCGTATGCGATACATGTCGATACATCCATTTTTATAAGTATAAAAGATACCTATTACCCTCCTCTGGTGCATATTTACTATGTTTCTTTAATTTGGAACTACGCACTACTCGAACTGGTATTCCTTCCTTCCAATCTTTGGCGGTTGCACCAATTTCTGCATTTAATTTGGCATCGCAATTCCTGGCCAATGCCTTATTCATTCTAGTTAATGTCTGATCGCTGCTTTGTTTTGCGACTCTTTTGTTACCTATGCAGATATATGATAATGATTTAACTTGTACAAAGATACGAGTTGAAGTGAACTGAAAAATTCTATTACAAAGATCGGTAAAGAATTTTTCTGTTCAATGAGCTCTGTTCACTCAGGGCAAAGCTATCCTTTATCAGAGACATTATGCGTTACATATTATAATGAGTACATATTAACATTGTACGTATTAAAATTCTCCAATGATCGAATTGCAAATTGTCATCTATTCTTTCTGTTTTATTTGTCAAGCGATACCTTGATACGGTAGCGATACCTGATAAATCTCTTCCCCCAGAACCGGTGTACAGAAACTCGTCTCCATTGTCAGTATCATCCTCGTAACCGCCTGACAAAACAAGAGAGTACGCACAATCTGTCTCTCGCCCATGAATGCCAGCTACGTGTGGCCTATGCACTCCTACTTCCGATACCTAAAGATTAGATATTTGTTAATATTATTTTTCATTACAAATTTATTAAAGAATTACAGCAGATTTTAAATCTACCTGCATTCTAAACATCCAACACATGCCAACTTCTATCCCTGGAATCGGACCACGATGATACGAAGGAACAATACTACAGATCTTGGTTCTTCTAACACAAGCCATTCCTTTTCCCCAATCTTTTCTTAATTCTTTACTTTCTTTAACGGAAGATTTTTTCTTCGATTGTTTTAGTCTATCTCCCGCCTATAGCAGATAATATGACAATGAAAAAGATTCTAATAGAAAAAGATTCTAAAATGCATTACACATACTTTGACAATTTCGCTGTCATCATTTTTACATTCGGGACAGTACCAATAATCCTCATCTGGAATTGCTGCGAGTGGTGGATTCAGGCATGCCAAATGATAGGCATAGTTACATTCGTCGCACAGTAGAAGATAATGTTCATCATGTTTGCCTGCGCAAATTTTGCAGCCACATTCCCGGCATTTCTTATGAGCATCATCCATGCATGACGAACAAGTAGCAATGATAGGTCTGCGTTTGCCATTGCTAGTCATAAATGATTCATCTTCTGCAGTTCTCTCAGTCAATAACTTGGGTGTTTCTATCGCATATATATCCTCCTTAGGACTGAACTTTTGAATTTCAAGCTGATGATCACTAATTATAAAAAAAACCAATGAAAATAGATAATCAATGAAAAATTATGCATATCAATTGCAATTTCTGTGTAAAAAAAAAAAAAAAAAAAAAATGTAAAACATGCATGCCTGGGACAAATAGACATTTGAAATGACATAATGAAATGAATAATAGAATAGAAGATATGTATATATATGTATATATATACCCGCTCATATGTAACATGCCACTCAACTCATATGATCTTCTTTTTCTATATATTTCAGATACTGTAAAATCATACCATAGCCCAACATTTTTGGGTTCATCTACGTTATAATTTATCATTACTTTTTGACCGACACATAATTCGTCGGATGTTATCACACGTCTGGCACGTGGTCGTATGAATTCTTCGGATACGTTATAAGGAGCAAGAAGTTCATCGAACTCGCAGCACACATTATAAAGTATTTGTTCTTTATTTTTAAAAATTTTTTGTACAATAGCTTCGAACCAAGCACCGTGTACTTGGTCGTGGCAGTCTACCGCGTCATTAATTTTGTAATATAAACTTTCAGCCTCTAATAATTCCTTTTCTACTAATTCTTCTTCTACTTTATTTTCACTTAATCTTTTCTTTTTTACATTATTACTAGATGTCGCTTTCTCTTCCGTATTGTCTATTTTTGTCTGAGCCATAAGCTGTATAACATCGTTCAGGTTAATATTATAATCGTAAAGTTTGTAACCATTTTCTAATTGCTTGCCACGAAAGAATAACCTTTGCAAATCTATATCGACTTGTAGCTCCTTTTTTATCTCATGCTGTAAAATCAGAACACAGATCTGTTTATATTCCATCGTTATTCAACAAAATGAAAGAAAATATATACATGTATGATATTTTCCAATGTATATAAAAAATTAATTTTCCATTTATTTATTGATTCAATACTTAATTCATTAAAAACTTGAATGACTCTAAGATTGCCACATATACATTGCAACATAATTATATGAAATGAAATAGAATAAATAATTAGAAAGCCGAATACTTAACATTCATTTGACAAGTAAAAATTAACTGAGCTAAAAATATGTTGTTAATATACCAATCGCTTTGAAAATATCGAAGCAAAGCATTATCTGTATCTATATCGAAGACGTATTTTATTGATTGATAAACTGCAACGTAATCCGATAACGGATTATTTTGAAATCTTAAATAAGATGCCATTGGAATTATTATAGAACAGAAGTCGTATGCACTTTTGCTATTAATCTAATCCCATTTTGTTAGAAGATCTCCTCGGATTTATAATATCATTTTGCATAATTTACAGTACACTTGGCACAAAATCCTTCTCGACAGATTTTGCTTAGACGTGACAAGTTACTTATCCATATTCGACAAGGAATTGGAAATTCGCACCGAGTTCTTAACAAGCGACATACCTTCAAATCTTCTACCAGCATCAGTTTCGAGATCGTTACAACTGCCTCCTTCTTTCCATCCATCATTCTCACTTTAACGTACATATTGATCAGGTGAATCGCAGCAATCAGCTGATAATGTAAAAATGTGACACTTGACGATCGATAAATCAACGATTGAGACTTCTTTCGTGTACTGTCAACGAGCTTGAATGAATCGAGCGGTAGAATGAGATAAGAAACAGAAAAACACGCGTAGCGTATCAGCACTTTCCCTATACTGTGTGTTACTGTGCTGCTCCGCACACGTTGACTACAGCGCTTGGATGTAGTGAAATTGGCGGGAAAACTACAACGGAATGGCCGTCCTGAAAAGGCGGGAGACCATCGACGGTTACTCATGTATATGTATAATATCAAATCAGCTACGTCAGCGCCCGCCGTTGGCGCGAGATGACTCACACCATGTAAATGCTGTGTACACAAATGCATATCGTTGAGCGCATTCAGGAGGCATACCATTCGAATAAATGTTTCCTGAATTGCGATACGCAAACTAAGCGTATCTAGAATATGTGAAACGTAAACTTTTTTGTGAACGGTTTACAATTATGCTCGATAAGCGCTAACTCGATGATTATACAATCCGTGTCTCCTGAACACACCCAATTAATTTAAATTAATTTAAATTAAGTCGAATTCATTTCGACGCGATATATTTTGGGAATGCGCATGTGCGTGCGCATGTGTGTATGCACGTACGAGTGCGTGTATGCGCCGCATACATACGTGAAAGAAAAAACAGCAGTTTCGAAACTTACAGCGTATATTTATTTAGATGCATGTAATTAAAGTTCTGTCGGAAGCAAGAAAAAAGAGCAAGGAAGGTTCTAGAAAAGATAAGAAGAAAAGATAACGTGACTATAAAAGAAGAGATCTGCGTATTTAAACGCCACAAGATCAAGGACGATGGATATCCATAGATTGCGATCGAAAAATTCAAAAGACAGGAAATACGCGCACGCGTACGCGATGAACCGGAAACCGCGGATTCGAGACAAGAATTGAACACTTGCGTGCTATCACGCGACAAAGAGAATTCCTTATCCATCGTAGCGTGTGCCGTCCGCGATTAATAAATCACGCAAGAGCCGCGTGAATCGTAACGACCGGTACGCAATGTCGCGGAAACGCGCTTGAGCCACGAGTGCCGCGGCGGTGACGCCGCCGCCATGTTTGTATAGTTTCGGAGGGATGACGCGAGTGAACGCGACGGCGTCGAGATTTGAATGAGACGCGTGTGAGGCCGTGCCGCGTACGTCCGTCCGTGCCGGCGTGCGAGCGCGTTGGCCACCGCTGACTCGCGCGAACATGGTAAGCAGCTAGGAGTGTCATTTGCGTTCGACGCCCGCGTCCCAACCGGCGGCCGATTTTCGCGCGGATTTTCAGGTGTCTCACACGGCCACTCGGCCGTTGCAGTGCCGCCGTCGCCGTCGCGATGTAACGTTTATGACGTTTCCACTGTCGCCTCTCTCGACCATGAATCGAGAAATCGTCGGGTATTCGAGATGTGAATTCCTCGCAACGCCGACCGGCGCAAGAAATCGCCCGGCGAAATCGCCGAGAGACGCGACACGGGCATTGCGCCGCATGTAAATCGATATACGGTTCGTTGTGTGTGCAGCGCCTATATGTATATGCAGCGTTGAACGTGGTTACGTGCATGTGCTGTGTGCGTGTATGCATTACGGGAATACGGGAGCGAGAATGGCGCGCGCGTTACGCACACAAGCGCATCTCCGGAACGCCCCTTTTTACGAAACGATCGAACTTCTTTCCCGCGCAATCTTACTCGGCACGAGACGTCGATAGTGCGCGCCGATGTCTCGAGAGATCTTTTCCTTTGAAAGATTAATCGTTTGCTCGCGCGTAAAACTGTGTCATGATTAGGAATTTTATATTTTATTTATCGTTTCACGTATCGTAATATTCCTAACATTTCAATGGCTGAAGAATCGCTTTCATCATGTAATAACGTACTCCGATGACGCGTACGCGTTATATCAGCGAAAATTATGTTTTAGCTTATCTCAAAGTAATAAGTAATAATTTTTTCAATAATAATTTATAACATCGACAGAAAAAGTACGTATATATTTGCATATAATGAAATTATGTTATCCGAATGTGATTTTGTATTTAAATAACAAATGATAAAAATTTTTTTTGATTTATGTAACGTTATTAAAATGGAGCATTATGGCAAATGGTTCTTACAAATATATATTTTGCTGATATTAATTTATTGGCAGGAAATTGTAAGGAAATTTTCTTCTTGATGTTGTCATTTTAGGATACTTAATAATTCTGCTGAAATGTGGTTGAGAAGCGAACGCAGTAGAAGATTGCGCGGCCGTTTAAATTTAAGCGGTGTAACGGCATCGAAAGCAACCACCCATCGAACTCAAATAGGTACAACACGGAAGGTATCGCATATTGCTAATAGTAGCCGAGTAATAACATCAAGAAGATGTGGTAGATTAAATCAATGGCGACGTAGATCACCCAGTTTTTTAAAAGAGGTAATTATACAATTATAAAATCTATTTTTAAAAATGATACATCTGATACATTGAAGATATAATTAATTTGTATGTTATATGTACATACCAAACATTATCGTCTATCTGGCTTCTATTAAATAATTCTTGTCATTTATATCCAAGCCATATGTAATTTCGCCAAAACAGAATAACTGATAATGATTGATCGATACACGATTCGGAATATTCATTGAAAGAGAAATAAGAGAAACTGTCATTTTGTATTTAGGTTTGTAAGGAAAATGTTTTATACTTTGCCAAATCTACACCTATCAGACGAGAGAGGGGACCTCGTAGGAGAAAATGTATAAAACGATCAATGGTTACATCAACACCTTTGCATCGTGCTCCTCCACCAATAGATGCGACTATTGTGAGTTACTGTAATACTATGATAAAAATTCAAATGGACACGTCATATGATACATATTTATATCTGAAATTATATGAATGATACGAAAATATAACGTAAAAACGCGTGTCTTGTAGTCTACAAAGAACACATCGCCGTCTAAAGTTTCGGAAGAATCTAAAGAGAACTGGAACAGTGGATCCACTTTACCGTTGTGTCCGTCAGTGACGAATACGGATTTACGTGGTTCAATGATACCGTTGATACATGATTCGAAATCTTCCATACCTAGTGTATCTTCACTGTCTTATCTAATGCCTCCGGTATCTCTGGGACCGCATGCGGACTTCACATGCTTGCTAGATGATGAGGAAAGCAAAAACAACGGTAAATGCTTTCAGCAGTTGTATCAATTTGATTAAGCTACTGCAAATCATATTTATACTTATATTTCTTTTCTCTTGCATAGATACTACGTTACCGTCATCACTACATTACTCGTCACTATACTCGGCGCACGCCGAAACGTCCACGGAATATTATAGTTTGATGCACACATCGTCGCTGTACAACAGTCGTACGACATATAATTCGCCTGATAACAAGTATTTCCCAAACAGTGGGAAGTACTCGCTTATCGATAACAATGAAAACCGTAGTGACCTCCCGAAAGATCAATATGCTATTGAAACAGACCCAACAAAATATGAAACGACTGCTGGATATCCCAGCACAAAGTACAATACACCAGCAAGTATGTACAATATAAATGCTCATCATCCATCCGATACGAATGGCAATCTTAGTGACAAATATGATTCCGAGGACGTCGGCAGTCGTTATCACGAGGTTGAATACATGGAAGTGGGTAGCGAAGAGATAGTAGAGTCTTGCGATGTAGAGAACATGGTTACTCAAGTTCAGGAGGACTGGGAGCCGTTCGATCCTTATGTCTTCATCAAGCATTTGCCGCCGCTCACACCGGCGATGAGAGCTAGATGTCCGGCTTTGCCGTTAAAAACGCGAAGCAGTCCAGAATTCAGTCTAGTATTGGATCTGGTAGGCTAGAAATTTTGAACACGCATGCACACTACCATGTAAATACGCATGGATATTGATGGTCTCAATTATTTTACGTGATTTTAGGACGAGACATTGGTCCATTGCAGCTTACAAGAATTATCTGACGCGGCATTTCGCTTCCCGGTAGTCTTTCAGGATGTCACGTATACAGTATTCGTGAGAACACGACCATATTTCCGCGAGTTTCTTGAACACGTCTCGTCATTGTATGAGGTGATTCTCTTCACGGCGAGTAAACGAGTATATGCCAACAAGCTGATGAATCTGCTGGACCCAACGCGAAAGCTGATCAAATATCGTCTATTCAGGGAACATTGCGTCTGCGTCAATGGGAATTACATAAAAGACCTGTCAATTTTGGGCAGAGATCTGTCCAAAACTGTAATTATCGATAACAGTCCACAAGCATTTGGATATCAGGTAAATTGATCAAGTGTGTCCGATATCGATCTAAATATAATATTGCATTTGGGAAGTCATGTCGTCCATTTTACAGTTGGAAAATGGTATACCTATAGAAAGTTGGTTTGCCGATCGTTCAGATAATGAGCTAATGAAGTTATTACCGTTTCTGGAAAATCTAGTAAACTGGGCAAGTTTTTTCACTTTACCATTATGCTAGATTTTATCTTACGACGATTACTTTTCTAATATAATCATTTTTATTTTTGTAGGGAGGTGACGTGAGACCACACATTAGAGAACAATTTCGGCTATTCAGCTTTTTACCACCGGATTAATTAAAGTAGTATGCACAAAATTTTATGTTGTCCGAGTTATTGCTCAGTCAACAAAAAACAGAAAAAGAAGAATACAAAATATCTAACAGAAATATGAAATAGATAAATAATAGTTATTCCGTGATGCGTAGCATAAACCGCGATAATATTACGTACTTTACAATGTTTCAAATGAATACAAATGAATATGCCTGTTGGTATATAAATGAACTAAATAATTCTAGATTCGAGAAGAAGAAGAAAGAGAGATTATTGTTCTACTCCATTCATTGTTCGAAATATCCGCGAGCGTATATTACGAGGGTGTATTGTGCATATGTGCACAATTTCGTTGACTTGTCTAGACATAAAAGTCGATACAAACAAAAAATAAAAATCGTGAGAAAGAAATTTACGTACGAAGTATACCAGTGAGCATAATAGTCTTGCGATTCGCTATATAGTTTCCATTGATATAACTTCCAAATAAGTACCAAGTCTCTCCATGACGTGATCATATGACCTCTGTATATAATAAACCTCGTATATTATTTTATCGTACAAAACATTATATCTTTACTTATTTTCATATTTTACACAGCGCCTATATACATGTATGTACACGCTTACATACACGTATGTATGTATAGGCTTGGAACAATATTTACGCGCGTGAAATAGACAGTTTCACTATATTTCATTTGTATAAAACTATATGATCTCAATTTATTTATCTTACTATTTGAATATTTTTTATTTTGGAAGTTTTCCAATATCAGATGATTCGCTGGAACGATTCCCTGATCCGATTATGAATCGCAATTGTTTATTGTCATCGCGATTCTTAAATCTATATTTAGATTGCAATTTTTAAAAAATGATATATGCAAAGATGTTATAAATATTTATCAATAATTGTATAATTATACGTATCGCGCATCGTATAATTATGTAATTATGTACACGACTATACACATGTGCTACATTATAAACCTGTGTATAATTCATAGCATAAGGGGCATAGATCGAAATCAGTATCAAAAAAACGGAATTAGCAGCATAATAACAAGACGTTGCAAAAATCTTGCATCTCGTAGCTTTTATCATAGTTTAAGAGATTATACTTGCATTGTGCACAAACGCATTATAATAATAAAGCAAAGAAATTGTTATTCGTGAAATCATTTGGATCATATACGTAGCTAATTTTCCCGAATAGCGGTAATTTCTATTCCTATTTAAATTTCCATTTCCATTGCAAAGCGCCTTTATTTTGTATCATAATTTACAACATTTTAAAACAGTCCTATAATATTTGCTATAAAAATATATTGACGAGAGATGTAAAATAATAGATGTGATGTGATTAAAAAGATCGCTTGTGATTCGCGTTTCAACATTGCGGTAACTGAAACGCTGGAGACAAGAAATATACGTTGAATATTACACAGAATATTAAGTGAAATCTGAAGAAGTTACAATTTTATATGCGATCACGATACATACATCGAGAATTGTTACCTCTCCCGATTCTATGTGCAACATACGAGAAACAAAATGGAGATTGTATTGACTAGAAATTTCCGTTTCCCTTGTTCTACATTTGCACGATGGCAGCGGTATTTTAATTCAACGCACTGATAATGTATAATACTATTACACGTACATTTACTATTATTTAATTATATATACATTTTAATAATAACATAAATATAAGAAAAATTATATAAATATATTACTCCGAGGAACATTGATGTAACGATACTATCGATGGTACATTTTATAAAAGCAAAATTTCATAAAATTGATAATTTTCAAAATTATGCTTTGATTTAGCCTGTTCTACCTAGCCGATATCGGAATAGCTCGAATTAAGTTTGGAAAAAATCACCATTCTTTTGATTCAACCACTGGTACAGTTGGATCATTGGCCTAATTCTTGCACTCCAGCGTTTCATTAGTCTGATTCTCTATAGCTTGAGGAGAAAAAAGGCTGAAAAATGTCACGTGGTAATATTACGCATATTAAAAAAAGAACTAGTTATAAATATTATGGAATGATCAACTTTAATATATAATTTCATATTTAAGGTAACAACGAGCGCTAAACATCATAGACTGTACTATCATGCTTCAATATTATTCAACATTACTCGCACTTCAGATATATCCATCTTGCAGTGAGAGGAAAGACGATTCGCATTCGATATAGATGTTGGATTCTATTCAATGACGAATCGTTCCTCTAGAGCGAAATGGGAGAAACAGGCATTTATTATTCATTGAATATTCATTGAATATTGCACAGATTTTCCTTTATATGATCATCCTTAACCGTATCAGTTGCAAAACATAAGAATCTTAGTTTACAATGAACATAATCCGTGTACCGCAACTCGATGTATCTGAAGTCCGAGTAGAGTTCTATCTAATCCTTCGTACGCCGGAAATACCTAGTCTCGATGCGTTTACAGAGCTTCACGAGCTTTGGATAGCTCTGTACGATTATGGCCAGCCCATTGTTAGGTAAAGGCGTCGTGATTATTGTGAAAATGTGACCAAAAACCAAGGCATCCAATTCATTCGGTTTGCTGGACATAAAGTCACGCATGAGAGTATCAAATGTTACGTTCAGTACATATCTTGCCATCGCAGTCATATATTTGAAATAATAATTTTTGCAGATTTACTTAAGCTACATATGCATAATTCATTCACAATGTAAACGAATGTTCGGAAAGAGAGGGGAGTGATTCGGGTCGTGATTGGAAGCCATCCCATAAGGTGTCCTTGGAGGGTGACTCAATTATTTCAAAACTATCCATAATTTCTTTCCATCCAGAACTGAAGTAGTGATGCTTGATTCGGAACATGTGCTCGACAAGCTTGGGAAATTGGTGGATTATGGCAACAATCTCTCGGTTCGAGGAAAAGGAAGGAGACATGAGAGCATGTACATGACCATATACCAGAGCATCGACTTCGGTGGGACTTTTGAAACATGATTATAACATATCGTGAATGATCAAGCAAACGAACAAGAGAATACAAAATAGAAATACAAGCAGTACTTACTCCTTTCCAAAGAAAAATTCCTCATCTGCTAACCTCTCGGATAATGCTATGCAACATTTCTTTACATCATCAAAGACTTCGTTCAAGCTTTTGTTATACCAGCCAAGTACAGTGAGCTTTCTGACGATTTCTCTTTTCTTCTGCCAGTTTAAATAATGATTTAGTGGCCAAGGATACACACTGCCATGTCTTGGCTTTGTGACCGCATTCAAGATCGCTTGGTCTACCCAACAAATGTACAATTCCGCATTTACAAATACGTTGTTTACGAGTGATAGATATGCTCTCATATCTACTTTGCCCGCAGAATCTAGATGATTGGATAAATTGTTCCCTTTGCTGTTTATGTACGCCACTATACTGTCAAACTCTGATATCAATTTACTGCCGCATTTAATGAACGGTACACGGCCTGACGGTGACATGAACTCTGCGTTTTTCCTCGGCTCTATCTGAAAGTCCAATTGGCACATTTTGAGAAAGGCCTGTACCGCCAAGCAGTTCGCATTGTCGGGAAGCAGAATCTGCTCCACCTCGTACGGCTGGTACAGAGTAATCGGCTGCGGCCATGGCTCCTGAGCTGCATCAGAAAACAGGATTCATTGCGATATGACGATACGGTGTTCGCGTAACAATGTAACAATTACATAATCCGTGACCCACATATTCGATACGCGGAAGAGTTTACAACCCAACGAGCAATTCCTCTCGAGCTCGACGAGGCGCTCGAAACGAGGCATCAAAGATCCGTCGAGTTTATCTCGTAACGGAGACCAAAAGTGGCATCCGCATCACGCGACACCATGCGCCATGGTTTTGTTTACGTGCAGACGATAAGGTTAGGTCGTGCGAATGTGAATAGAAATTCGACTTCGCGAATGCTGAAGAATCAGCGGAACGTTACCTTCCAACTCGACCGCGATCGAATCGCTCAGTAACACATGAGGCATCTCTGCGATGATTGCGCTTGCACACTTCAACGCTTGCACGCTTTCACGTTTTGAGATTCGCAAGAAATCAGCGGCGTGAAAGCGCCATGAGCGAAACTGCGATGAGCGACTTGTTGGATCGCGTGCGCGCGGCTTTACGATGAATAATTTACGCTAGATTATTTCGAGCTAAACGGAATTGATTGAAGCTAAACTAAAGGGAATTTAAACGGTGGAGGATTTCCTTCCCCTTCCCGAATCTGTCAAATTTACCACCGTATAAATATCCGTGCTATCCTACGAGATTCGAATTCGTAATTTCGATCTCAATTTTTTGCGCATCAATTTTCTTGAGTCCGACGAGTCGACATAAAACTAATGTCAGATCGCTTTGAACTTTCTCTCATCAGCTGTTCAATTCACTTCAAATATTCATCGTGCTTACTTTGTAAATCAAGATTCTTTCCCATACTGATATTTCCAACTGCTTTCATGTTCATGAAGCGAGACAATAAATCATCCTAAATCCATAATACGACAAACTTAACAATAAATTTCCGTTGTATTGCCATTATGTACGTTACATTTCGTAATATCGAAAATATTTAATAAAAGGTAACCTTTGAAAATTTAATGTTTGACAGAAATGCGTAAAGAATACACTTGTAGTAACAAGCTTTTTCCTTGATGTTTTGAAATATATTCTGCATGCAAATTTCGTATTCGTGCATATTTATTGCTGGAAGACGGCTTATCGATTCCCTTTTTTACTGATAAAATTTTCATTAAACTTTACATCTAATTCTATTTAGTGCAATTTTCCGGATATATCAAATTTTATCACTGCACAACTCGTCGCGTTGAAAACATCATAGACTAACATTGTCAATAGAATGTCCGAAAAAAAAACTAGCCGCTAGATACTGATGTCTCATGATATAAAGCTTGCAGAGAAAATTATGGGATATAAAAGGAATTGCGATGTAAAAATGTTAAACATAATCGGAACCGTATCGCTTTCTGATATCTGATATTATATAAAGGATTAAATTGATTAAATTTATGAGCTCAGGTTATCAAATAAGTCGCTCCTTTGGTGTCTTGTCTTTCGCGCTATGTCGTGTTCCGAAGCATAGAAATAATATTCTCAACGATTTATTATTTCCCGAGCCACGAGAATCCAGATAGAATGGATCAACAATCACGTATCGCAAATTGCCGATTTGTTTACCGTCGTACGTTTCAATACAATGCAATACAATTGCAATCAATAAAATCGTCGGAACTTTCCGAACTCTCAAATATTGAATCACATGATTATGATTAATAGCGATTAATCTCGTGGAAGGTGACTGGCCGCGAGCGAGAATGACGATTGTCTTGCTGTCGTCAGAGATCTACGCTATTTCATTGGCCTGGAATTCTATAAGCGAAAATTGAACGCGAAATCGAGCAGACGTATAAATTACGTTGCCTTGCCAATTAGACCGTAATTTTATTACTTTCGTGTGCGTACTATACGTGTGCTTGCGCGCGCTCGCTTTGGTGTGTGTGTGTGTGTATGATATGTGTGTAAAAACCAAAAAGAGAGATGAAAGATGATTCAGAGGCGAAAAGATGAAGGGAAGAAGAGAAAGAAAGAGAGAGAGAGAGAGAGAGAGAGAGAGAGAGAGAGAGAGAGAAAGGGGGGGAGGAAGAGAGAGAATATGCATTATTCCATAAAATCAAATCTGATGCAGATTGCAGTTCTGGAAAAAAACACGAGTGATGAAACGTATTTTTAAACCACTTAGAAATTGCTCGACCTTCCCATTCTACTCCTCTTTCTCCCTCTTTCGCTTATACGTCATACGCGTGCGTGTGCGTGCGAAGAGGCATTGGCGGCGAACCTCGTCAGCGAACCACGCAGTCAACCTAGAGTCATCTACGCATCGTGCAGGAGTGTCTCGTCTGCAGCAGCTACGTTCAGAGCGTACTTGTTGCTCGCGTTCACTGTAGCATACAGGGAAGAGAGAAGACGAGAGAAGGAGCGAGAAAGAGATAAAAAGAGATAGAATGTGTGACGACTAAAGGTGGGAAGAAGCGGCCGGTCGCGTGGCAAGAGGGGAAGGAAGTGGGAAAGAAAGAAAGGGGACGCATGCAGCACGCATTGGAACGCAGAGAGACAGATACGCACACCCCTTCGCTTGACGGCTTTCCACAGAAGCTGTCTGCCGCTGACGGCAGACATTCACAAACCCTTGTATACGAGCCGGTGAGAGTATGTCTCGATTATGATTTGGTTTAGCTGTTCGTTTCATTCTCCTCAGCGATCATTGCCGTATTTGACCGATGAGGCCGCTCGACGTCCACGGTTGCGAGGTAACGACATGGATTCCGGCGGAGGTCTCGCGAGTTCCGGAGACTGGCCTTCCTAACCTAAATTCTAAATACTGTTACCTTGTGCCATTTTTTTTGGCGACTGTTGTCGCATTTGTTTGTGAGGTAGACTGACGTCCACGAGGACGATTGTGTGAGGTGAGGTGACGACGTAGATCTCAACGATAGTTTCGTAAGTTTCGGAGGCTGTCCTTCCTAACCTATATTCTAAATTCTGCTATTCGTCCTATAACTGCAAGGAAGCGGGTGGGGGATAGAGTGTTTCTTATATGCGCCGATTCCCTCATACCCCCGTTTTTCCTTCACGCTCTCTCACCTCCCCCCCTTTACCCACTTTTCATTTTCCGGGCTAAAAATATCATTTTTGACGAGATGACTTCATGATTCTGTGTCGAGACTATTTCGGCGCCGGCGCCGGTTCCCGCCATCGTGATATTCGTCGGTTGAATATCGGTCTTTTCGCATTTCAAAGATCTTATTGGCTGCGAATACGGCAAATCTTTGGCAGAAAGCCTTTGTGATGACATATAGCCGCGATCATTCCTTCGCAAGATATTACCTCTCTTCAGAGAGAGAGAGAGAAAGAGAGAGAGAGAGAGAGAGAAAAGTAGGAAAGAGGTACAGTCCGGCAAGATTGCTTCTGCAAATCGAGATCTCGTATCCCTCGCATTGATCCGTGCCTATGTTCATTGTTTACACACTGCTGATCAACGTGCGTAAATCGCGTGATGGACGGTCATAGAAGATTAACGCACATTATGTGTATACACGATGTTGACTATCTTGGCAAACGGGAATAATGATCGAAAGAAAGAAAAGGAAGATTCAATCGAGTGAGGGGACCGGTGTCGAATCGCGCGTGATATGAATGGAGCGAGTGCATGCCGAGAGATCAAGTGTCGATTTATTTTTGCTGCGCGTTATCGTATCGTATCGTAGCCGCGATTCATGGGAGCCGATAACTCCCTTCGCGATCGAAATACAGTAAAACGATTAGCGTTACAATTAGATCGTATTCAACACCGGAATCACAGCGATCGGGATCGCGCGAGGGCGAATTTTTTGCGAATTCCTAACCGCAAGAAACGCGCGCGCATTACCACGTGCATCGCCTGTACGGCGCAACGATTTTGTACGTGCCGAGGCCAAAACGGAGAACCTAAGAAAATTCAGAATTCACGGGATACACGAAATACGAAAAGGACGGAATTGCAACAAGCAAACAAGCATTTATTTGATGTTATCAGGTCAAGTTGACCAGGCAGACCGGAGCGGAGCGAAGAATAATCCTCGGGCGTAGGATGAATGGCCACGATGCATGACGCGCAGTGACGCGCATTATTCGCGAGGAGCCGTCTTCAAATTTTCAAATGGGACAACGTTGCCTTTTACAGAGACACGCACGGCCAAGAACACAAGTAGCTTGGAACAGGCCGTACACGGCCCGACGTCTCGTTTTAATCCGTTCGTGTCTTCTCGGGCGCGTTCAGGTACGTTATCGCCGAGCGATTCATCGTCCCATGGCAAACTGGCGTTTTGTGTTTTATTTTATATTTAGCCGCTTTTATATGGATTGCGTCATACGTACGCGACGTGGAAAGCGCAACTCGGCCGTGCGCATATTGCGTAAGAAACCGCACGCCGTTTGGATCAAGGCGCATTTTGCCGTGGATCACGCTTATCGATAAACGCGCCCAATAAATGGGGCGTTGGGCGCAATTCGCCCACTTGAACCGTCGTCGATCTTAAATCGATCGATAGAGCGCTCGGTTCGAAATGCTCCGCTCGGATCTTTTATTCTTGATGTTCCGTTTCCGTTACTCACGCGCGGCACGTATCCTTTTGCGTATTTTCCTCCTTTTTTTTTCTTTCCTTCCTTCAAGCGACCTTGTATTAATTTATTTTTATCATGTGCGTTCTATTATGTGGTACAGCGGTATCGAGGCGGAACCAAATTAGAGGTCAAGCAATATTCCAAATACTCTCGCTATAATCGGATTTGCCGTTTATTTAAAGGCAAGGTTCCTTATCGAGACACATTCATTATACTCGATGTTTTAAATGAAGCACTTGTGAACGCATTTAAATTACGATGAGATTGTTGCGATTCATAAATACCGTCGTGATGTAAGTTTCTCCACCAAGTAATTTCCTCCAAGCAAATAGTGCGACGCGTAGTTGCTCTAGATTTTTAATTTTGGATTATCAATTTATTCCTGGCTTTAACTTCATTCTCCATCAGTTAGTATTATATCCAAAAGATCGTGGCAGAATTGTGACGTGTTGAAGAATTTCAAGAAATACATTGTTAGAAAGTAGAAATATTAAAATGCTGTTATCACTATTACTATTTGATCACTCGAGCCAATATTATCTGGTTATACTCGTTATTATCATGGAACGTATATAGATAACTGCTTCCTGCAGCATAAACACGACTGTTTAGTAATATATAAAATCAGTTATCAGTAATATATAAAATCAGTCTGTTCTTACGAATGGTCTCGGTCAATGTATACGTATATATACGCGTTGTCTTTTCTATTGTTTATCTGACTCACTGGCTGATACGAAGATGTTTACGATACATGTTCTGATGAAGGTTTCTCTGTTTTTAGGAAGCTCATCATGTCGCATCATATCGTTACGGTTTGCGTGGTGTGCGTACTGTGCGCCGCACATGTACCATGCTCCGCGCACACAAATTTGTCGACGAATGCGCGTAGCTTCGATTTAAATTCGAACATTAAAACCCTATCTGATCTGTCTGCACAATCGTTGCTATCAAGATCCAAGGATACAGCAAAGGACCAGTACAAATCACCTCCCAGTAGTAGCTTCGTTAACAATAAGCACGATACTGTAAGATTTGATAGTACAGGATACGTTAACAGTAACAATGTTGCCGTTGATAATATAATATCAACTACATCACACGATATTTACCTTAAGAAGAAGATAACAAAGGATTTCAAAGGTGGCGGAAATATGCGGAATATGACCCAGTCGTCGCTCGTGAGTGCGGATAAGCCGGTGAATATAACCCGGAAATCTGCACAGTCTAGCAAAAATTTACGTACTATTAATACATTGAGATTAAAAAGAGATGTAAACATAGACGAGAGATATTTCATGAAGAAAATCTTTAAGGCCTATGGTGATGGAACGAATATAACTATGGAAGGTTTTGAGAAACTTATCCGAAAACTAGGTTTACTAAGATTATTGACCGACGTCTCGGAACTGGAAGGTAGTGGCTTTGACAGAAATAAAACAAAAAAATATTAGATAAGCATCAATAATAAGCGTTGATACATATTAAAGAAATACACAAATTCATCAAAAGAAACAATCTGATATGTTACAGGTAACAGTAAAAGTTTAGCGACTAAAGACCTACATGTTGATAATAAAAATAATAGAGAACGGGTAAGAAAGATGCTGCTTGCAAGAATAATTTAATAATTAAGCGTAGTTAAATTATTATAAACTATTAAATTATAAATTATAAGATTATAGATATTAAGATTATACATTATACGAAAATTAATCGATTATGATTAAAAGCACTCGTGATGTTCATAATGATCGTAACTTTCACGATTATATCGTTTCAGTGTTTAAGTAGCCAAGAGTTGTTGAATACTGTCGCACAGAATATGCATTATGCTCCAACTGATAATGCCACAATATTACCTAGTTGGCTCTTCGAGCGTGTCTGTCCAGCTCTTGTATATCAATTAGCCGCCGAATCCAGTTCGGAAAGGAATGGCTGTATACGTGTACCCGAGAATTACAAGGCTAACTTTGATAACTTTGATAACGTAGAAGAACGCAGCACTGTAAAAGGTAGGCCGTATTGTGCATGAACATACATAACAAGAATAATCTTGCTGCAGTAATGTTCAAATATTAAAGCAGCTAATGTCAGAACAATTGATGCTTCGTCGATACAGATATTCGATATCAATTATCACTTTTACTCATTCCAGTCTGGGTATATTCAACAGTTAGTATTTTAATAATTAGTATTAGCGGGCTATTTGGCGTAGCAGTAATACCCTTTATGGGAAAACATTATTACCAGCACGTGCTACAGTTTCTAGTTGCGCTGGCCATAGGTACTTTAACCGGTGACGCCCTAATCCATCTCCTACCACATGCAAGTCTCTCATTTATCTTTTTTCTTTATAAAAAAAAATGTATCCAAAAAAGAGAATAGTATTTTAAGCGATTTAAAAATATTTTTTTGCTTCTTCAGGCGATGATGCCGCCTCATCATCATGAACATGAAGAACACGAACATCATCATCAAGAGAATCAGATATTGTTAAATAATATGGATCAGCATAGTATGAATACGTGGAAAGGACTAGTAGCCATGATGGGTTTCGTATTATTCTTCTTCACTGAGAAAGCATTGAACATGTTAGCCGAATGGTGGAAGCATCGACAACGTCGAAATAAGGTAAATAAAAACGGAGTTTTCGTATTTGAAATTAAAAGGTAACTGGTAAAATAAAATTGCAGTTACATACACGCGTACGAGTAATGATGGAAAGTAATGACGGACCAAACAGCAATGTCGTTGGTGAAAAATTATGTAAACACAAATATTCATCATACCCGTATTGTTATGGCGAGATTGCAACCGAAACGCAAGGTAATAGCATAGCTAATATTATATATCAAACAAACATCATTATCTTGTCATAATAGTAGGCTTTGCCTGTTTTGATCATGGATCGTGATCAAAACACGTTCTTACCGTACTGAGTATTTATGATTAAGTATTTGTTCTAATGGAGCGATAAAAAAGTAAAAAATCAATATAGAAATGTGCACCGATAATCATAATCGGCAAATTAATCATCATGAGAGGCCGCCTATGATTGAGGAAGAGAAACCATTGACATCTAATTGTAATTCTGTCACAAAAATCGTGATTAACGACATGGAGAAAAAACCGAAGGATGATTGGAGATTGGACGAGTCCATTGTAATTAATGCTAAGAAAAATGCCGATGGTGTCGATGCATCATTGAACGAAGAGAGTTATACCGTCATTATACGCGAACATGAAACTAAACATCATGGCCATAGTCATTCTCACGGTGAGAAAAGCTTGAATGAAAAATGAATGAAAAAAATCAACGCTAAATATGTTACCTTGAACGATCTGATGTAACGATTATTTAAATTTTAGGCCATGTACATTCAGCTCCTGAATCAATGTCCAGCGTGGCATGGATGGTTGTGATGGGTGATGGTTTACACAATTTCACGGATGGTATGGCTATTGGCGCAGCTTTTTCGGCGAACATAGCTGGTGGATTTTCCACAGCCATTGCTGTCTTCTGTCACGAGTTACCACATGAACTTGGTAACTTGGTCCTCATACACTATAATGATACTATAATGATATATATTAATAAATTATAAGTGGGAAACATGTATTAGACAGTAATGTAATAATGTAATAATGCATATATTCTTATGTAACCAGGTGATTTCGCGGTACTGTTAAAAGCAGGTATGAGTACCAAGCAGGCTATTTTTTATAATTTATTATCCTCAGTGCTCTGTCTGTTTGGTATGATATCCGGAGTATTGTTAGGGAATACTCCTGCTATGACGAGTTGGGTATTCGCAGCTGCTGCCGGGATATTTATATATATAGCATTGGTAGATATGGTCAGTTTTTCACTCATTTTGCAGCGAATCTATAATGAGAAAAATGATGAAATTCTCTTATAATTATATTTTTTGTTTTAGATACCTGAATTGTCATCGAATCATTCGGTGGAAAGTGGTTCACGATGGCAATTTATTTGGCAAGCTTTAGGACTACTTACAGGCCTTGGAATTATGTTACTTATCGCTGTTTACGAACACGATCTTAAACACATTTTCGATAACTAGATTTTATATAAGTAATTCCTTTTGTAACCATGTATTGATATTATAAAATACATTTTTTCCTATTACGTTCGAAAGTCACTGTATATTCCTTCAATTTAATCTCAATATTTCAGCCATTCTTTTCCAGATTATAACAAAAATGAATTGTTCTCTCAAAAGTAATTATTTTATGTAAATAAAAAACAGAACGTAATGGGAACTTTATGCAAATCAGATTACTATTTGAACTAAGCAACGAGGTATAATTACAAACATATAGTTTACAAGAAATACATAAGCATACTGGATTTGGTAACAAGATTTTCCATCACTAGACGAAATATTAAATACCTATTGTCAGACAAACGAATCACAATTATATATTAATCATTTTATAGCCTCAATTATTTGGAAAACATGTCTTTAGTATGCTTTTCGAAACCAATGCAAATACAAAGTGCAAAGTTGTCTTTACATTATAATTCTGTAATTATCTAATTATAATTATCTATATAATCCTTAGGGATTACAAGTATATCAGATCTTAAAAATGAGAGGGGTTTCTTTTTGACGCAAAATTGTTAATTACCAATTAATAATTACACTTTGACTTACAATGTTTTATTGTACAATTCGTATGTATTATTGCATAAATGTATACAATATTAATATAATTTATATGTATAGTATTCTGTTTCGTAAAACAAAAGCGTTAACAAGCGTTATACAAATTCTGGATAAACTATACAGATTTCTACTATTCAGATTTTGGACGTAAAAGCATTTAATCCGGTATCTTTTGATTATGTAACTTTGGTACGAATAACAGTACATTAATAATTCATTTAAGTATTATTAATTTGCAGCAGTTTGTGATAATCTTGCATAACTATAGTTTCCTATGAATTAATGTACATATATTATTATACATATACATAATCACAAAAATATTAAAACTAAAAAAAGGAAATTCTCGCAATCTAAGTGAATTGCTTTTAAATATTTTATTGTATTTTTTTAAAAGATTGGAAAATAGGAGAGAAAGAGATATGCTAACAATTTCAAATGTTGCCTGACAAATTAATATCACTATCGGAGAGATATTATACATGACAATATTTAAAACTTATATTTGCGTAATTTTTGCAGCACAAGTGCTTATTTTTCACCAAATATTAATAATAACAATAATATTAGTATAAATAATGGTAATAAATATAGTGATAATTATAGTGATAATTTTACGATTTTTATATGCTATATTGAAATAAGAAATTTGATCTTTCCTTTATCTTCGTGTCTTTATTAAGTGCGATTATTAAGATGATCTATACATATTGGTAGGCATTTAAAGTGTAGCATTGCTAAAAAATTGTACTTTGTTATTATGTATTACTATGTAACACAAGAGACATAATTTTTATAAATTGTTTTATATGTATACGTTTCTTGCCAAAAATTAAAATGTCAGTTTATATTTTATTTGCATATATAAGTAATAAATATTATTATATAAAAATGAATTATTTTTTTACAGGAAATGCAAAGTTATAAAATATTATGTTGTTGTAAAGTGATAATAATCCGATTCATATATATGTAATTAATACAATTGAACTGCACTCAATACAGTCACAAAATAAATTGCATCCTTTTTTTTCGAACTAATAAAGAGAATGTTTCAAAAATAGATCGATAGCTTTCTTATCTTTTTACTTTAATATAGCATTTCCAAAGATAATATTTTATATATATTCATATATTCGTAACAATTAATGACATACCATAGTAAAAATAATTAAAAGAAAAAAAGAGAATTTTTATTCCTTCCTTTTTTACAATACAACATTTATCTCAACAAATGTTAATTAAATTATATATATATATATATATATATAATCTGATTTTATATATATATATATATATATATATAATCTGATTTTATTTTCCTGAGTTAAAATATTAAAAATTATTTCTCATATATTCATATTGGTAATAATAAAGCAAAAAGAGCACAAATTTTTATAACATAATACAAATTATTTTACATATAAATTTACGTGTAAATTTCAAATTTTTTAAATTTGTCAATCTATAAATATTTATGGATATTTATAATTATTGAATCTATATTTAAGATTAGTTTAAATATAAACATTATAAGTATTATTATAAGTATTATTATAAGTTATTAATATTAAATATAAAGATTAATATAAACATAGTATTTCTAATTAACAATTTCAATTTAGTTATTAATAAAAATATACAAAAAGAACATTGATAATTATTTAATTTGATTTAAATCATTTAATTTAACAATAATAAGAAAATTATTAATTATGAAATATTATTAAATTAATTGCATTAAAATTTTCTGCTATATAATAAATAAGAGAGTAAATCGTTTTATTACTGAAATTCTTGCTATTCAAACAATGATAAAAATCAACAAAGATACAATGCGAGTTTAAAGATCATAGAAGAATATTTTGTCATACGGTAGTGAAGTCGTCTCGATCGCTCATCTGTGCCGACAAACTGAATGCTGTGTCTGTACTAGTTTCGCTGTTCAAACTCTCGTTGCCGAAAGCAGGTTTTACATGAGCAGAATCGTTCATTTCTCTCATCAATCCTGCCATATCATCATCGGGATCGATTTCTTGGGCTTCTCCTACTACATCGATCTCCATCGACTGATTGTCAGTCACCGATATTTCTTGTAACTTGGGCTTTTCTTCCTCGAACTGTGAAGGGAGATATGAAGCAAAATATGCAAAACAAATAGGAATATAATGTGTTTTAGGATTATTATAAAACAAACGGTTTACTTTCATAGATTCTAGTTTGCATGGTGGTGGCAGATTCATGTGAAATACACAATTAGAATCGAAGATCACAGGCACAGGTTCATGACACTCTATATCCGCTCGTATTGCACCGCATGCTTTAAACAAAACTTGATGTTGATCCTGTAATGATCAGCGATGGAATTAGAAATCACAGAACAGAATAATATTAATTGCATTACAATTTAGAATTACTTTTAGAACATTCTAAATGTACATACCTTTAGAATGTGTTTACGACAATGCTTGGCCGATGGAAGAGTTCTCTCACCGCATTTCACGCCACCTTCGGTAAATATGCATTTGGATACATTTGGTGGTTTCTGAACGGGCTCGGTTACCTGAAATAGAAATTAATTTTTTATTGACAAGTATTAGATATAATAATATTAAACTATATTTACGATATATTACCTGTGCGCGACGTTCTAATGATTTTCTATAAAGTATAGCTTCGACGCCACTCCGTCTATGATAACGATTTAACGCCTTCAGTTTTTCATAAAGTTTTTTTTCTTTTGCAGTTTCCTTTGTTTGATTATGTATACTACCTGTTATGTATAAATTATTTATCGATATTACTTACAATAGAATAGAATGAATACGACAAGTGGAAAATCAATATTATTTTATTTTATGTACGTACAAAGCGTTTCCTTCTCTTTTTTCAAAGCAAGTAAATACTTTCGTCTTTTTTCTCTTAATACATATTGCAGCCTTCTAAATTGATCGATATAAAGAGACTGAAGCCTAATTAGTTTTTCCCTCGTAATATAAATTACCTCCTCCGCAGTGAAAATACCGGCGTGCCTTAAAAAATTTATACTAATAATTCAGAAAGTAAATAGTATCTTATTCATGCGCAAAGCATCTACAACATGATTATGTTGAAGCAATTGCCTTTTTATTACGGAGATATTTATGGTATAAGCATAATTTGAATAAATAAGATTTTGATCATTATTACAATACAAATTTGCAATCTGAACCATAAAATTATATAGAACCAAAATCTTAAATGCAAAATAAAGCTGCATGTGTCGTTAACACTTTTGTTACATTTCACATTAAAAGCTCTTTATTTGAAATTCATGATTATGATTTTATAACAAGAAAACAACAATCCAAAAACTTCTTAGTTTAGTTTCATTAGAAAAAAATAAGGCATTTTAAATTTTCTTTTGTTAAATTATTGAGCATGAACATTGAGGGAGAAAGAGAGAGAGAGAGAGAGAGAGAGAGAGAGAGAGAGAGAGAGAGAGAGAGGGGGGGGGGGGGAAGAGTGCATATGTCACAAAAAAGGAAAGCGAGTTTAAATATATTAAATGATAAAAATGATAATGATATTCTTGTGAAATGAATGAAAAGAAAGAATGAATTGCACAAGCTGAAGCATGCTAGCAATTTTCTAAAAGAATATAATTTCTAAAACAATTATTACACAGACAGTAAAGCTTTGAAGCTTACTTACTTCAATGGATCTTCTTGTGGACTGTATAAACTTTCATTGTCACTATCATCGAGATAGACTCCTCTTAGAGTATCATTAACAACTGTAGGTTCGACATCGCTTTCTGATGAACTGGCATAATCTAAGATATCACTGCCATTTGCATTCACTCTGTAAGCATCAACTTCGGCTGAAAATAATAACTTATCAATTGCTAAATAATAATATATATCTGAATTTGCAATTTAACAAATCTTGATCCAACTTGCAACTCCTTATACAACTTTATCAATATATAAATTTAATAATTTAATTAAAAACTTTCAATTTAAAAAACAAATTCCATCAACAAAACTGCAATTTTATAATACACATAGTTTAAATAACATTTATATAATAAAATACATTGAGAACAAAAATATTTTATCTTAATTTTATATTTTATATTAATATATTATTTTATATTAATCTTAATAAAATTTAAGAGAAATGATAATAAGCTTATAGTCAAGTATAATCGAAAATTAATATCGTCCAGTTTCGATCGATAGAGGGTCTATTGGAAATTTATAACTGAGATCGAATGATGCATTCTTTTATATAATACAATTAATACAATTAAATTCGATTTAATTCTGTCTTAATGCTCACTGAAAGGGTCTAAAGCTTTAATTTTTCCTCCCTCATCCTCTGTATCCTCAGCACTAGAATCGGTGGGTTTGATATAATGATTTAAATTCAGCAAAAGAATTTCCGGTGTTTGTGGCAAAGAACGTCGCGACATCGACTTAATCCGTGCGATTTGAGCTTTTCTAGAATGTTCGCTGCAATACCTACAAGAATCAAAGTTGCCTCTATTTTAGCTCTTTTAGAATAATAAATTCATAATTTATTCCATGAGACATGATATTATGCACTAACGAAATATCCCGCCTATCCAATTTTGGAGCTGGATTTAGACATTTCCTTCCATTAGTATTATATACAAAAGCACATGGTTTATATGGTGCATTTGAGTCTGTGAGAATATGTTTAGCACAATATGAATATCCTTCCAAACAAGGTTGTGTACATTCATAGGATGAATAAGCACAATCCTGGGTCAGTTTTGCACGTTTCATAACTGTCATTGTTGTAGTAGAAGTAGGCATTGTAGACTTTGGTATCCGAAACATAACCTGTCTTTGATAGAAGATAAATATTGTCTCAATTTTGTAAATAAATTTGATTTAAAAGAAATTTAGATAGAAAGATAAAAACAATCAAATATGAAAACTAATAGCAATGATTATAAATATAATTAAAAATAAATTAATATCAAAACATAAAATATAAACCAAATAACAATATTCATTCGTTTGACATTTGATTGTTTAATCTAAATATTGTTGGATCTGTTCTGTTGCCATCTTTTTATTTAAATTCTTCCTTTGTGTTTCTTTATCGGCAATTCTTTTATTGGCTAATAATTAACTATTTATAGGATAGGCAATAACGAGTCCTATATTATTTCTATCATGTTGACAGATTTTCAAAATAATTGATTCATTAAGAATATGTAAAAATTGCAACATTTTTCTCCTGTAATAGCAAATTAACAAAAAGTAATAATAGGTAATGTTAGAAAATATTTTTATAAGATGTTAATAAAGAATATTGCTTTAACATCAACGAAAGTATTTCTGAGAGAGAAAAGAATGGAATCTAAGAAAGAAAGAATCTTTATTCTCTTATTTTGAATAAAACTATAAAATTATTTAGAACATAATCTCTTCTTATTAAAAAATAATAGGCTAATAATTAAAAACAATAATTTATATGGCTACAGAATAATAAAAAAAAAATAATGAAGAGAGCAAGTATCGCATCTATTATCAGAATGAGACCAAATATTTCTCTTCGAACGAATTGATTTTAGAGATCAACAGAAATAATCAACTTCTTATTCTATTTTGCTTTCTATCTCGCGTGATATAATATGAATGCAAAGAAGAATAGAAGGCATGAAGACGTTTGAAGTCGAGATGAATTTATTACTATAGTACGGCTAGTTAACCTCCGAACGATTTCATTCGACGTCAAGTGACTGTTGCGACATATCGCTGATTTACTAAATCTCAAATGGTACCGGAAAATAAATAAAACAATGATTACTCACCAGCGAATTAAAAAGCTCGATAAGAATCACAAAAAATAAGGGAAAATGGTAGAATATCAGAACAATTCTCGCATTGCCTCATATTATTTCTTACTATCCGACATCTTCGAATGTCCGATAGTGAGATAGCGAATCGAATTAAACGCCATTTTTTTGGCGCATGTGCATTGAATACGGTTTTAATATAATTCTTAGAATTTAGTATTTTAATGTAACGTTAAAGAAATTTAGGCTTTTTTGATTCCAAAATTTTTTTTTAATTCTTTTCTAGTGATTTTTTGAAATATTAATATTTACTTTAATAAATATTATATTATATTATAAATATTATATAATAAATTTACTTTAATAAATATTATATAAAATATAATAATAAACATTTAATAAATATATTTACTAACATTGTAATATACGTGTTCAATCTAAAAGCTAATCTTGCCTTAAAATATTCACATCTTTTCTAGAGGAAATTTTACGGATAGTAAAAAATTATTATTACTAATCATTGAGAATTTCATTCATTGATACAAGATTTAGTTACATTAGTGATGTGAACGTTTTTATAGGTTTCATTTGAAATCTAACGCATAACGCTACTTTCGTACTGATTGTTGAAATAGGTAAGTCAGAATTATAATATAATAATTTCTTTATTTTTAAATCATGATTGATTGTAATATTGATTCGTAATCAATTAGTAGATTATAGTCAATTATGATCTAGCAATAGTTGAGTGCATTATTTGATCTCAGTTATAAATTTTCAATAAATCCTCTATCAATCGAAACTGGACGATGTTAACATATTCGATTATACTTGATATATTATACTTGACTATAAGATTATCATTCCTCTTAAATTTTATTAAGATTAATATAAAATAATATATTAATATAAAATATAAAATTAAGATAAAATATTTTTGTTCTCAATTTATTTTATTACATAAATGTTATTTGAACTATGTGTATTATAAAATCTGAAAATATTGTGTGAAAGATTTAAAACTTTATAGATAATTACATTTTGTCTAATGTTAGATATAATGTGAATTTTCTGAAGAGTATTTTGCGTACACGATATTAAAAATCTGACGAAATTAAATCTGAAGAAATTACTAAAATTTTGATCACAAATTCGAATAATTCGAATAAATTTTTATTTGTTTTATTTTATTATATTGATTAATATAATTATTAATATAAAGCGTATTAATATAATTTTATTATATTATATTATATTTGTTATATGTATCTGGATTGCTAATGTGCGTATGACCCAAGTGATTTGGAACTGTTCTTAGAACTTTGAGAAGTCCTACTTTCTAGTTCTAGATTAGTTTCAGGCCATAAAAAAAATTCATTTGAGTAAGTCAATTATCATATTAATACTATGAAATTTAATTTTTATTACTATTATGAAAAACAACAATAATCTTATATATGATATGCATAGAATAACAAAAATTTAACCATTATTGTCAAGTGCTCATTAAACGAATGAATTTTAGATTTCTATATTGGAAACGAATGCTTGTGTTCTACGTTTACAATGATCATCATATTATATGAACACATATTTATGATGACAATATGAACACATTTTTTATCACTCATTTTCCTCAATATTATCGTATGTATGAAATTCAAATACTGAAATAGATAATGTAATTAAAAACTGTTAACATCTATTCAAAATGCTGAATATTTAAGAATTATTGCTTAGTAGTTTTCTATTGATTTTTTTCTTTTTCTTTTTTCTTTTTCAGCTAAATTCATAGTATACAATTTGGAGAAAGAAGTATTAGACATTACTAAAAAGTACTAGAAACTAATTTCAACATTAGATATCTACATTAGAAAAAAGATGGACTTAAGTTCCTGCGTATACTAGCAGGGGGCGCTAGTATAGAAACAGATTTCGATATCAATTCTAATTGATTAGTTTCACGCGACTAACTGTGGTGTGTAGTTGAAAAGATCATAAATACGTTATATCATAAAGAGAAATTCGGAAAATGTAAATCACGAGGCGTTTGTAATACGTAATTTATAGCACTAGTGAATATATTTGTATTATTTATGAGGTGCGAAATGGGAAATTAAAGTTCGAGGATTACCTAGGATGACCTGAGGTAGTTGAGGTTATAAATGTATTTTTGCGGACGATTGTCGATTGTACACGTGTAATAAATAACAAAGATATATACATGTGTACATTCGACATTCGCTTCTGCTAACGAAATTATATATAATAGATAATTGTGTTCATATATGAACTGGTTGTAGCATGAAATGAACTGATTAATAAGTTGGCGGCGATTTAACCGGTGTCCGGATACTCATCATTCAAAATTCTTGCTCGTGTCTTCATAAATAATGTTAAGAAAATAGAAGGAAAATTTGAGGAATCCTTTTAAGCTGGAAAAAATTTTATATGCACAAGACAATAATCTTTTTCCAAAGTGTTTACGATATCACGATACGACGCCATTTTCGATCGCTCGAACGAATAACGTGAGATCAGTCAGTGAGACGTGACTTGAGCACGGAACAAGTATCACTTGTTCATCTTTCTCCGATCCCCCCTGATCCATAAGATCGTGCTGAAGTGTGTATCATTTGTGCAAAACGAGTTATATATATATACACATATAAATGGCGGCTGATGAAAAATGGTACTTTACGAAAGAGCAACTCGCAAACTCGCCGAGCAGAAAATGTGGCATCGACGCGGACAAAGAGCTAAGTAACAGACAACAAGCAGCGAACTTCATCCAGGACATGGGACAGCGGCTCGTAGTGTATGCATTTTTATATGTGCGATGCACAAAACTTTTTAATTGTATTTTGCAGATTTCTAAATTTTGCGCCCTACCTTTCCATTCGTTATTCGATCTTAATATTTTTTTCGATCTTTGACGATCGTGCATCAATATTGCATGAAAACCGTGTCATATAAGAGCCACATTATGTGAAAATTGTGTGCCGTCTTATTTGCTCTTGAGTTTCTTCCACATGAAACGCAAATTGGTTAGATTTCTGTAAAAATGGCTCTCATTCCATAAAATAAACCGCTCTCGTGTAAGAATATAGATGCAGTAGTTCGGATACGAATGATCGAATGATGAATTGTTAATTAGAGATCATAGAATTATAAATTCATTATTTCATTATTTCATTTGTATTTATAAGCATATTTATAAATATATATTTTCTTTAATGATTTCTCAGGTCTCAATTATGCATCAACACTGCTATAGTCTACATGCATAGATTTTATGTGTTCCATTCGTTGACGCATTTTCATCGCAATGCTATTGCGATAGCATCACTTTTCTTAGCAGCGAAAGTGGAGGAACAGCCAAGAAAATTAGAACATGTTATCAAAGTAGCACATCTGTGTCTTCATAGAGACCAACTTGATGTAAGACTTGATGTAAGAATACACAATATTAATTTGCATTCTTACTTATACTACTATTTAATATACTATTAAATATCCTATTCTTATTCATTAGAATTATATGGACAAGTAGAACATAATTAATATATTTGTCGGTTAAATATTTTTATCCTGCTTTAGATTCTTTTCAGCAAACGATTAATGCTAACTAAATACAACATTAATCGTTTGTTGAAAAGAATTAGAAGCAGACTGTAAATATTCAACAATTATTGTGCTAATGTAAAATGAATAATAAGAAATATATACCGATAAATATCGACAATATGTTTATTACAATCTACTTACCTATATAATTTTGATTAATATAAATTAATCGAAGTATATTCTACTTGTTCTATTAGGATATGGATGTTTTAGTATAATTTGTATTTAACATAGACATTTCCATTTTTTTATAGCAATTGCAAGATCAATTCCAGGATTTAGTGATCAATGAAAATGTTCTTTTGCAAACATTAGGATTTGATGTTGCCATCGATCATCCGCATACTCATGTAGTTAGATGTTGCCAGCTTGTAAAAGGTAAAATTGATTGTTACATTATTTATTACATAAATTATTGTAATATTTCGATTCTATGAATATTTAATTAAATCAATACTTAGAAAATTTCATTAATATTGAACTTTCTGTTTTAGCAAGTAAAGATTTAGCTCAAACCTCCTATTTCATGGCGTCCAACAGGTATGATATATAATAATATATATATATATATATATATATTTACATATGAATTTTAAATATTTTTTAGTTATTAATATTATATAATAAATGTTAATAGTTAATAATATTGAAGCAAAGATCTCTTATTTTCCACATAAGTATCATTTTAAAAGAAATATGTTCAAATTTTGTCCCGACTATTATTCTTATACAAATATATTTTTATTTTTGCATGAATAACGACTTAGAGATCATAAATAAAAAATGACATTAATCAATTAATGTCATTTTTTATTTTGAATATTTATACAGAATACAGAATATTTTGTCACTTAACATTTATCAAAGTTTTTTATTCTCTTCTTGCAAAATCGTGCATATCGTGATTGTTGATCAATATTTTTTAGATTTCTTGGTTATTAAAATAAAATTTTCTCATTACAGTTTACATTTAACAACAATGTGTCTACAGTATAAACCAACTGTCGTTGCCTGCTTTTGTATACATCTTGCTTGTAAATGGTCAAACTGGGAGGTAAGACAAATATTTCATTAATTTATTTTTAATTAATTATTTAACCAGCAGCATAATCATGTTTTTATTCTATTCAGTTCCTAAAAGTACCAATCCATAGAATCAAATTAATTGTACACTCGGATTTTGTTTTTATCTATTGATCCGTAAAGATTATACTAAACTATAAGTTTTTTTGCTGTTTAATACCTGCTAAAGAAATATTTTTATTGAATTAAAAAAAGCGTTAGTGTACCACATGGCATTTTTTGAACATATTTTTTCAAAGATACATGAAATTCACAATTAAATATATTTACATACATGAATCGATATAAGATATCACAACACGATAAAAATATAATATATAATATGTAAATAATTATATATAATATGTAAAAAGTTATATGATATATAACAAGAAAGCAAAATAATTGAGATCGTATTCATCATGTTTGTCTTTATCAATCTATCTATCTAAATCAATTTATCGTTTTCAACTCTCATTAATTCAAGTCTCACTATTTTATATTTATTATAATTTACAATTAAGAGACTGTATAATAATAGTTTTTGTACTACCAATGTTTAAGAGATTATCCATCAATTTCTTTTGTTTAATAAACCAATTTATAATACATTATAATATAATGATAACTTATTGAAAACGAAATTGTAATATGTTTTTAACAATTATTTAATAATTGTTTTTTTCATATGCATTCCAGATTCCACAGAGTACTGAAGGAAAGCAATGGTTCTGGTATGTGGATAGATCTGTAACTTCAGAACTGCTTGCGCAACTTACCAATGAGTTTCTTCATATATTTGACAAGTGTCCGTCGAGATTAAAAAGAAAAATTATGAGCATTTCTGCAAATCAAAGTCCAAGCATACATCAGCCAAGTCTAACAAATTCACCATTTGTAAGTAATTTGCAACACACTATTACAATCCTATCTAATTTGCAATCTCATTTTATGTTCTTCTTATTCGATCTTGTTCATTTGCTCACTTATTTGATTTAACAAGTCGGATGCATCTTTGATGATCTTGACAACAGAGAGAAACTTTAACTTGTTTTTTTTTTTTTTTTTTTTTTTTTTTTWTTTTATAGGATGCCGAACCACATAAAATAGAATCTTCAGCGACAACGGATGGTGCCATCCCTCATTCGAGTCGTTTTCATCATGCGCAAAAAGAAAAACAAGAGAAGCAAGATGAAAAGAAAGCCGGAGCTACTATGGGAGGACCATCGACATCGAGAGCAGCTATCGATTATCGAGAATATCGCGAAAAGAAAGAGCGAGAAAAGGCAACGGCTGCGGCAATTGTACCTCAAAGTGGTCACCTTATCGATCCTAACAAACATCATTCGCATCATCACAAACCCGTGACGAATCCGAATATGCCAAATAAGCATCAAATACCATCGGTACAAAAAGGAACTTTTCATCATAATCATCATCATCGACCAGATCTGAAAATTGCAGTACAACCACAGAGACATTCAAGCAGCAGTCAGCCTAGGGAACCTAGTCGTGATCCCAGTAGACGAGTGTCGAGAGAACCAAATGTTGGTGTAGCTCATTCATCACATGCTAATTTAGATACTTCTTCGTCAGAATCTGCACCGCATAGGACAGATAGCGTTACACAGGATTCATCATCCTCGATGCATAGTAATTTGCAAGAAAAGTTGACTAATAGCAATCATAGCGGTCATAGACTGAATGTACTTGATAGCAAACATCAGCTGCATGATAAAAGAATGTATCGAGGCGAGGATCCAAGACTTAAATCTGCAAAATATGCGGACATGAATAGAATTGAGACTCAACGGCGAAAAGAAACATTGGAACAGAGATGTGAAGAGGTGCGGAAATTAATTGAGAAACCACTACCACCACCGAAGCAGGTGGACATACCGTACCTGATGAATCCGCAACAGAAGCAGCAATCGCATCATACCAAGTACAATCAACAAGAAAAGTCGCAAGGTTCACTACCAGGTGATGTGAAACACGCCATTCAGAACACACTCCCGCAAGATAAATCACCGACTGCGCCTGTATCCACATTGTCGTCGCAGGGATTGCAAAAGACTGTACCCGCGAAAACGCAAACGCATAATCAATATATTACACAAGACGTATCTCAGATTCTGAAGGATACCATAAAGAATGGTAGTTCCCAATCTTGTCTGAGCAACATGGATGATTTGAAAACGGAAAAGCGATCACGGACGGCTGTGCATGAAGAAACTGTTGAGAAAAATTCTGCTGACATTCAACAACAAAATTTGCACTTGCATACACCGCCACGCACCACGCATACCAATAGACATAAATCACTCTTCAGCCCAGAAACACCTTCGAAAGAATCGCACGCGATTCAGAGGCCTAAATCGAGGCAAAAGACCCCACCTTTCGCGATGAAGATAAAAGAATCGCGTATGTTAGCTTTTGCAAGCCCGTCAACTTCGCAAGAGTCGTCAATGAAACGATCGAGACAACCTGGTGACAATTTGATGTCTTTGCATAAAAAACCTCGTACATCGAGCAGTGAGAGTGAACAACCGAAACCGAAAACGGAGATCGAAGATGTTTCCAGTTTCGAGACAATGAAGATACTTGGTTGTATACCTGAATTGCTTCAACCAATACGTGATAATACGTCAGTGTCATCGAATGGTAAAAATGCATCGCTGATAAAGGATTTGAAGGTGCCGGAGCTTATCAAACCATTTGAGCCAGATACATCTCGTTTTAACGCGATGACTCAACATAAAGCGCCGTCGATGAATGTACACACCTTGACGAATGGTATTGAGCTTAATGTAATTAAGCAAGATACTCTAGAACATCGCATTAAGAACGATCATTCCTTAGAACATTATTCGAAAAAGGAATCATCGGGACAGAAAGTTCCGGAAACGTTGCATTCTCATGTACAGTCGAAACTTGAATATACGTCACCGATGAAGTCCGCGCAAAGTATAAATGCGTTACTTCAGGAAACTTTGACGCCGATGCCATCATTGTTGCAAGGCCTACAACATACTCAAGCACCTCCTCCACAAATACATCAAGAGTTGCAACAGCAACCGCAGCAACCACAACAACCACCACCYCCACCACCGCCACCACCACCACCACCACCGCCGCCGCCACCACCACCATCACTACCACCGCCACCACCCCCACAACAACAGCAGCAGCAGCAGCAACAGCAACAGCAACAGCAACAGCAACAGCAGCAGCAACAGCAACGATCTATTTCTCATTCGATGGATCATCAGCTAGCAATGACAAGTCAATGTTTATCCATGTCGACCACGAATGATACTTTAACGCCGATTGCTTCGACAGTAGACATTAGTGCTCTTTCTTGTATACCAATAACGCAACCAAGCGACAATGCAATGGAATGTGCATTGCCAGCAATTCCGGCGTCTACAGCAGTGACAGTGGTTCCTTCGAGCGAGGAAAAAAGATCGGGACATCATAAAAGTGAAAAGAAGAAGAAGAAGGAAAAACATAAACACAAGGATAAGGATAAGAGCAAGGAAAAACATAAACATAAACATAAGGATAAAGATAAAGACAAACATCGCGAAAAGAAGGAGAAGGAGAAGGAGAAGGAGAAAAGTGAAGAGATGCCAGCAGCGGCACGCATCAAAATCACAATACCTAAGGATAAACTAAACTTGAGCACGGAATCGTCGCCAAATGTAAATACTGGGAGCAATACTAATACTGGTAACTCAGATAAAAATATATCGCCACAGAGCACACGACTGAAAATCAAGATCCCAAAAGATCGATTCAAGGGCAATGATGGCGCATCAGAGTCATCGCCTGCGCAGCCTGCGGTGATGCAGGGTCCGCTCAAGATCAAAATACGTACTGACGGGATCCCAAGGAGTTCTACAGCGGCGCCGTCGCCACTGTCGTTGCCATCTTCATCATCATCGGCAAGCGGTATGAGCGCTTCTCATGCGCATCCGACAGCCAACATCGAGTCATCCGCGAATGAAACAAATCGGAAACGTGCAAGCGAGTTTAGCAGCGACAATTCAATGAATAGCGGAAATGTGGCGAAAAAGCAGCCAGTGATGCCGCCGGCGAGTCACAACCAAGGACACCGACCTACAGAAAGGCAGAACGGCAGGCATTATAACTCCGGCAGCAATAATAAGGTACGTGGAGGTGCTAGAGGCGGCCGTCAACATCAACGTGGTCGCGGTCCACCACCACATTATCCAGGCGATCGTAATTATTACGGTTATAGTAATAACCGTGAGCAGAATCATCACCTTTCTCTTCATCATTCACAACAGTCCCACAATCCCCTTCGCGACAGATATGCGATAGTTAATCACAGTCATACCGGACAGATCGCAGATCCTTACTTTTATAGTAATTATTCATTACCGATGTATAATGTACCATCCGGTTATATGTACGACCCCGCTGTCTATCAGCAGTACTACCAGCAGTTTCAGCAGCAACAACAGTCCTCATATTCATATTTGACGATTGGAAATAATCCGATAATTAGGCCAGATGGCACTATTGATACATCGATGCCACCGCCGTTGTTGTACCTGAATCAACAGAATACTGTACATCATCAAGCAGCGGTTTCCGCTCAACAGGACATGGAATCGCAGACAATATCTCCCATGCCTCCTCCTCTACCGATTGGACCACCGCCGTCTACTCCTCCACCGCCTCCCCCTTCTGTACAAGATTAAGAAACGGGTGCATCCTCGCCTTTTCCCGTTTTCATCTAATTGAAGATCTCATCTAATTGTTCGGAGAGATTGGAAGAGATTGGAAGTGATTATTGATTGATTGGAAATTTTATTAGTAGTACACGAGAGGAAAATTATATAACCTTACATAACATATTTATATATATATTCAAATCGTTTCATAAAGTTTTTTTTTGAATAAATACTTATTTTTTATTACATTCATACGTGAGATATGACATTCCGAAATGTATTGATAATATTAAAGCTGTTAGTATTTAGTAATATATATTGTAAATTTTTAGTATTATCAGCGCATTTTGGAGCATATTCATAATACCAAAGTCCATATACATTATTTATATATATTTCTCAATTTATCAAATATCAGAAAACTAAATTATATTTCAACAATATAGTATAATATGAAAAATTTAAAAAAAAGGAAAAAAAAAGATTTATTTTCTCGTAAAAGATAAGATATTTTCCTCACGTGTAGATATATTTTATTGCAATCATAATTATAATTTTATTTTTATTTTAATCGAAAAATCTAAATGAGTTTTTAAATTTTTTAAAAATTAGTTTGATTTCGTTCTTTTTACAGTAAATATTAGATTTGTTTTTATGCAATACACACATACACATCATGTACAGATATTATACACACATATTATGACACACGCTCGCGCACGAAAAAATGAAAAATATGGGTGTATGTGTATGTGTGCGTGTACATTTCGTTGATCAAAATTATAGATAGAATCGATAGAACGAAACATTTTCTTTAATTTTCTTTAGATAATTATATTATGTCATTCTGTTCAATTTCTTATTTTGCAATTTACTGTTTCTTTTCCGTGATTGCATGCACCTTCGATGAGAAAATGAGATAATGCATTTGAAAATAATTCTGCTTTCTTTTGTAATGCGGTAAATTGGCAAGAGAGAATGATATTTAACTGGATATATGTAATTATACATAAATAAACCTGTGTGTTTATAAATGTATATAAACATTTGAATATATATTTGAATTGATATTTCAAAAAAAAATAACATTGTTCTGATAGTGAATTTAAAAACTCATTTCTTATCGTTCTTTATTTACGTATAAACGTTTTATTTCATTTTGCATGTAACATGTAAGACATTATACGTATTGTTGCAATATAGTTCATTCCAATATATTTGATTGCGTTGAAAGATTTATTCTTGAATCAGAATTTGGATTAGAATGAACAATTGTGTTACGAGATTTGTGTATGCGATTAATTTTACCAAATTTAAAATGTGTTAATAAGATGAATATACATTTTATTATAGAATATTATTACACATTTAGTATGTTATTTGTTTTTAAACTAAATTCCTATTTGATTATTTTTAATTAAACCATGTAATTCATATAAACATTACATTAACTTTGATGAATCACAATATAATTTAAATCACAATATAATAGCTACAAATAAAATAACAATTAATAAAATAGTAAAACAACAATTCAATATGATAACAATATATTTACAATAATCGAAGTGATATTAAAACTCATCTTTTAATTTCTTTCTTTTCGATAGAAAACGACACAGAAAAATTAAGCAAATGATTTATGATTATGAAAATAATTCTTTTTGATGCCTTACAATAATATTTTTTATAAAATCGGTTTAAGTATGTTGTATTTTGTCTTGCGCAAAAACTCAAATATGATTTTCTCAGATTATTTCCATGTTTTTAATGATTAATGAGTTTTTAACTGATTAATGATTTTTAACATTTTTTAAGAAATTCTTGTAAGTTTGAATTAATATAATATTCACGAGATAAAATAATATCTCTGATAAAGTGATTGATTAGTCACTTAAATTAATTGATTGATTAATATCGCTGAGAAGCTTCCTTTTGCTTTTTTTTGTTTTTTGTTTTTTGTTTTTTCATTGCTATAAAGAGAGATTAATATTATAAATATTAGTAAATGAAAGAATGATTAAAAATAACGGTTGTCTTAACGCATTTTTAGATATTTTGATTAGTATAATTATCAGAACATGTAGAAAAATTTAATCGCATCTTGAGATTTGAGAATTATTTTTACGAATATAAGTTTATGGCTAAATAGTAGCAATAAAAAAACAGAAACTGTGTTATGAAAATTTAAGAAGAACACTGCCAAATAGGTATTTAATGTATTATTTTCTTTTGTTATTGGTAATATGTATAATACTGACCGATGCTCAACATAGAAAAGGATTATAGTTTGTCATCATCCAATGACAGATATTTTCGCGAAATTGTTACGCGCAATACTATTTACAGAGATAATTTTAAATTGCTTCTTACATCGGCTTATAATAATGATAAAAAATATAAATATCATTCGAAAGAAGCAGTTACGTTAACAGTTACCTAAAGTGATGAACAGTTACCTAAAGACCCACAAAAACCCAAATCAAAAAGGATTTTGGTTTAAAATTTTCCTAAAATTGGATGTATGGTGATATCGATAATAAAAATGCTATATTGTGTAAAATGAGCGTGCGAATGCATACGAAACATTTAATATACTCGGATACAAAAACACATAGATATATATTTTAAATGTATGATGTTCAATATTAATGAACCGCTAATCTCTGATCCGATTTATATAAAGTTATCGAAATTTCAATGAAATTATCGAGAAGTAAATTTCAAAGAGCACATTTCCCGAAAAAACTTTTTCTTATTTAACTTCCTATCATGAAATTATTTATACAAATAATTATTCTTATATTTATATTTTAAACGATTATTGTTATCCGAGAGAGAAATATCTTCAGTGCTTTCGTAAACTTTTTATATGCGTACTATAAAACCAATATTGATATCGATAAGAAGAACCTGTTAGATCACGATTTATATATATTATGTTTAACTGTTACGCGTATATTATGTTCTCAGATATTATATACATATATCTATCTATCTCTAAGATTACGTAGGATTATGTAGGTATGTGCAAATATATACAGGATTAATTAAGCAACATATAAATGTATATTCGCACAGAGAAACAGCATTATGATATTCGTGAATATATTACTTTATTGTAATTATTCTCGTAATTTATTGTTGCTAGCTTAAAATATGATTAGTAATATGAAATTTAGCAGAGGATCTGTGATCAACTTCAAAAGTGATAATCTTCTGTAAGAATATGGAAGATGCTAATATAGAGATATATAATATATTATAATCTCTTCCCGTATAAACTCAAAAACTTCAGTATAAAATATGTTTTGCTGAATAATTGATCTCATTCCTTGATATTTATATATATATATATATATATATATATATATATATATATAATACACAGAAAAAAGATATGTTTTTATGATCATCTAACTTCATGACCTAGATATTTGCCGGTAGATTTTATTGCGATTTATAAATTATAATGTAAACACATATTTACAATATTTACGATATCTTTACATACATATTCATATCTTTGAGTTACGAGGACTTTTATTTGCATTAAATTTATCCTTTAAATTCATTTTAAATTCGTTTCTTGTTCCGTTTATGAATCAATATAGACACAAATATGCATGATTAAACGTTATAAACATGATTCTTCTATCATATATATATATTGATATATTGATATATATGTATATATATATAACTCTCAATGCTTACACGGGATGAGATTATTTTTAGACATATGTAGTTCTTTACCCACCGCGTTTTCTTCACCTCGTATCTGCGACCTGGTTCGCTAAATTTCTTCGAAATAGTTTAATATGATAATAATTTAAAAATATTCCATTAACTGGATTACATATGTTTATGTAAGATGGGCAGAAGCTATTTTTACGATATGATATATGAACATTGTATTCAGAATTTTTACAATGAAATTTCTTACGTACTGTACGTAAATGGTGATCTTAGAGAGGTATTTCCTCTCTAACTTGTCATGCAGTTTGCAATCGATTAAAGTTATATAGCGATTCGTAGCGATTCTTGATTCTTGATTAAATGTAATTGATCTGATGATAACTGAAGAGTACCTTACGCGGTGAAGAGAGAATGTGTTAAGGAAATTAATCTATGTAATTAGCTACAAAATAAGACAAAATAATTTTTAAGATAAATGTATAATTTTTATAATCTGTGATTGTAAGAGAAGAAGATAATATGTGTATACGCGTGTGTAGCAATATTCATTATATATGACGTCCCACCATTATCGCCTTTTTCATTAATGATAAATATCTGAACTGAGCTGTGGACCAATTTAGTGCCGATTTGTAGTGTTCCTTTCTGTAGCGGAAACAGTGGCCTTAGATTTTCGTATCGAATTAAGTTAATCGAGTTAATTTTAACACAAATTTAACGGTTTGTTAGACGGATAATGTCACGAATTAGATAATTATATGTATATATATATATACATGTGCAATAACAAATTTCTTAAAGAAAAATTTAAATCAAAATTCGGTTAAAGAGAGATTTGTGATTTAAATATATAAATATATATATRTRTRTRTATATGTATATATATATATATACATATACACACACACATACATATGAGAGAGAGAGAGAGAGAGAGAGAGAGAGAGAGAGAGAGAGAGAGAGAGAGAGAGAGAGAGAGAGAAAGATATATACACACATATATATATGTAAATATTGCATGCGAATAATGTAAGCAATTCAACAGATGAAAATATTAGGATATTTCTTCACCAAAAAAGAGAAAAATGTATACATATATATGTGTGCATGTGTGCGCGCGCGCGCGCATATATACATGTATATATATATGTATATATACACATGCATACATATATATGTAAAACCTGCGTAAATTCTGTATATAATGTATACTTGTCGCCCGTCGCGTACGCTACCTGTTCTGAAGAAGAAAGAGAGGAAGAAACAGTAGTTATTCATGCCAATGCATATATTTTACAAAAGAGATAAAACCCCGAAATTGTTCGAATTTTTAATTCAATAATAAATCTTCATTTCTGATTATTTCACGTTCTGGAAAATTTGTCTCTTATTATAGAATGCATCGTCGAATACCTTCTAGCGAAGTTTTATAAAATAACAGGAATCGTACGTAGTCGACAGAGAAGTAAAAGAAAACAACGCAAATAAACGTTCTGTGCAAATGAAACGTACGTTAGTGATTATTTTGACTTTTTCTTGATACCACACATTATATATCTACAAATATATAAATACACACACACACACACGTATATATATTTATGTATTCCTGTATATATGTGTATATATGTATATATATATATATATATATATATATATATATGTGAATATACATATATGATACACCGCACATCATATTGCAATTTCTTTTGTACGTACTAACATCACAACTCGGTTATATTGTACAATAAGTATAATTGCGACTATTGCTAAGCGATACTGCTATGCCAATGCAAAGAATGCGATTCAGCAAAGAATCAGCAAAATAAAAAAAAAACTGATTATGCCGCTGGTGTTATTTGTTTCCTTGGTGAAGGGTACATCACGGCTTATTGTTGTTATGATATTGTTATTACAAGCATAATTACAAGCATTATCGCCGAATTATATTATCGCTGTTATTGTTGTAATGGTGTTATTAATGTTTCACATATGTGTGTGCGTATGTGTGCGTGCGTGCGTGTGTGTGTGTGTGCGCGTGTGTTCGTGTGCGCGCTTGCTGGTGTAAGCATGAGCATGCGCTCGCAGAATATATGAATCTGTATGATCTGGGTACGTATCTGCATGCATAAGATTGGCGGGTGATGCTTGATCATGATCTGTGTAGCTTCATTCGATTTTGCTTAGTCGCGTGTACGATGTTTGGGCAAAAAGCAAATCAAAAAGAACAGAAAGAAGATTCGCCCTGATGTAATACGCAAATTGCATTCCCTTTGCACTCTGGCATCACGAAATAATGAAATGCAATCATGACAACGCTTTTTGCCCGTATGAAGCTATACGTTAAAATTAATCCGAGGTGATTTAGCTTTCGCAAAGTCATTCCCGCCATTAACTATTCTCCATTGCCGATATCTCCTAATTCTTATTTCGGAAATCGATATAATAAGCGGCTAAAGATGAAGGAAAAAGGAAACGAGTACGCGTCACTTAGAAAGACTCACGCAGAGATATGAAAATTGAGACTCGTGTTGAAACTACATGCTGTTTATCAATTATTAAGTCTCTATGGCTGCATAACACGACAACTACAAAATAAATATAAATCTGCGATTCGTGCGAAATCCAGATTCGTACCCGATGCGTCATTCTCAAAGCAATAGCTTAAATTGTTAAAGAAGAAAGTATATAATGTAATTAATTTACATGGCACATTAATTGTTTATAAAGAAGTAGATCCTGATCGCATTTCTCTTTATCTCAGACGCAAATGTTATATATTTATTTGTTTTCAGGAGAGACACACGTCCAGCCATCACAAAAGCTCCAGCAAGCTGCCGCAATCACAGCAATCCCACACGACATAGTTATGTTAGCGAACAAAGTGATGAGGACATCCCGAGCAATTTGTCTATCTTGAAGAGAAGATTATTGATTTACTACTTCATATTGTCGACTATTTTCTCCTTTGTCTATTTTTGGCAAGGATCATCTCTCTACTCGCTTTTTACTTCGATAAGGGAACCTCCTATCGTTTTACGATAATTTCAAGCATTTCCTTTTCCTTAGAGCTTTTGACGGAAATCGACACATCTCGACATCAAAAGCTTTAGGACGGAAATCATAAAGAGAAAAAGAAAAAAAGAGAAACAGAAGATACGATTTCACTAAAATAGGATATAAAAATTTAAATTAAATTAAATTAAAATGTGAAAATAAAATTAAAATATAAAATTACGTTTTTATTATTTGCATATCGTTTGGTATTTGCATGGTAATCTTCTCTTCATTCCTTGCTTCTTTTCTGTTCTGCATAATGCACACATAACCGAGTGCTGCTCTTGAAAAGTGGGTGATCCTTGTCAATCCATAAAACTGCAGTGTTGTATCATTTCAATCGAGAATTAACCGTTTGCGACGATATATGTGATACTGGGATTGATCCATTTGCGATGATTAAACATGGTTGAATATTTTGTTATTCTCTATGTACTCTGCCTAATGATATACAATTAATTATATATGAATTTAAACGAAATACGAAGAATAGTTTTATCTCTTCCTTTTATTTTTATTAAACGAAGAAAAATTATCATCATAGAATATTAGTGATGTTATTTCATTAAAAAAGTTACTCGTTTACTTGTTACATGTACGAGAAGAATTACGATTACGTAATATTCAATGTAATATCATTGAATTATCTTTTCAACGATTAACATGCGAATAGCGAAATGTTCAACCAGAAAAATGCGATTACTACATTGCTTTGGGTAGCGCATGAAGGTATAATCTTTGGTAAAAGAAGAATTATTAAAAAAATTTTACAAGCAGGAAATTTTGTAAAGAGAAAATTTCCTGAAGAGAAATTTAGAGAAATCGGGACTGTTCCTAAATTCTTTATTCGCATCACTTCGTCGTCGATAGTGATATTTGTCATCGTTTTATCACACGTACAAGAGTGTACATATTTCTCGCCGAATAAATTCTGAATCCACGCTAAATTGACCGACGATTGGTTGGTTCGTTGCAGAGGGAAATTTGGCAAAACGAGAAATCGATACTTTAATCCGATTAGTTAAATCTAATGAAAATCTTAAGTCGAACTTTACTTAAGTGTAATAACAATCCGAATAGAAGTTGGCTGGATTTGCTCAACTCGGGAATAGATAGACACAGAATTGACACAGACACACTTGTATTATATTAGCATTCTTGTGTAAAAGCCACTTTAGATTTTCTAAACGACATAATAGCTCTTATGTTACTATGTTAGAGAATCGTCTCGCAATTTCGAGCACATTATGCATTTAACGATGCCTTATATTTTCGGCTGTGTTTAAACAATACTTTGTTTCTTTTCGCATGCATCGTCAATGCAATACCGTCTTATACGTGGAACGCGTCATCAATTTTTCTTCACGATGATTCAGTGTTCTCGCATCTTCCCGTTCCAATAATTCACTCCGTCAGAGTCACCGATTATATATTTATCATGCCGACCGATTGTCTTCTGCGAGATAAATTCACGACCGAATATCTCTACAACGAAACGATCGATTCAATTTAAGACAAAATGCATATTTACATTTACGCAACACGCAACAGATACATGACTCGCATACGCAGTAAAATGTCTGTTCGATGATGCCGGATGGTATTTATATCGTCGTCTTATTGTGTAAATAGTTCTCCATTCGCATAATGTAGTAAGTAAATATCGTAATCTAGTTATAAAGAGCTATAAAGTAATATCGATATTATCGACAGACTGTAAATAAAATTATTTTGTATGCCAAAAGAAACCAAATGAGAGTGCGAACTACTCCGAAGTACGACGATGTCACGTGTGTGTAGCTGAATGGCGTATATGCGGGATGTGAGAAATGTATATCAGTATCACACCTACACGCGTCGTACACGTGCATTAACGATGCTCCTCAAAGATGTATAGTTACACGCAATCGCTCAGCGAAATCGACGTTTACATGCGCGAGATTTCTTTGATGATAAACGCGCCAATTACGATCATATTTTCTTCGGCAATACCGTAGGATCAAAGTGCGTATTTAATGATCGACAGATCGTTGCAATTGCATTACTTTTCCTTGCTTCCTTAACAACACGAGCGATTTAAGTTGAGCAAGTTGCGTGAATTACAGATTGCCTACGTATATTGTCTGAATAATAATGACACGAGAAAAATTTATTCATTGTTCAGCCATCGTGTCTTTTATATGTTTAGCAGAATATTCGTATCATCGAAATTTATACCGAAAGAAGGAAATGCCAATGTTAAATTGATATTTATAGATATTCGTGCTGCTCTATCATGGAAATTTTCAATCGTAACTCCATGTTCGATCCTTTATTTGCTTCTTTCTTTTTCTTGTATCAATATATACATATACATATATACATATATACATATATATATATATATATATACTGATACAAGATACAATAATATCACGATGCACGAGATAGAAAAAGTAAAGTAATGATAAATTTATTTCATTGCATCGCTATGTACATCTTGTCTCAGTTATTGCATCATTCTCTAAAGAGAGAAAAGAAAAGAACAAAGTGAGAGAACGGCAGGKCTGGGGKTGACTCTTTTTTTTTTYTTTTCTTTTTTCCTTTTCAAAAGCAATATCTTGTCAAAATAGCATTTTCGTTACTCTTCCGGCAGCGCGTGGTACACATGTTGTCGACATTAATTTTGTTCACTGCTACACGATGTAATCATCACGATTGTCAAGGTAATATGAGCTGTTGGGCAAGGGCGCAAAAATGATGTTTCTTCATCGGCGTACAAAATCCGAGATACGCCGCGATGATGAAATCTGAAGAGTCCAGAATCATCCTCGAGGTCATTTTTCTTTATTATAGAATTATTTGGAGAGGAAGTGAAAAAAAAAAGAAAAAAAAAACACAAAAAGCAAAAGCAAAAAAAGATAATGGGTAATAATTTTACGTTAAGATAAAAATCTCCTTTCGTTTGGTCCTTTCTGTTCGATATCGAAATCGAGCGGAAAGAGAGAGAGAGAGAGAGAGAGAGAGAGGATAAGTACACTTAATCGATTATCATTGATTATTCTCGATGTAAATTAAAGTAACGTGTTACCCAACGGCTCGTATTTAGAACTAGCTGCAAACGGACGTCCGAATGATCGTCGATGACTGGCAGTGGATATCGTCCGTCGTCATCGATCGATTTATTCAATTTATGCGCGGGAGCGCGGCGCACTTAAATGAAGCGAATGAGTGCGAGCGGCGCTTGGTGGAAGAAACGGGCGACTAGTGAAAGTCGTCGGGATCGCTGTCCACAATACTGTACATAATGACTAGTATGTAAGGACTTAGAGAAATAACAACCGCGCGCGGTAACGCGCACGCGACGAGGAAAGGAAATGTAACTCGCCTCAGCGACGCGCATTCGCGTCTCGCGAGAGTGTTCTCGATCGCGCCCGGAAAGGGGAGCCTCGTCCCGCTCGCGAACGAAACACGCGGAGATGCGAAACGGAGGCACGCGCAGGCATTTCTTTTCAGAAACCTATCGCGCTGATAGATTATCCGCCGCTGTTTTCGCTTGTGCGCTTTATCCTCGGGTTTTATCTGGCGGGCAATGCGTGTGGACGTTGCGCGGCGAACTCGGGACGCGGTTTGAGACTTTTGAGAATTTCGGCGCGATCGGGATCAACTCGAGATCAATCGAGTTTGCCCAGTTTAAGGCGAAGGCGTTCAAGAGTTATACTCAATAAAGAAACAAACAAACGAAATATTGCAAGTATGTGTCGAGCCTTTTTTATCCTTTCCTACATCCTAGATGCCTTTTGGATGTTCAACTTTGTATTATATCCTATCACGGTTACACTATGCTACATTTATTTATTTTTACTTATATTACAGCTAGTATATATCATGTCATGTAGTTACAAACTATAATATTACGCCATTATATTATAATTCATGTTACAAATATCGTGTTTTTTGCTCTGGTATTGGCGGAATCCGTTTAGATTTCAAGGACACGTCTATGCCCCACGCGGCAATACTGGATTTAAACGTAGAGCTCTCTCTCTCTCTCTCTCTCTCTCTCTCTCCTTCTTACAGGGCCATGCTTGTATTTTATTCAGTGTGCCTGTTCTTTTTCCCTCTTTAAACTGATATACCTGCTACACGTGTACATGCACGTACATGCAGATTTAGAACTCCGTTATATATTTAACGCGCACGCGTACGGTAAATTAATTAAATCTAGTAGTTTGATTCTTCTTCTTACGCTATTCGTTTGTTCTGTATATTATGATACGGCCACCGTAAAACTGCATTAAACTCGGCTCCTAGAAGCTTCGAAGAGAAGGAAGACCGTTCGAGCTGGTCCTTTTTTTATTTCTATTCTTCGCAGTTCTACGTTCATGTACACGCTGCATTTCTAATGAATTGGACGGCAGGTCCATGAAGCGTCCGTGGATAAGAAATATTACAAATTAAAATATTACGGATTAAACTGGCACTATTTTTTAGCTAAGAAACTAATGTGCTCCTGCTTTGCGAGTCGCGAAAGTGTCCGCGAGAAGCACGAACGCCCGGATAAGGTTTCTGCGGAGATTTATATGAGAAAAAGTTCGCAGTCGGATTTATACCTCTATTTCTGAGCCACGGCTCAGAAATTTGGGGATCTGTGTCTTGCAGTATTCAATTTGCACTATTCCCGGCACGTTCAGAATCCGACTAAATGTATCGAGAGACCTTAGTTGAAAATAATCTTCTAAAGAGAGCTATCTGCAATACAAAACAAAGGCGAAACGATTGCTGCAAAATTGCGATTTATCTCTATATTGGATACGTAAATATTTTTATTTGCTTCTCCTTTTCTCTTTCTCTCCCCTCCCCCCTCTCTCTGTCTCTCTCTCTCTCTCTCTCTCTCTATATATATATATATATATATATATATATATATATATATAGAGAGAGAGAGAGAGAAAGATATTTTTGATCAGCCGCGAGATATCAATGTTATCAAAGTTCGAACTTTGGGGGAAGCGTATGCGCCTGCGCGTGAAGCAATTCGCACAGGCGAATTCACGACAAGACGCACCCTGCGCGCAATTTTCGATATGCGGATGTTGCGGACTGGGGAAAGTGGAATTAAAATTGTTTTAATTAATGCTTTCAACTATCTTTCAACTATTATATAATACGTATAATACTTATATTATATTTTCACATTGGAACTATCGAAGAGTTACGTGAATTAATAATTAATCCAAAGTCCCGGATATCATAGTTATATTAAATACAGATAAGAGTACGGATATCTAAAACAATTAAAAAAATGCAGGAACACCTAAATCCTAGGTGTCCTTCTCCCTAGGGTCTCATTTTTTTATCCTCCAATTGCGAGGACCCCCCCAAGGTTAGGTATCTGATATCCTGCACGCGTTTGGTACACAATTGCGGATCCATTTCTGAGACGTATGAGACGTATCTATCTTGTTGAAGGTTATGTGAATCTTGTCGTGGTACATGATGTACCGGATATTCGCGACGATTACAAGCCATATGTCGAACTTTCGCGGTCGGGCCTCCGCTCAATTTTCTGAGATTACCCGAAAGTGCGTGTTATCACGAGATACAGATCTATGACGGAGCCGTCGAATGAACGCAATGGAAAGAACGGCTGCGGAGGATTAACGTAAACCTGACAAATCCGAAGGACAAATCCGTATCTGTATATAAATAAGGTATACAGATGTTGGTCTCCGATAAGATACGGATTAACGATAATCTTAAGTTTTACCGCGAAAACTTATTTTATTGCTGACATCAACGGGATATTTACATTAAGATTTGCGAGAATTGGAAAATGAATCTTTGCGAACTAAATCGTATTTCTTCTCGTATACAGAGTCGTATCGATTCTCTCTCGAGACACCATGTCCCGTTTACTACTGTTTTGCAATCCCACTTCGCTGTCACGAAATATATTACTTAGAAATGAATGTAAACAGATTCATCATTGGTAGGTAATACTTTATGATACTTTTCCAAAGTTGCGTCGCTCTCATTGCTTGAATTTTAGTTTAAAGCTCTCATATCTTCTCCCAGTTGCAAAATTCTGGTGGTCGGCGGTGGTACCGGTGGTTGTACAATGGCCGCAAAGTTATCGAGAAAGCTCGATAGTCCAAAGCAAGTAATCATATTGGAACCTAGTGATGTGAGTTAATGGATGAAGAAATAATATTACGATATAGAATCCCCTTAACAATGGATTGAATTGTCTTGTTTTTCAGATACATTATTATCAACCTTTATTTACTCTAATTGGTGGAGGTATTTCTTCTTTTGAAGCATCAAAAAGATACATGAAAGATGTCTTGCCTAAAAATGCAACATGGATAAAAGCTTCTGTTGTTGGATTCCAGCCGGAGGCCAATCAAGTAACGACGCATAATGGGGATACCATAGAATATGAAATCATGATTATCGCAATAGGATTGCAATTATACTGGGATAAAGTGAGATATTGAATAATAGTTGCTTTATATATTAAAGATTATATTAATTAAAGATTAAAGATTTATATATTAAAAATATTCAAATTTATATTCAATATTTTTCATGCAGATTTCAGGTTTGATGGAAAGTTTGCATGATCCCGATTCTCAAGTTTGTTCTATATACGGGCCTGACACTGTGTCCCACGTCTATGAGAAAATTAAGAAAACAAGATCAGGAAATGCGATATTTACATTTCCGAATTCGCCAGTTAAGTGTCCAGGTGCACCTCAAAAAATCGCTTACATCACCGAGGACTATTTTCGCAAAGTATGCATAATTATTGTGTTGCGATAATTACAATTTATTGATTTGAGAGAAAACATTTATCTAAATAATAATTTATTTTATCTTGAGAACAATTTGCGATGCGACATCGATGTCGTGTACAATACAGCATTACCGGTTATCTTCGGAGTCAAAAAGTATGCCGATTCCCTCTGGAATGTCTGCAACACGAGAAACGTCATTGTAAATCTCCGAACAAATCTAATAAAAGTGGATTCGGGCAAACGACAGGCTACATTTGAGAAATTGGATTCAAGAGAGACATTAGTGCAGGAGGTTTGTTGTATCTAAAATAAACATAATTAAATCTGCGTATCTAAGTATTACTATCAATCGATTTTAATTATCTTCATTGTTACAGTACTCGCTGCTCCATGTAACACCGCCAATGGGACCTCCCACAGTATTGAAGGAACATCCAGAGTTAACCAACGAGGCTGGATTTCTCTGCGTTGATCCTAAAACGCTGAGACATATCCGATATCCGAATATCTTTGGCTTAGGCGATTGCACAAGTACACCAAATTCTAAGACGATGGCTGCAGTAGGTGAGATAGTAGCATCCCAGCACCCCAATGAACCACATGAAATTCGTGCAAAGGTTTAACGAATTACATTTACCATGTAGCCGCGCAAGGAAAGGTATTGTATCGGAATATCTTAGACGACCTAGCTGGTAAACCAATGACGATGGTTTATGATGGTTACGCATCATGTCCATTGGTCACTGGTTATGGTAAATGCATTTTGGCGGAATTTGATTATAACTTGCAACCAATGGAGACCTTCCCAGTGAATCAAGGCAAAGAGTTCTATTTTATGTTTCTGCTGAAGAAATACTTGTTCCCCTTCATATACTGGCATTTGATGTTGAGGTGTGTTAATGTACACTGAACGATATGTAAGACGATACGTATCGATACAAATACGTATATATACAGAATTTCATGTCAAACTTTCTATATTTTTTACAGAGGTTATTGGAACGGGCCAGAATTCTTCCGTAAATTAACAAAGCTTCTGAAGAAAAGTTAGTGCTTGATGTGAGAAGGAGTTGAAATATATATCTGATGCTTTTCCTACAGTTATATATACTTATGTACAGTTGTAATAAGTAATATCTCATGGCTCGAACGATTAATTATCTAATGTAAATATGTAGATAATTTCCTTGTTATGCATTGCTGATACAAAATGTCGAATATGTAATGAGATCAGAAATATATGGTTAGATATCGTTGTTTATATGATGATATCATTAATACCATTTATCACAGGTAAATTGGAATTGATATCGTGTAAAAGATAGAAAAAATTTGCGGCTCTTTGTCATGCTAAAACGTATGCAAGAAAAGAAAATCATGATCTTTATTAAGGTTAATTACTTGACTTTATATAATGCATCAAATCCTTTCTAGGAATATCATTCTAGGAACGTTTTTTTATTCAGGTATATGGCAACACTGCCGAACACGTCAAACTTTATCTGAATTGACGTAAACATGGACGGTCAACCGTTGGTAGGTTTTTAGAATAAATATCATCGAATAAATCTCGTAAAAACATAAAAATTTATCTGCAATGAAAATAATATTATAGATATATCTCTACTTCTCCTTCCGATCGGAATCGTGCTAGACATTTAAAAATAGATACATAACCTAATTGTGATACAACCTGTCTACAAAGTATCTTTTGATGATTAATATGGTATAATCAATTTTATTTTTAATTTGCAATATAGTTGTTATTTGTTAAACGAATTTTGATAGAGAAACAAAATTTGCTTAATTAGATCTTCCTCAACGTTATTAAATTGTTTTCCCTATTTTGGGATCTGTCATAATTTCAAAAATTTAATATCGGAAATTAATGTAGGAGCCTACTTTATACACAGTCAAGGGAATGGCCATTCTCGACAATGATGGTAACAGAATATTGGCAAAGTATTACGACAAGAATGTATTCTCGACATCAAAGGAACAAAAAGCTTTCGAGAAGAATTTATTCAGTAAAACGCATAGAGCAAATGCAGAGATCATCATGTTGGATGGGTTAACGTGTGTCTACAGAAGTAATGTTGATTTATTTTTTTACGTTATGGGCAGTTCGCATGAAAATGAGGTCAGTACGGTATACTTCTTTAGCATCTTACAACTATCGTGAATATCTTGTACGTTAACATGTTGCGCTTGTTTCAGTTGATTCTGATGAGTGTTCTGAATTGCTTATACGATTCTGTCAGTCAAATCCTCAGAAAAAATGTTGAGAAAAGGGCAGTACTAGACAGCTTGGACATAGTGATGCTAGCAATGGATGAAATTTGCGATGGCGGGTAAGCAGAATGTCCAAATAATAATTGTCAATGTCTACGTGATGGTATACTTTTCTAGTATAATCTTGGATGCGGATGCAACAAGCGTAGTACAGAGAGTAGCATTAAGGACAGATGACATTCCACTTGGGGAGCAAACAGTTGCACAGGTAACATTTTATTCTTTTTTGTTAATTTTAAATCCTTTATTTATTTATTTATTTTTTTCAACTCAATTTATCAATTATTATTTCGATTCATGTGAATCATTTTTTGTTTGCAGGTGCTTCAGTCGGCTAAAGAACAGCTGAAATGGTCATTATTAAAATAAACATTCTCATTATATACATATATATATATATATATATTATAAGAAAATTATTATTATTATTAATATTGTACAAAATAAAATTTTATGGGCTATATTTGAATAGGTTAGGTCGTATACTTGTCCATGTTTTAATATTTTTGTTCTTTAGGTAATTTAATTACCTTTCTTTAGGTAATTACATTTTATTGGATAATTTAATGTAGAATATTTCTGTCAACGATTATCTTTAAATTGAAAATTCAATTCAATTTAAAATTAAATTAAATTCTGCTAGATAATTGGGCATTGCAGGATTCACTAGGCATTATCGGCAATTGCGCACGGTTGCGATTGCACATAACCGATTACGGCATATGTCTCTGACATTCGTGTTCTACGATTGGTAAGATCCGATTACGATGTAGATAAATTCACTTTATTATTTTCCTGACAGATGGCGCGATAGTCTTGTATTCCAGAGTGGCAAGTGAATTAACTATTTTCCCAGCTTAACCAGATTTAACTATTTCCCATTTTTCAGTTTAATTGTAGGGAAGCTTGTCACTAGTTTATCCGTTTATGAAAATTAAAAAGAATATATAAACAAATATATTAAAGCAATACTTTATCGCAGATCACGCGAAATTTTAGTTTTATCATCGGTAAACTTAATCGTTTTCCATTTAAAAACTATTACATCTTGGACATTTTCGTTTTAAAATTCTGCCCTTAATTTTGCTATTATTGATGATTTTGGGATAAACGTATAATGCATGAGATATATAAATCGTATTGTACGTATTGTACATTGAATATTATATATAAATTGCTGCATGAAATATTACTATTACATGATTAAAGATTTAAATATATAAAATAAAATAAAATAACTGCAGATATATCAGTCAATATCATTCACAGTATAATCGACGTAATTTCTTGTCTCGAGTTTAATTCGTGATAACTACAAGCGCTGAAAAAATCACGCCTCAATGTCGAGGAGAAGCACGTGGATCGTTTGCGCGCGATTACAGCAATTGAAGTCTGCAAGCTTATTGAAATTACATCGAGTTCGATCTCCCCACACGTATCCCTAATGGAGCCCCGGCAACGTTAAGTCCCTCATCCACGGAATACAGCGCTCGCACGAACTTTTTACATGGCCTCCCTCCCTCCATCGGCGCCCACCGTTCCCTAGGGAAATCCAGCGAGAGAGGGTGGTCGAGGTGAAGGAGGGAGAGGTGGAAGACGTGGGAGGAGAAGGAAAAAGGAGGGGAAGGAGGTAAAACAGGAGAGAGAGAGAGGAGGGTGGAGGTTCGGTAACGCGCGCGCGGCAGCCAGGATATCGTCCTGGCGTCTGTTCCATGTCACGTGACAAACCCGTGGACGACCCGTGGACCCGTTTCGATCGTGTCCGTTGGTTACTCTTTCATCGGCTCCTCCGCGCTGGGAATTTTAAATTTGATTACAAACTGCCCGCGTTCCCTTCTTCGCCGCGCGTTTCCGTTTCACCCTGCCCTCCTACCGCTCCCTCCTTCGCCCGGGCGCCACCCTTTCTCGCGCGCGCGCGACCCGATGAAAAACTCTCGTCGCCCGATTGCGACGGAATTATTGGCCGGCCGACTTTATTTATGGCGTTCATTTTCCTGAAGATCGCAATCCTCGTCGCTCGTTCGGCCGTTCCTTTCCTTTCCTTTTTTTTCTTCTTCTCTCTTTCGCTCCGTGTTCTTTTCTCATTTCCTTGATTACTTGATTATTCTTCGCTTGATTCCCCATTGTGATTAATTGTGTTGCCCATCTTTGCGTGCCCAATTAATAATAGAGCGGACTCTGACGCATATTTTTTCTAACGAGAGAGAGAGAGAGAGAGAGAGAGAGAGAGAGAGAGAAATTATCATTGCGAACATCTAGTGTCACTCGTTTATTATGTAATAATACTCCGAGATGAGTGTTCATTCGTAACGTAAAATAACGCTATTAACGCTATTACCGTTCATTTATTCATCAGATTGTTGAAACGTTTCTTTGAAGAAATTTACGACAGGGTTATTATAGAAAATAAGGAGCTTAACTTGAAAAGGATCGTTTCAGTTCCATTTGAGAATAACAGTACCGATGATGCATTAAAGAGGAAATTCTCTGCAAAAGAGAATTTGAGAATATAAATTTCTCTTTAACTCTCCAATATCTAGTTTTTCACTAATTATCTCGTTTTACAGCTCTTTCGTATCACGTAAGCGATATAAAATATTAGTTAAAGATTGAAATGCTCATACTGCACACACACACACACACACACACGCGCGCGCGCGCGCGCGCACGCACGCACACACGCACATATATATATATATATATATTATCGATGATATTACAGACATATTTTTCTGTTCCAACTTCGGCGGTGCTATGCGATTTTCAGTTGGCTCCGTTTATTCTCATACAAGTTTTTCTGCGAGCCTTTGTTTCTACGCTCCATCAATTTCTGCCGTTTTTTTCTGTTAGCTTGCTCGTACCGCCTTTTTTGGCGCTCTTGTGTGACCCGTCGATGCGCGATTTACGACCCGTCAAGCGAGGAACGAGCTGGACGTTGATAACGACGATATTTTGACGAGGGGGATGCACCTCGTTTCCTCCTACTAGCAACAAGAACTAATTACGAACGCGAGCTTTGTCCGCGCCTCTCTCTCTCTCTCTCTCTCTCTCTCTCTCTCTCTCTCTGTCTCTTCTCACCCTCTCTTCCTCACCATTCCGTCGTTCATCTTGTCTCTCTTCGTTACTATGTATTAACGCTGAAATGATAATTTCGGCATGAATGTTAATGGCTCATCTTTCACTATAGACATTTGAATTGTAACGAAGCTTTCAGCTTGGGAAAGGAAATCGTTACTCGAGTCACTTGAGAGCGATCCTTGAGAAACAATTGAGGATAAATTAATGCTCGTGAATATGTGAACATCACCCTGCCTCGATCGTGCACAATTTTCCCTCATTTGGATTTTATTGCGTTCAAGTACCGTAAAAAGAAGATCATGCCTGGTCTCAATTCCGTAATTAATGTATCAACGATTGCAATTGCAATTATGTCCTCTGAGAATCCTTTCGGATTTGGCATTTCTCTCAGTCGGGCATATCGAGATATCGAAATAATATCGAGTTCCGGATCGCCGAAGCATTTAACACCGATCCAATTAATAATCAATAATCCGATGCGTCGTTTCGTCGATTCCGGATAAATCGGTATGCACCGATATCGACTCGGCGAGAGAAGCAGAAAGAGTGGAAGATGGTGAGAAGGAAAGAGAGGGAAAGAGAAAGAGGGAAATATATCACCATGAATCAATAACCTAGTCTCCCTCTCTCTCTCTTTCTCTCTCTCTCTCTCTCTCTCTCTCTCTCTCTTTCTCTCTTCCTGGAACGAGGACCGCGATGCGAGCACATGCTCGAGGAGTCCCCGAGTTAAATCGGGGCTCGGGGGGAGGGGGGGGGGGKGCCAGATCGCTCCTAACATCTCGCGTTTTTCGGTCCGCTGGTGGTCCAGGTGGTCGTGCGGGGGCAATTAAACGTATAAACGGTGCGAATTAGCCGCAAGAATTGGCCTGGATGCGGCAGCGGGAGCGCGTTTCAATAGAATCGCGCCGCTCCCGGGCATCAGGGCCATTTAACACGATGACATCCCCATTTACCACCCCCGCACAAAGACTGCGGGGTAGATACTGGCAAAGCCCTGAAAACCCATATGTCAGCACGTGCCACTGACCAGAGCCGGCGCGGCGCATCCGTTCTCCTTTTATACAAGGCCGATAGCCACATCGGGGACCCACATCGCCACTATCGCCATCGCTGTCGTCCGTTTGTCCGCCCCTCAGCCGGAAGCTTATTCGCGGGGATAAACAATCCTCGCCGCCGATTAATCTTGTTTGTCATTAGCCGCGTGATGGCGGTGGGACTCGCAACGGCACGCGCGTGTCGAGGCGTCGACATTTGTGCCTCCGGTATTCGGTTCCCCTCTCCCCCCCCCGCCCCCACCCCCTTATGTAAAACGTGTTTATTCACCGGGGGAAATTTATGTCCGCGGGAGATATTGCGTGGCGTCCGAGTTAAGGGAGGCCTTAGCCATTCCCGTGCTCTATCCGTGACCCAGAAAGTCTAATGACGCGAAATCACGTTGCGTCCAAAGGGACACGTTGACACGGTTGGGTCTGATGGAGAATGTCGGCGAAAACGCGAATACTGCCGGCCCAGAGGACAGTGCTGGACCGGGATTGATGACACGCTGGTATTTTATGGCAGCCCACAATCTGTATTATGGCAGCTCCGTATTATGGCATAGTTAAAGTTGATAGTTTAGGTCCATTGCGATTATCCTCTCCGCTTCCGAATCTCGAAGAGAAAATCCTTTTTCTCTCTTGTGTCGAGAATTTTCTCGCTCACTGCCCCTTGTCGTCTTGATCAACCGTGAACGTGCCTCGGTTTTGTCGCGGGAAGAGGAAAAAAAAAAAAAAAAAGAAGAAGAGAAAGAGAGAGAGAGAGAGGGAAAACAGCTGCCTGCGAAAATGCAAGTGTAGGGTCGTAGGGCCGGGCGGCTGGTCCTCGTCGCCAAGGTCATCGCATTCTCCAAGAACGACTTTCATTTCGATCACTAAACGTTTCATTATCTGCCGCTACCTGAGGCGGCGAGCACCTCGTGCTCGGAGGGATCTCACGAAACGGTTTCTCCGCTTTCCAACCTTCGAACTTTTCCAAATGGAATGCTCCAAATCGTTCTGTAACGACGCGAAATTACGCGTCCGCGCGAAATCCATCGCAGCGAATAAACAGTTTACAATTTCGCAATTGGCCGCAATTGGGAGAAATTGGATACGGCTCCGTAACGTACGTTTATTCATTGATTTAATAAAACATCCGGGATTAGGTAAAAAGTTAATTCTAGACCTTCCGCCGGATGACTTGTCTCGCCTGAAACTCTGACGAGAGAGCTGACACTGTTCGCCGTGCGTATCATCAATAAAACATCCGACAATCTCGACTTCTCCACATCTCGTCGGAGTTTCTTTATTGACGACGCATTTCGTTATCGCGTTTTTCTCAACCGTAACCTCAATCTGCAGAGAGAATGTCTTCTCTCCCCACCGCTTCTCTGCCCTCCCCCCTCCTCTCTCGCTCTCCCTCCCTCTCTCTGTTTCCTGAAAATATTTGTAATAAGCGGATTTGAGGTAGACCTGATATAATAGGAAAACGTTTTAAAGAGACTTTTAAAGTAGACTTGGAATTAAAACAAGATCCTCATGCATCTCTCCTTCTCTCTGTATCTATCTCTCTGAGAGCAGATGTTGCCAAAGTCTCCGAGATAAAAGTGGCTGCAGGGAACCACTTTGATAAACGTGCCACTACACGTTATGAATGCTTGATGATGGCATTTCATGACTCGCGAGGCGTTCATGAAATGGGAAAGGAAAAGGCGGGATGACGGGAAGGTCTTGGCTCTCGTCGTCTTTATCCGATGTGGCAGATCCCCGCGTACATATCTCCCCACTACGGTGACTCCTCCCACCTTCTTCGCCGCATATCCCTGGGCTCTCCTGCGCCACCGCCAATCATCAACGAGCAACGAAGCAAGGATTGGTGAAGCGCACCCCTCTCCTTGTCGCCCGATCTATCCGTAAGAAGAAACAGTTAGCCGTTTTTCTGCATGCGGGGAAAATATTCGTGGAAAAACAACCGTGCGATGCTTTTGGGGAAGAGTGACGTTTCTTAAAATAATTAATCCATAATTGATCACCCAGAGAGAATCCCCAGAGAAACAGATCCCAGACTACACTTGAGACTACACTTTCTCCTCCGCGCGCGATAGATCGCCCACCTATCTTCCAACTGAAAATGATTACTTGTAAACATTCGCGCATTAAGATTTGCGGAAATTAAGAAAATTACTCAACTTGTATGTCTCACGTACGCCACGCAGCACACGATAATAACCCTTTTCACGATCTTGCTCTTTGTACCTGTCCTCGCGCCAATCTCCCAGGGGGCACAATTTTGCCTCGGCATCGAGTTGCTGATATCATACGTACGGAATAATTCGGGACAATTGAATTCGGGATCATAGAATAAAGAAGACACAGCAATGCAGCAATGCAGCTCCTTCGGATTACCTCCCGTCTAACCATCCACCATCAACAGCACCAGCAATCTGTCAAACGCAAGCAGAGGCGCGAATACGCAATCCCGACTGATATCGTGTCGGAACGAAGGGTGTCCGACTCAGCCACCCGTTTATGGTGCCCCCTTGTCCTTAATCTCACCATCCCGCTCTCGTAATATTGCATATGCTAGCTCGTGCGAGCATCCCTTAGGCTCGCAGTCTTGCCCAATCTCTCTCTCTCTCTCTCTCTCTCTCTCTCTCTCTCTCTCCCTAGTCCCCCAGCGAATCGCGCCGCCCACGACGCGCCGCGCTGCCACGGCCAATCGCCGACGAGCAGCGGAACAAGGAGTGGTGAAACAACCCCTCTCCCTCCCGCGTTGTCAGTCTCTGCACGGTTTGCTACACATGGAGGTGTACGCTTACGTACTCCCTCGCTTCAACTCCCAAAGTATCGACCCGACATCTCTCCTCTCTCCCTCCGTGCCGATAAGCGAGAGAGACCAGAGCCATCATGGCCGCTGGATGTTTCGATGTACATACGTACATTATGTACGCGATATATAGCGCGCCTCATAGCAGCGCGCTTCAACCTGGCTACTGCGACAGTTTTCAAAAGGCCCTGCCTGACACGGAATCGTCTCCTTTCTCGATTCATCGGGAGATAATTGTTCAGAAATGGTCGACTGAAATGTCACTACTGTCATTTCAGTACAAAATTCGCCGGAAGCCGCCGGGTCCTTCTTACAATATTGTCCCGATAAAGAGATGAGACGCGTGATTCCTGATCCACGTCAGACTGAATCGAATCCCCTAGATTTTCGCTGCGAGAGATTAATCTCTGTACCTTAACGACTGTTTGCCCAATTTGCCTCATCTGATCTGAAGAGAGAGAGAGAGAGAGAGAGAGGAGGGGGGAGAGAGAGAGAGCAACGTGTAAAATTTATACGCAGCACCCCCGTCCGCCCCCTCCCCCTCCGCGCTTTATGTTTATCAAATTCTCCCGCGACGCACGATGCAATTGCCGTTTTATTTCTGATGACGCCACGAGATGATTCGTCGGGAATCGCGAGGTTCGTTTCGCAATCTTCTTCATCCCCTACTGCATTGCGCGATAAAGATGTATCATAGGGTATCCGCGCTTGCGCAGGCTCGCCAATCTGTCTGACGTATCCAGTTCCGGAGTTGTTGCCGAGGGTTGTACGTACATACATATAGAACATCTGGCGTGCTAGCCAGATCAGAGGTCGTAACAGTGCGGTGCCCAACGCCTTATTGCCACCTACCACCTTACGCCCGGGAAACCCACCCTCCCAATTTCCGATCCTTGCCCTGCACTGGGTGCATCGAACAGTCGCACGAGCATGCAAGAGGTACGCGTGCGTGTATACACACATACGAGTAAAAATATACATGCACTTGTACGGGATGCGCTGTAGAGGAGAGATAGACGATAGATAGATCCGGTTTCCGGATGAATCGATCAACATTAACGTAACGTATTTAGGTTAGGTAGAAGCTGCGCAATTGCTGCGTAATTATTCGTCATTCCTCGTCGGCATCGTTAATTTGGCAACGTCGCCTTTCTATTCGCATGACATACTAATTACGTCGCATTAATCTGTCTGTTATTCGAATGTCCGACCTTTCTTGAATGCCGCTGTACGACACGCGCTCGAACATACACCCACGCGAGATTATACACGCTTACTTGGGACATCGTAACGGCGAGGCGCTACGAGGTCGTCCGTATATTCGCTGTCTACAAGAAAATGTTGCTATCTAACTCGAGATTAGCGCCAGGGACGCTCCTACTCCCTCTTCCCTCCAGTCAATTCCGTCCAGCTTATCAATCTAGATCCGCGCAAATGATTCAGCACGCTTCAGCACGCAGAAGATGATTAAGCTTTATCGTCTATCTGCTAATAAACGAGGGTAATTGACACTTGAATATTTAATCTCGTCTCAGATAACGAGCAAGAGCTCAGCTCAGAGTGATTCACGATACGGTGGTATGTAGCGGTGCGTGAAACAAGGCGATGCGATCTGATTGTCTGCTTGATTGTGAGCGGTTTTATGGAAAAGGGATTTCATTTATTCAAGCTGTACTCCTCGCAATATTCCTCTAAAGCTATTAATTCCAGCGAACTTTGTTGGCGAACAACAACGCAGGTTACATGGAATAAATTTCCCCATAAATGGTCACTCAATGTACGAAATGTACGAAGAAAGTGATTAAATTAGAGATAAGCTGGAAACAGCGAGCGGCAATTCGATTTACGAAACGGTGGAGCAACATTCGGCGACATTCGCGACTCGCAAATGGAAGCTGCGTCCCTGGCAAACAATTCTGGCGATATCCTTCCACGAGGCGGCCATGTTACATTCTCCGCAGCGGTAAAGCCTTGCCGACTAATAAGTTTCATCCCCCGCGTAGTGAGCACCAATTATGAACTTGCTCCAGCCATAATTAAAAAATGTAATTTCGCCGCCAGAGCTTCTCTCGATCTTCCGTTAACGCTTTAACGATCTCTTACCCCGTATTCCCAGAGGTGCACGAAAGGAGATATGGGAGAGTATAACAGATTGAAATATTCATCCCCTCGCGATCCAACCTCTGCCCCTCTCCATCTGTATCGTGCGCCTGTTACCCCAATTTTGCAATTTTACAATTGCGCGCGGCCATAAGCGCACCAATAAATAAGTCTACACCTATTCGCTGCGCGCGGTCGCATGATGCGACAGAGGATTATTGTCGCGAATAATGTGGAATTAGTAAGGCTACATTGATTACGTTGTTTACGTATTATCAACAATGCGAATAATTTTCAGGATCACCTAACGATCGCGTGATCAGCGATGCTGGTCGCTGCAGTCGCTGCCGAGCGATCATTTCCAGCAAACGCAGGAAACGACTACGCGTACTTCCGGCAAGTTGTCCTCTTCGTCGCGAAGTAGCCGACGTTTTCAACTTGAGAAGCAATTAAAAGGAACGGCAAGTGCCGGAATTAGAACGAAATTAGGCGCGCCACTTGAGGGGCTCGTTCGACTATCGAGAGGAGCACTCTCGAGTGCGCTTTGGCAGCCGAGGCTCGCTTCTCAGGATCCTGATTTCCTGCTTCCTGCGCCTCTTCCCTTTTTTTAGGCCCTTGGCGGAGGAAAAAAGCGAAAGCGAGGATCGCAACGCGTCGCGTCGCGTTGTCCAAGTTGTCCCCCGTAAAAAAGTTCCTTCCCGCACTCGCTTATCGCGATGAGCAGATGTGAACGCGGCATGTCGCTTTACACGACATTTTACTTACGACGCGATCAAAGTGCCTACCGGATGGTCGGAGATGATCCCTCGCTCTCGAAAGATGCGATCCGAGAGCCAACACTCGCGATAGAGGACAGAAACGTAATGATCGTCGCGGTATCGCCGGCAAGCGGCGATTAAGCGGCTATCCTAACCTAAAAGTCTCCCCTTTTAATTTCGCGGCGTGAATATTTCGGTCGAGCGCGGTTCGAGATTCGAGTTTTCGTACATTGCAATATCGCGTTTTATATTCTGCGCCTCGGATATCGTCTGGGATAACGTCTCGAATGGATCGCCTATGATTTGATTATTCCTCCTAGTTTCCACTTTTGGGACTTTCTCTTTCGCCGATTGGCGAATTGGAGCGCGCCTGCCGGATAATCGGCCAATCGCGAATCGCGGAAGGCCGCGCGCGCTCGCGATCGAACGGGCAATGGAATTTAATGTCTCTAATTCCGCGCGATCATCCCCTAATTTAATCAAAACGCCTCCATATCTCTCCTATTTTCGTCCCGCCTCGCCGACGGCTCGATATCCCGCCGGTTAGCGTCGTTATTTCCCGCCCGTGGCATAAACGGAGCAGCCGATTTCGCTAACTCGGTTATAAACTCGGCGGCGTATCAGGCACTCGCAGGATTCTCGCCCCGATCCATCCTTCGCCATCTTCCCTCCCCACTCCACCCCTTCACCGGCCGTGCACCCGAGCGGGTTATGATAGCGGCTATGAGCAGATACGCCATTAACGCCGGGAATTGTATTATAATTAGGAGCACGGGGGCGCGCGTTAAAGGATGCGGCTTAAGCTCTCGCTCTCGTGAGCTGTTCCTCACGATCGATTCTCAAAGGCGCGAATCACCGCGAACGCGAGACGAGCCAAAACTGTACTCCGTGACGCGATAAAAATCTGTGAATCCGTTTCTACCTGCCTCGCCGCGCACGCTTCTCCTTTTGTTGGATTAATTGGGAGGTTATGTTGATGAAATGAATTTCTTAGAAATTCGTGGCAGATACGATGTACGTGTAACGCGCGTGAAATTCCGTCCTTAGATCTCGCCTGAAAGGATTCGGGAATTCAGAATTCCCGTCAATGCTCACGTAATACGTGAGCATTCTCGCGATTATCATCGTCTCTCTCTCTCTCTTTCTCTTTTTCTCAAAAGGTTACGCATTTAAATCGTAAATCTTTATGTACACGTATCTCCCGCGATCCCAATAAAACGACATTCCGATTTTGGACAGAGACTGGAATTAGTATTCATGCGTATCCGAGAGTCGAGTCGGCTGCCGTCTCGCAGGACAGAAAAGGACAGCGACAGAGACGGCGGCCTTTCATCCGGCCGCTTAACGCTGTCTCGATAAGCGACAGGCTGGATTACGCGCGCGCACGGTGGCACGCACGCTAATGCGGCCATAAAAATGTCGACGACGCGACGACAATGGCGGCGCGGTGATACGCTTTTACAGCGCGGGGCCGAATTTACACCTCAACTGGCTGGCGGAGGCGGAGAACTCGCTGCTTCGCGCGGGAAAGCCGTGAAATCGTCGAGTGCGAGCATCGATAGGCGACGACGGAGGTCCCTCGAGTAGCTGCGAGTCGTGAGGGGTCAACGAGGAGGATAAGGGAACGCAGACAGAGGACGCAGTCTGCCCAGAACTCTTTTCAAGTACGCACACGTGACGACACAGTCCTCATTCGCCAGTTCCTTTTTTTCTGATTGGCCCTCCGATCCCAACGAGCTGCCGTTCAAGCGGAACATTCGCGCGGTCCCTCTCTCCCCCTCCCACTCCTCCCTCTCTTCCTCTCTCTCTCCCCTCCCTCTCCTCCTCTCTCTTTCTCTCCCCCCTCTCTCCCTCTCTCCCTCCCTCTCTTCCTTCCCCTCTCCCTCGCTCCCTCCCTCCCTCTCTCTCTCTCTCTCACCAATCCCCTGCTGGATTATTATTGCTATTATTCCTTTTCTGGGTGGGATTTTGGGAAGATCAGAAGCGGAATTGCGGAGTGGCTGGTTTCGGGCCGATCTCGAGCGTCGATGCGAGAGAGCGCGCCTTGATCCGGGGATTCACCGCTGAAACGGCCTGTAGGATAATCCCAATTCAGGGCAATTCGCGCTATTTACGCGAATCCTGCGAATCGGCGCGCGGGGCCATAAAAATGTCGGCAAACGCGCGTTTCGTCCCGCCCGGTAAACCCGCCCCTCCTGTCCGCGGGCGCGGTGTACGCTAATTTCCGGATATGGGCCGATAATGGACTTAATCGCGCGCGTGTCGAATTAATCGCGCGTCGCCGCCGATACGTTGTCCCGTATTGCGGCCGCGTCCGGTTCCGATTGCGAGGGGTAAATTCACGAGCTCGTGAGGTCGATCGGGTGACTAGCGAGTGCTAACTAAACGCTTGTCATCGACAGTTTCGTTCCCTGCTGATCGCGCTGATCGCGTTCGATGTCGCGTCTTACGTCGCGATTCGATATCGCGAGTCACGTCAGTCACGCACCGATCGCGTGATTTCAATCAGAAAGAATCGATCAGCGATCATCGATACGCCATTCCGGCGAGCGTTGCGCCTGAAAGCCTGCTTTCGGCTTCCTCGTCTTTCTCTCTTTGCTTTTTGCGATCGTCGCTTGCGTCATTCGATTTCAGCGTCCAATGATTTGCGCGGATCAAGCGGGGCGCGGGGCCAAGGGGGGATGGGGGAAAGCAGGCGGGATAGGCCGGCTTTCATAAACACAACATTACAGCGCACAGTAAATTAGCCGGTTAATCAAACCGTTTAATCAGCGGCATGATCGCGACCACATCTGGCCGTGCTGTTCACGCCAATTATCTCTCGCCCTCTCTCTTCTCCGCCTATCTTCGCCCCCGTCCTATCAGCGCCTTATGTGCGCAGCAATCGCAGTGATATAACTGAGAGGAGCAAATGGGAACTAGAGATGGAAGAGAGAGAGAGAGAGAGAGAGAGAGAGAGATCCAAATTTAGTTTCAGATTTATGAACAATCGTATCGTCAAGGTTTACTTTGGCATCCGGCTAGCCGGAGAAGAGTCTGCCAATATGAAATATATTCAGAGTATCGCGAAGGCGTGGGACTGTAGCGCACGAGGAGGAAATGTAAAAGGAGAAGTAAACGTTTGTCCCCTTTTGATGAAGATTTCACGAGGATCCTCCCCGAGGATGCCATATCCGGCGCATCAAGCTTGAGCTTGATCCGTGTTATTTACGTTCTGTTCTGTTCTGAATCGTTATTGTTTTATAGATATCGACGCTGACGAAAGATTCCTGCTTCTGACGAAGCGGAAGAAACGACGGAATGTTATTCAATCCACGGAGAAATTCAAATTCAATCAAAATATGATCGCAGCATCGTTTACAGACTTGCATCGAGGAATAGAATGGGAGCGTTAATTCGGTCGTGCGAAGCTTTGCGAAAAAGGCCACAGATATGAAATCTAATATAAATTTATAATGCATGTACACATCGTTGGAGTCTTTAGCACCGCTAATGATCGAGAGTAAGCCCCGCCTCCATCCAGTGAAACGCAATGATTTGGACTGGAAGCTTCCCCCAAAAGGTTCCCCCAAAAGAAGGGATGCGCAGTCGCTCTTCGTCTCTCAGTAGCGTACGCGTTTCATGGATAACGGATCGGGGGATGTTTTTCAGCGAGGAGACTGAAAAATTTTGCAAGCGGTATTATGGTGATCCTACTAATCAAATAATACAATTTTCAGACGACTGTAACGACTGTAACTTTTGCCGCTTGCATTTAATATTATTATTACTATGTATATTGTATTACTGTTAGTAATTATTTTATAGATAGATAGTATCGGTATCTGCTGAGAATAAATGATTCACTAATGATTCCATAATTGATTCGCAAATTTTTAGAAACTCTGCTCGGAGATTAGGAAGCGTGTTACATGTTAACGCGCTTCCGATGTTTCGCGCAACAACGTTTTTATATTTATTTATTGCCGACCCGAGAGAGTGTTCAGTAAAGGTGAGAGTCGTTGGGAAACGAAATGACCTTCTTTAATCGTCAAATTAATTAAGAGTTACAATATAAGCTTCGTTACAAGCTGTTTAGTAATCGAAAGCATAAACCCAAGACAATACATATGAAAATCCTTAACAGAGAGAAATAACATGTCATCTTTTATGCTTTTATCGACCAATGGAAATTTATTTTAAGCAAGATTTATAAATCTAGGGAATAGACGATCCGTGAACGTATTTAATGCAGCACTTATAAGATGCCTGTGTGTCCGTGTGCGTTACGTATATCGGGACAAAAGAAAATAATTCATTCAAAGGAAGCAAAAATTTATACGTCCTCAAGGAGCATAAAAAATAATACTGCACCTAAGCACGATTCTGTCAAGCTACGAATCACGCGGACCGTTACGAATAGAAGAGGCGTGAGGATGGATGCAGAGTGGGGGAAGCAGCCCTCGTTTATAGAAGTGGCTATGGAAGCATGGTCAGATGTGATCTGTGTGGAGAGCTGTACGTACGCATCGCAAGTCTCTTCGTGGAATTTGACGTGATTCCCTTGTGTTTTGCATTTCGGATATCGAACAAGTGTGAATATAACATATATAAGTGCGACAATAATATACAATAGCGCAAAGTAACGAGATACAAAGTGATATCATCAAGAGAAGGAAACAAAGTACGCGTTTTGTGCCCCGTTTTGTGTTAACGATTCGTATAACAGTGCAAAAATTGAGTGGAAAACTGAACTGAGATCTGAATCGGAAAGCGGAGAGTGTAAAAGTAATTCAACTTGATTGCCCTTTTCCATATTCACTTAATTTTCAGTAGGAATGCATCTGTGCACCGCATTAATGAATTCGCAAAAAATTCAGATGCAGCAGATCATTATGATCATTTTGTATAATGTGCGTGCGTGGATGTCTGTATGTATGTATATCTCATATAATACCCGTGTAATAGTCATTTATTATTTTATGACCGAATGCGACACACTGTGAGCCGAAATACGATATTCGAAGTAGGATTCGATTCGCTGGACTCGAGCTCGATATAATAATATGTGGCGTAAATTTATAACTTACACGTATTAAATAATATATAGATTATATATATATATATATATATATATATATATATAATATATAAACTCAACTTTACTCAACATGAATTGCGAATGCAGATCGTCGCGTATGCAGATATTAACATCCAATTTTTATCGATATTCATTTTTATTTCGCGTTTGTTTCTGGAATACGATACGTTTATGTTTCTAGATTACAAAGCGTATGAGAAAACATGAGAATACGATTCCTTAATTTGCCCGATTATTCGTTCCCACATCAATTTCGTATGATTTGCGATTCGCGCTGCGTGTTATCATATTTGTCAAATAACGTACGAATATAGATAACTCCATTGCACTTGTGAAATAATATAAAACAATTTTGCTTTTGTTTACGCGCTGGTCCGCAGTAGCCCAATCTGTGTAGCTCCGTGCATTCAATTCATTGCTAAATAAGTTATGCTTGCATTTCAAAATCAAAGTGTCAAACGGAAAGTTTAAGCCATGTGACAGAAAACGCATATTAAATTCTTCTTTTCCATTACTTTACTGACATCTCTCTTTTTCTCTTTCTCTCTCTCTCTCTCTCTCTCTCTCTCTCTCTCTCTCTCTCTCTCCATCTCATCGATGTTTCTTATTGTGCTTGCTGCTGTATGATATTTCAAGGCTTCTGATGCAACATGTGTATCTTGTTAATTATTAAAATGCTTAGATACGCTCTTCGTAGCTCATTATTATAAAGCAAGCATCATAACGTGACAAAGTTTTACCCAAGTTACATGTACGCGCATGTATATGCATTTGGTTTCCTCTCTCTTTTCCAGATGACGATGCAAGCGACTTATCAGAATGCTTTTGAAGATTCGCAAAAGGATGACATGAAAAGGGAAGAAGAACCAATAGTCGTCGATCTGATGCCTCCCCAATATCAGCTGAGCACACCTAGTCCGCCCAGTCCAACAAGTGTGAACGCACAAAGGACACCTGACAGCATAAACGATAACGGTAAATTTCACATTTGCATTAATTCGCATTCAGCAATAAAATAATACGCCGTGCCAGATCCATGTGCGTAGAAAAGAAATCGAATCTGAATTTGCTTTAGTTTGCTGGCCACAGAGGATCCGTTAGTAACATTCAAATTGATCGTTAAAAGTCAAAGTTTATTCAAAAGATTAAAGAAAGTATGTATATATGTATACATCTTTTTTTTTATATATGTCACGAAGCGTTATAATCCTGATATAATAGTCGTTTTGACAGTTCTTTGACAAGTCTGCTACATTTCTCTAACTCGTTAACTGCAGAACTGCAAAATCCATTGTTTGATATCCGAAATGGTTTGTGAATGTGGAACTGTTATCTGCGGAATCATCGTCGTCTTGAGAAAAGCACTTTAGCATGTAGTATCATGGTACCATGATGAAATGAGACCACAAGGGACAGAAATATCATCGACGAAATGTATCTCGAACGTAAATATATTGCCTTTATCAAAAGAAATACATCTATCTATGGAAAATGATCGTTTTAACGCTTGAAAATAGATGATTGCTTTCGATCATGAGTTACAAAAATAAATAGAAATACGGTGCATTTAACGTCAAAAGTTTAGTTTAAAACGAATTCTGCTGTAATCATTATCAAATGTAATTATTACGCGATTAGACACGATAGCTAGATGTTAGAAAGCTAGAAAAGCTATAAATAGCTAGAAAATTGCTACAAAATTGCCTCTGCAAATCGATTATTACCGTGAATACGGTAATAATGTAGAAATATTTTTTCCTTATCGTATTTTTTTACCTGCCATGCGCCCAAGAGGCATATCGAAATGTTAATAGTTTTCAGTTATCGATCGTTTATGTTTCTGTCTCTTTGGATAAAGAGACTAGAAGAATTAAAGAAGAGAATAGGTCGAAAGAACAGTAGAGCCGTCAAAGGCAACGGCGAACTGCAGGCTGAATAGAGGTAACTGCCTATTTTGGTCTCCAAACGTTTTTACACGCATTTCTGAATGCGATATCCTGCTGTTAGGCACTTTGGTTACCGATTCTACCTTTGCATGTTGCGCGATCCATACTCAAAGAGAAATAATGTGCACTATTTTTCCGAGAAGAAATATCCCGTGATTTGCGGAGACTTTTTGGACTTCCGCTTACCTACTACATTGAAATTGCAGATGAACTGCAGATAGATAACTGAGAACTAATGTATCATTTCCTCTATTCGAGTCGAGTCAACCGCGAGAGTTCATTTAACTCGAATAAAAGACATTTTTCCTCAAAAGAAGGGTTTCCCAAGATTACGCTTGCTTTTTATGTTATGTCGAATACGATTTCAAAGTCAAATAAGAAAGATCTTGGACATCAGTCGGAATCCAAGTCCATGCTTTCGATTGCTAAATCTGCAATAATTGCAAGTCTCTGCTATAATTTGCCTTTGATTATTCGTTTCCGAAAATTTTCCCCGCGTTATCACCGCTCTTGCCTCTTCTAGTAGGAGAAGATTCAGGTTTGCGTTCGTTTTGTTTAGAAACGCCAGCATCGCACCAGAATCAACAGCAACAACAGTCGTCGATTCCCCCTATAGATCCTAACGTTAGGAGATATAGGACTGCTTTTACGAGGGAACAATTAGCTCGCTTGGAAAGGGAATTCATAAAGGAAAATTACGTCAGTCGGCCAAGAAGATGCGAGCTTGCTGCGCTGCTTCGATTACCTGAATCGACCATAAAAGTAAGGAAACGAATCTCCTCCCGCTTATCTTCTGTTTCCTATCAAAACCGCTGGATTAGCATTTCTGCTAAATAGTTTTGTTGAACGCTTTTAACCGCGATGCTACGTAACGCGATAAGCAGTACGAATAATCCTGCCCGCCTTGTAGTAGCTTGAACAGTTCTTCTCTGAGGAGACACTTAAAGATTACGCGTTACGGTTATTTTACTCACCGCGAAACGTAATATTTCTCGGTAACGTCTTTAAATCCAGAGCAAGAGCGAGAAGCTCGTACATACGTAATTGTGAATGCACATACCTGATCCCTTTCAAGCTTTGGACAGATTTTGGCGTATATACACGTACAATGTAGGTAATACGAGAATAATCAGTTCCAGTCGTTTCGACAGACATTGTTGGATTGAACTTTGCAAATATGCTGAGAGCCGATCGGGAATCGGGTAAACACTCGCGCGCGAGATATAGCATACAGTGACTTCATACAATAAGGCTTCCTATTAACACCATCGTTTGATTGTTTGATCAACGAATTTCGAAATATTGCTGCGAAAATCCTCGAGAGAGAGAGAGAGAGGATTTCTCTCTCAAATAATAATTTGAGCTAACGATTAGCGATAAAACCATAACGTCTTCTCCCTTTTGGGAGATTGTCACCCTCGTCCTCTTCCCCTTCGTTTCAAGAACATGCACGTCCTCTTTTCGGATACTCAACGTCTCTCCTAACCTCTTTCCCATTTTATCAAAGTATTATTGCTCGAGCTAGCATCCCGATTTAATTTCTCACGGCCGCCATGCCCGTCGAATGGCTAGAGACTTCTTACGCGCCGGGCGCTTAATGGGCGGCAATTAGAGTTCTTATATGCGCACGGAGAGATGCCACAATTGTTTCTTGCTGCGGCCAGCTGCGGGCATGTTTGATCGGCGATTATAGCCTCGAGAGTAATTCAGCATCGCGGTTCTTAGTCTCGCGTGATAGCCTTTGATCCTCTTTCTCGCGCGTATCGCGCAGTGCCGTAGCCTTGCGCCCCGGGGATCCCCCGGCCTAGAGATTAGGCTCGATCCCCGCGCGCGATGCGAAGTGAAGCTAGTCACGCATGCGCGTGATATTTGAGGCAGACGTCGGACCTATCTACAGCCCTGACGCAGAACCGGTCGATCCGGTCGAAGTAAAGTGCTAAACGGTGACAATTAGCGACTGCCTTGCGGTCTACGTCCGACTTTAATGGATCTCTTAATTCGTCGTCGCGCGGCCGCCGGTTGTAAAACACGCGTAAAGCAACGGAGAGGAGAATAGCCGAAGTGATAAACGACGGTAAACACCGCGCACGAATTACCAGTATAATCGTCCCGTGGCCGCCTCTCCGAGAATTTAACATTATCATTTTGTAAATTCATGCCTGAACACTCGCGTGTGTCAGAAATACGCGAACACGTCAATACTGTATGGCCATGATGGTTTTTTCCATTCCATCAAATGACGTCTGTATTCGATGTATTCGAAGAGTGTTTGACGTCGCGCTTTCTCTCTTTCTCTCTCTCTCTCTCTCTCTCTCTCGCTCTCGCTCTCGGGGACTTCAAAGACGACAGAAAGATTTTTGAAATTTCGTATGACATTCGGATGATCGGGCTAACGTGAAAAATCATAGCGCGGAGGATCGCAATCATTATTCTTAATTTCTTTTTAAAGGTCTGGTTCCAAAATCGACGAATGAAGGACAAAAGGCAAAGAATAGCCATGGCGTGGCCGTACGCCTTGGCGTATACGGATCCTACGATGGCAGCAACATTCTTCGCTGCCGCCACGGCAGCATTACCGCATACGCCTTACGTTGGTACGTCGAATCTACCAGCTACGGCACATCTTACGCCTTCAGCGACGCCATATCCGTCGGCAGCGGCGGCCGCCGCGTATTACACGAGGTACGCGCCGTACGCGCCGACCGCCGCCAATGCTGTCGTCGCTTTGCACAGGCCGCATCCGCGCACTGTACCTTATTCCACATTGCCGCCACATCTATTACAATCCCAACCGTCCCTGACGCCGCTGCACTTCAATCTGGGCGTGCCGAGTATTAATAGCGCCGCCTACTCCCCCGTCGTTCGCCCACCGCCAACCACCAACTCATATCGGCACGCGATGTTGCCGCAGTTCAGCCCAGCCAATTCAGCCAACTCGGATGGCTCAGCGAGCGATTGCGAGTACGTCGGCGGTCAGCAAGCGGCGCACCGTATCTCGCATCCGCATCAAGACTCCCGTATGATCGTACCGCCAGTCACGTCGATCTCGACGCCGCAACAACAGGTGAACAACATTATGCCGGCTGCGCCGATATCGAACCTCTTAGAGAGCAGAGCTACCGTATACAGCGTGCCGACCAACTCCACGACGACATCATCGATATCAAGTACGAAGATTGAGCAACCGAAGCTGTTTCAACCGTACAAAACCGACATACCAGAAGAAACGTGTGCGAAATAAAGGTAAAGAGACACACGATTCATAAGAATGGCGCTTGTCGTGTCAGCGACACGTCGCGCACGAGGGGCATGTTTTTTTAGTTTGCTCAATTGTAAGAAATATTTAGATTCGATATCTATTAAAGTTTTCAACACTCGTGTTTGGAAATTTCAAAGTTTTGTTTCCCTTGCTTTTTTGCAGTCAATTTATAGCTTCATGGCGACATTTATGTACATTTACGTTATCTCTCAATTCGTTAGAAGTCTTATAGGAATCTTGCTATAAACATATATTAAATAATTCCGATAACGGAAAACCAAGTAATTCATAAGAAAGATTTCTCTTGGCGGTTTTTTTTTTCGGGATCTTTCTCTTGGATCTGATATTTTACGAGTATCTCAAGTGCTGAAAATTACTACTTGGTACAGAGGCATACATGTTTTATATACATATATATATRTATATAAAATATATRTATAWRCRTATRTATATATATATATATATATATATTCTTATTCTATATATATATATATATATATATATATATATATATATATAGAATAAGAATATGTGTATCTATATATATATTTTATTTTAGTTTTATTTTATTTTATCTTATTTTATTTTTAGTTTCTTATGAACTACTTGGTTTTCCGTTATCGGAATTATTCAATATATACATACATATATATATATATATATATATGTATATACATACACTTATGCACACGCATACCTATCTATAATGTCACACTACATTACGTAAATACGCGTGTAGGTGCGTGTGCGCGCGCGCAGTGTGTGAACATACACATGTTATACAATGTATATAAGAATATATGACTAAGAAAGCTATAATATATCGCTATAATATATCAGAACAATATGGTTTATGTTGTACGTGATACAGAGCAACTTTACTATTAGTGAGTAGATCGAGTTATCGAGGTGGTAACGTTCTAGTTGCACCCAGAAGTCGAAATACTTTTCCGTAAATATTGGAAATATTGAGAACGGTATGAACGACGCGGTGTCTCTCCCTTTGCTGTATTTATCGTTGTGATTTGTGATATTGTGATTTTGTTACGAAATTGATCCGCTTCATCGCGTTCGTTGCGTAAATTTTTTTATTTGATGCATATCATGCAATATGAATACTACAGATGTATAATATATTATTTAAAAATAATAAATTACATGTTGACAATTAGTTTATTAGAGAGAAGAGAACTGAGAAGAGAACTGATAAGAGAGATGAGAGCCGGTAAATCGGAATTGCCTGGCAATCGGAAGACACCCAGAGTTCAATACAAAGGACCGTATAAAAATTTAATCTCTATTTGATAACAATGACCTCAAATCTCGTATAATTGCTGTGGAACAAGATTCTTTCAGCAGCCGATTTAAGCTGCTATCTGTACATCAGGCTTAATTTGTACATCAGGCGTCATGCGTATAAGGTGCGTAGACGTGCATGGGAGTAAAAATTTATAAATATTTCCGCGTAACACGTGGATATATAATGCACAGATATATTTTATATTTGAATAATAATCATCTAATTCGTGTTGCGATTCACACAATTCATTTATATCATTTATATTTACATTATATAAAGTCTATTGTACATAATACTAAATATAATATTTGTATAATTATAATATTAGTATTAGTTATTGATCCATTCCGTTTTATATAATGGCATGTATTTATAAATTATTATAATATAAGAAACATGATCGTATCTCGGTGATATATAAATAATGTTCGACTTGATAAAGGATGGAAAACGAGAAAAAAGAAAAAGAAATATATATATATATATAATGTATACCTGAAGAATATGTATATAAATTATTATGTATGTAAAATATGCTGTGAAATATAGTTACAAGTGCATAAGCAAAGCTACCGTCTACTTTTATTTTTGCGAAGCCATTCTGCCAGCCAACCTTACCCGAGGAAATTGTTTCCGTAAGTCGGAAAATTAATTGAAAAGCGCAAGGGAAGGAGGAGAAAGATGAAAAACCGCGTCACAGGCAGGCTGATGCCGAGTAAAAAGTTTCATCGCGCGCGTTTAATGAACGAAAGCAAGAAATATCGAATTTCGATATTATCGATAAACCACTTTCGATCTACTTCCTCCTTATCTGAGATCCGAATTTCGCTTCGTGCCGATCGATGAGTAGAGCGACGATGCGAAACGTGCGGTGTGCTGTTCGACAAAGAGTGGGAAGGATGGACGGCGACTATGGAGAACCCCTGCTAAGAAGGGCGGGTGGGGAGAGGGGAGAGTTTACGAGGGCGATCGTGCGAGGGTGTACATAAACGGGAGCGAATGGGATGCGGTGAGGACAATTAACTCCACGAGTGATTCAGCTGACCGTAGCGGGAACCTCCCGGACTCGTTTACCGGCTACTGTCGCGCCTCGATGAAACAAGATAATTCCGTATGAACACCATCGGCTTAACGAGCCATCAAGATGGCCATGAAACGAAGCCGCACACAAGCGCCGTTCCGACATCGCGTACGAGATCCAGATTCGTTTGCGAGCACGTTGACAGATAATCAAGTCGAATACGTTCAAACGTCACGAACCGATGCGAGGGTAGACTAGTGACAAATCACGCGCGCGCACGCAACGTTTGCCGATTGCAGGCGTAGTTGATCCTTTTATCGATTACTCTCTTTCAATATTTAAGTCCAACACTATTAGAGCAGATTCCTGATTGTGTCATGAAAAAACATTAAGGAATAACGCGAGAGAAGGAAGTTTATGCAAATAATAGAGGTTGGCGGGATACGATCGAGATGACGCGTGATAAAGACGAATGTATCGAGCGTCGTAAAGTTATGAGCGAACTTTATAGTGGTTGGGTCAAAAACGTTGTAAAACCTCAATCCGACGACTCCGTAGTAAAACGGGGGGGGGGGGGGGGGGGGGGGGGATAGAAATGTCACGCTAATTTGCTTTCATGAAAATAAAATGAGGAGCTCCGCTGTCACAGGGGGTTGTAAAAAAGTAATGTAAAAAGCTGCCGAAAAACGGCGGAACTGCGGTTAAAGAGGGACTTAGGACTTGTCTACCAGGGGCATAAAATATCTAAGTGTTATATTGCACGGATGAAGCCAATGGGCGAATCGTAAAATCGCCCCTTCGGAAAACGGCGAATAGTCAGGTAGCGATTAGCGCAATAGATTTTCCCTTTTGATGTCTTAAAGGCTGCGCCAGACCATGCACAATTATCTAGCATTTTTACATCACTTTATTGCGCCATTAAAAGGAAAAATATAAATACAAGTTTTCGGTTCCTTGCACAAAGATATTATATATAATATATTATATACATATATATATATATATATATATATATATATATATACGCGCTCGAATGATCATTCAACGTTTTATTGACTCGATTCACCACTCGAAAACCTGGATTATCTTCCCTAAAGATTCTTTGAAACGATATCCTCGAACTCGCTTCGAATTGACTTTCTGTAAATTTACAATGCCTCAGGAGATTAGGTTATTGCTTAAGGCATCATAAGCTTATTCGTAAATTATTTTTCAGCAAAATTCAGAGAAAGGGAAAGAGAGAGCCGTTATTTCTTTTAATTGTTTTTTAATTCTTTATTTTATATTTATACATCAATCCTTGTTTCCTCGACAATCTTTCGTCAAGTCTATTCTCTGCAAGTTCTGATAAACTAAAGAATTAAAAGAATTAAAGAAATAAAGAATTAAAGAAATAAAGAATTAAAGAATTAAATGGGAAACAAAGGCGAACTTTTTTAAGGCGAATTTGAACAAAGTGATTTGGTGCATCCAAGCGTAACAATTTCCAGTCAGATTATCAGAAATAAAGCATAAGAAAAAAAGCATTGTTCATAATGATCGCATTGTTCTAAATCCAATTATTCATTATGGATGTTATACAAATGTAACATCTCATTGGTCTCGATTGAGCAAAGCTACTAATGTTACGTTGTGATGTCTACAGGCAAGGCTTGATGCTTCAAACTGGCTAGTGAATGCTTCAAGACGCTGCCTAACGCATCGTGAAGAAATATAGAGTTCAGTCAAGCCTGATTACGATGAAATCATTAATTGGCTGATTCCAATTGACTGGCGCTCGATCGAGTACAATATATTTCACTACACTTTATTATCGGATATTCAGATATGGATTCGAATAATAAAACAGATTTTGCCATGTCTATTCTTTCGCTCTAATTTCGTCCAAAGACGAGCGTGATTATCAAGTTGCTGAAAAGCGAACGCTTCATCTGATTCTTCCATTGTCTGCGAAATTCTGCACGCCCAACAGCCAGCCGATATCTTGCAAGGGACGAGCGTATAAGCTGATTGACAAGTCAAAACCGTCGAAAGCGGCATTAGCCGTGAAAGCGTGGAGGCGTGACATTCACGCGTCCGAGAGCTCGGACACCCCGCGGCTTTCTCCTCGGTGCGAATGGGATTTATGTGGACACTCGCCCCTTCGTTATCGAAACGGAAGGGATGAGTACGAAATCGGTGTACGAGACGAATAATGATCTGAATGAATCCGAATGACCGCGGAAGAAGAAGAAGAAGAGGAGGAAGTAGTAGCGTTCGGGAGAATCGTTTGGTAGATTGGCCGATCGAAGCAAGTCGATGCGAAGCAGCAGCAATCAGCTGCCCCTCGCTGCCGCTCGAAGGCGGGTGCTTGACGCTGTTTTTTAACACGGCGCGCTCGAGCACCCTTCCTCGAGCAGTGATGCCAAACAGTGATTTTTTTACTTTACTAACAGCCGAAAAAAAAAAAGGAGAGAGAAAAAATCTTTTTTCCACCAACAGATTTTCCTTTTTGTTAGTTTATCGACCCGCCAACGGGAGAAAGTTTCTGCCATGCTCATTATTCGTTACGGTTTTTGTCCATTCCTCGGGATCTTTACCTACCGAGACCAGGCAGTCCGGCACGGACGGGAAGGGGAGAGAAAAAAGAGAGGAGGAGAGAGGGAGAAAAGGAAGAAACAAAATGAGAGACAGAGAGGGACCGTTTCCTCGCATTCGGAGTGATCCCCGAAGTTGGCGGCAAGTGGAAAAGTGTAGGAGAAAATATGCGTAGGAGCCTTTCGGATTTCCGCGCTTGCGGAACAGCGTGAGACGCGGCCCCCCTCGATTCCGTCATCTTGGAGCCGGCCAGGTCAAACGACGCGTAGCTGACCGCTCGCGCCGAGACGATTCGCGAGCGGAACCCGCCGGGGTTTCCCCTCGACGCGCCGGCCGAATTAATTCCCACAGTTGCTGGTGCGCGCGCATGCGCGATAATCGCTCGGGCTCACAATGCCGATCGGCGGTCGGGCGCGCCGCTCTCGATACGGAATCTATCGATAGGGATCGATAGGAATCGCAGCACGGTAGCAGTCGCAGCGGCAGTCTCTGCCGATTGGCCACGGTCCCTCGCGCTGCCATCCCGTTGCTAGCGCGTTATTTATTGGCCCCCGGCTTTATTATTACGAGCCCCATCGAGCCAGTGACTGGATTTGCCATGCCCGCTCGTTTACAAGGGAAATATTGTCCCGCACGAGATCAAACGGCCGATTAAAGTCAAAAGATTCGCCTCGATCGCGTGAAAATTGATTCGCCCGACCGTCCCGCAGGTTCCGCTCCCCGCGCCCTCGCGCTGGTATCGGCGTTAGATTAATCCCCTAACTGTCTCTTGGGGGACGCGGTTCGTGAATTCGCAGCGTCGGGGCTCCCAGCTCGATCGAGGATCATCCGAACTGTACTCCGGATCGAGGATTGGCTAATTACCAGACACGCGGGCCTTTCAAGGCCGAGAGCTGTGCCACCGAGCGTTGGCGTCCCTGATACGCGCGCGAAGGTGGATTTGACTTTGATTTTAACGTACTTTTTGTCGATCCTACGTTAATTGCAGCCATCGTAATTGGCGATTCGTGCGAGGTCACTCCGCGAGGTAGAATTCTCAACGAAGGCATTCGCAAGCGGTCTGCGAGATCCGTGATGTCATGAGATCAGGGCTAGAGAATCGGGAAACGTGCATGGAGAGACCGTGTAAACGGGATAAACGAGTACAAAAATCGCGAAAAATGGGAAACCGAACACCTCCAGGCCACCCGGACGGCTTGGTGTGAAAGCTGGACATCAACGTCACAAGAGAACAAGCACACTGAATAAAGTACAGGACATGGCCCTAGAATAAGAGAAAGAGGAAGAGGAGGAAGAAGAAGAAGATAAAGGATTTGCGTAAGTAATGCAGGGATGTTCCCTGTACCGTTACGTACGAGCTCGGTTATACGTAACGGATGTTCCGTCTTCCTGTTAGAAGATCCATCTTTGCATGATGACCCTCGGTCTAACTGTTCTTCGGCGTAAAATGGAAATGCGATGGAGATGCATACGCGCTCATTGTGATCTCGTGAGCGGAATTCTCTTACTCTTAGTGGGACACCCGCGGTCGGTATGCGTGTGGGCTCGCAGGCACGACGTGTGTGTTCCGGCCGGCTTTTCTTCTGATGAATGCGCCAGAACAAAAGTTCGTCAGAGCGCGTGTCCATCAGGTAATCGCGTGTAATTAGCTTCGGGACCTTCTTCTTCGGAAACTGCTCCGGGGGTTTTGTCACTGGACGTCATCCTCGCACGTTCGCGGTAGGTTCGCCATTGTAAACTGTAATCGTTCCGATTTTATCTGTACTCGTAACGAGGCGCATCCAATTGCCTTAACAAGCTGGATAATAAATCCAATTACGTCGATCAGTTTTGTCATTCTGTACCTGATTAAAATTAAAATATTTATATCTGTATCCGCATCTGTTTACCGTCCTTACGTCCTAGAGCCTGCTATCGCGGCTGTACGATCAATAACGAGCGGATAATGAAGCTTAATGAAGCTTCGTGAAGCTTGATGCCTGACGATGCTTAACAATCAGAAGCTCAATGAAGAAGCAATTGAAGGACATGGAACAGAGCTTTTGTTGTCATCCGTTCTTTTGTTGCCCGTGTATTCGAAAGTCCTCCTTCAAAGGCTGCGCCATGCATGTATTTTTACACACGCGCGAGTGTGTGTGTGTGTGTGTGTGTGTGTGTGTGTGTGTGTATGATTTGATATTTTATATTCACTGACAAAAATTTCAGAGCTGCCGTCACGTTTCTCGTTACAAATTGCAAATCGTTGTATCGAAAGGTGATGCGCATACATTAAAAGGAAACGTAGCTTTCGCGCAATTAGCGAAAGAGATCAGTCTGTATCAAGGTTATTACGCATTGAAGAATTATTACCCATAAATGGTACAAGTCGTGAAGAATAAAGCCGTGACTACGGCAGCCGTAAAGACATAACACGAGCCCGTAAAACAAGCCGATGAGCTCCGTGCGCGCATTTTCCTCGTTCCCCGTTCTTCCCGTGGCCCAATAAAGGCTAGACGGGGGGTACTGGCCATGTTATACGCAGCCTTGGACTATAGGTGAGTTAATTCCATCAAGGGAGACCTGATTCATTATCCAATATCGGATCTCGTAAATCCCCGGCAAGTCAAATAAGTTATTGTTCCGAACGCGTCAACCTGCCCCCGCTTTTGAACATTTCGAGAGGTTATCGGTGGCTTCCTCGATCGTTCTACCCGTTCACGTTCCGTGCATCTATTGTATCATGCTGAAGAGAGAAAAAAATGTAAGGAAGGAAAGAGTTTTCTGGCCGAACAAGAGGAAGAAGAAGAACGTTCTCGCTGATCCATCTCTTTAAAAGACTGAAAAGAAAAACAGTTTTATATAAGACACAGTATTAGCGGAAGGTGTATCCCTACTGGGATACGCGTCGTTCACAAAAGGGTGAAGAAAAGAATGCTGAAAAACGGGAAAATATTTTAGGAGGACCAGGTTCTCCAACGCGGGGGAGATTATTGTTGAAAATTTTCGTTACACGCTTCTTCTTGCTTCTGGGGAAGATTGCTTCAAGAAATGAGATCTATCCTATCATTTGTCTGGAGATTCTTCAATCAAGGTCATTCATTCGATTGACTTGTTTAATGAATCGATAGCTACTTGTGAGCGCCTATGAGACTTTAGACACGCATACGCGTACGTGTACGAATTGGAATCATATACTCATTTTACAGTCACACGTCCATATATTCAATGACGTCAGACGTTCATTAGACAAATTATCACCATAATTATGTAAACGAAGAAGTTTCCGGAAGCGAAAGAAGTGAAAAGCAGGAAAGCGCAGAAAGAGAAAAATAAAGAGATAGAAAAAGAAGGCAAAAAGAGAGAGAGAAAGAGAGAGAGAGAGAGAGTGTTAATAGGGGTATTCCCTAATCCTAACAGGAAATTTATTATTTTGCAGTTGGCTCGAACTTTTTTACCATTTAGAAGCACTTGCAGCTCGGTATCCTGAGCTTTGTCGAATCCCGTAAATTATTGCGGCCATCGAAGCTATGCCGAAGCTCCGAGATCACGATTTCCAAATATTCTACGCAGATTTTCAATGCCACTAGACTAGATCTAGAAACTGCCCGCTGCTTCAGTTTCCGCCTTATTACCCCTCCGCCCACACCTTTCCTCCCTTCTTCTGCTCCGCAAACTCGTGGAAAGTTCGTGGAATAAAAAGTTCGCGAATTAAAAATTACTATGCAAATGCATAATCGCGATAATGAACGCGATGGACGAAACGGGACGAATAGGTTGATTCGTGAAGAAGCACCGTTAGCGGCTTATCAAGGAGGATTTCGATAAGAATTTTTTTCCCCTCGCCTCTCCCGCCCAAGGTTCTGGCCCAATTGTCGACGAGTATAATGGCGAAACCGAGGAGCAGAAAGCTGAAAAGGGAACGGACTATGGGAGAGACTGACGCGTGCCAACCGTTGCAGGAGGTCTCGCTAAATATTTTGGAAACACTGACAAACCTCCCTGAAACTCCTGCGGGAGTAACGAAGATTTATTACTATCTATGTTTGACGGGAAAGTACCAGTTCTTTTTTTCGCCGTTAATTTCTCTCGGCAAAAGGGAGGAGAACGGGAAAGTATCAAGAGACATGAATCGATATATATCTCCTCGTAGCGCACAATGAGATGACGCAAAAAGAGAATGACGCTCTGGAAGAGAAAAGGATACAGGTAGATGTTTATGAGGGGGAGGGGGGAGGAGGGGTAATTTTATCATTGAATAATGTACCGCATGATATTCGTACGTCACATGCGATACGATGATTATGAGATAATTTTCAGATGCGCCGCAGTTAAGTTCTCTTTCACAATTTCATCTTTCGACGTGGTCTCGTCTCGTGATGGTATAAAAATTGTATCCGAGAATATCCAAGAGATTGTCTCGTACTTTCGTGCAGTCCTTGGAATATGACATTTAGATATACGTTAGCCAAATAGGACAAAGGTCGGTGCATTACGTATGCTAATGTATTCCAGAAAAGTTTACCTTGAAGATTATAGCTCCATCATGGGCACTCAAAGTAACCCTTGAACAAACGAGTGTAAAATTGTGAGGGAACGGAACGAGAAATGGAAATAAATCAAATAAATCGATCATTTACATTATTCGTTGTCCCCTTTGTGCTCTGACACGCTCTACAGTAGGCATTTGTAAGCGAATAGTTTTCGAAGACACTCCTTTGAAACGGATATTAGGAAGGGTTCGCAGGTCTAACGGAAAAATTGCAGATCATCGTAACGTTCGCTTAAGGTGCATAATCGAGGAGATAATTTCGCGGCGTTCTTCCAATAGAAGAACGCGCCTCCTATTTAAAATTAACGAAGGCTTTAATCCGTTTTTCCCTCTATGAGAAAGCGGAATTTGCTGCTTTAAATAATAGATCCGCTCGACTGCTGCGAGCGAGCGAGACGAAGTGAGAACCTGCCGTTCTTTATTCCCAACTCTCCGGTGGCCCAGGAGGCAATGGCGGGCTTATTTTCTCTTTTTGAGAATTCATTTAACTTCGCTGAAGACGAAATCTACCACCAACACGTACAAGCCAAAATATTGTGCCAAGGACAGCACGAGACCATCCCGACGCCCTCGCAAGATGCATCGATTCGACGCGCAGCGACGAGCCACGTGCGAGCATTGCAGCATCCTCGTCTTCCCTTACTTTTCCCTCCGCTTTGTACTTTGCCGTCAGATGAATCATTCTTATCTCCGAAACGGCCTCTGAAAAGCGGCCGCGCACCTACTTTCGTTGCACATGCGATCGCACGGAAAACGAAGAATCGCGACGCCAACGCGCTTTGTACGCGCATTGTGTGTGCGTGTGTGTGTGTGTGTGTGTGTGTGTGTGTGTGTGTGTGTATGTGTAATGACAACACAAACTGCATTGTATGCCGAGCGACCGGATTGTTGCGTTAAGTGACAGCCAACACGGCGAGCGGTAGATATCAGCGCTCGTCGATCTCGCCCGTTTGACTCTTGTCATCTTTGACCTCTATCGGCCATTTTCCCTTCATCGTCCATGAGAACGCTCGGTTATCGCTCGTTAATTACGTCTCGTTTTAATTTTAAGCATTCTCTCCTTCTCTTTTCTCTTCTCTTCTTTTCGTTTAACGATCTTGACGCAACATTCGTGGTACATTCGATCGCCTTTTGCGCCGAGCGATACAAGCGCTCATGCATAAAAGACAGAAACGATTCCATCCGATAAGAGCATTCCCGCTCGAAAGCTGCTTCTCCTCCATCAGCATTTACTCAGCTCGAAATAACCGTGGCGCGTATCAGCGCGCGCGAGATGGGACCGCTTCGGTTCTCCCGGCGCGATCGCGAAAGCGAGATGGAAGTCGTAGGAGAACGGGGAAGTCCGGAGATGCTCCGTTCCTCTGGAGATGAGGGAGTGCCTGGCTCCTTATTTACGGCGAAGCGCGATAATAGCGCGGATGATGGGGCCCCCGTCCCGAAGCGAGATATCGGGTGTAGCCATGGTAACCGCTGCTGTAGCCATATTGGTCCACAGCCAGCTATCGATAATAGGAAAAGATAAGAGGCAACCCCCGGGCATCCGGGATATTTTATTGTCGGCAAAATGGCGACCCGGAGTCTCCGCACGTTGTGCGTATTGCCTCTTTGCAGGCGCGCGACAGGCTGGCCGCTCAATGAGGAAACGCGCGGCTCTCGGCTCTTCTAATACATTATTGTTCTCCTTGAATATAATGGGTCTCTCTCGCTCGGCCGTGCCTAGCTTTCAGCCCAGCTTTCCGCCTCCGCTCTGCGACGCGCACTCGAATTTGCACATCTCGATCGATCCGAAATTAATTCTTTGGTTATTATCAAGAGCGCAAACGAGACTTTTCGATGCAATTCAGTCCGTACCGTCTGCAAAGCTGCATTCTCGCAAACAACATGCAAGCGGTAGATAATTTTCATCGAGTGCTTGAGAAAATCTCCTTGATTTGCTTTTCCTCGCGTTCGTGTCGATCTCGGAAAAACTGACTTTCCTTGGATATTCCATTCTCGAGTATCGATGAACGTCGACGATCGACGAGGCGCGAAGAACGAACCGCGCGGAGGGAAGATTTATTCAACAGAGAGAGAGAGAGAGAGAGAGAGAGACACGCCGGTCGCACACGCGAGCTTGGAAAATTCATCGACGAGAGTCGACGTGAACCGTTCCCATTACGCGGAATAAATGCGAGTTAATTAAAGGGAGGAAACAATTACTCGCGGATAAATCGCCGCCGTTAATCCGTTATAGCGCGGACAAGTTAAACTTCTCCTCTCGCCAATTCTCGCACGCCGCGAGGGCTTTGCGAGGGAATAGGGATTTGCGAGAGCGACGTCGACGTCGGGGCGCGTTCGCATAATTGGCTTTGAGCGTCGCCACCTGCGGCCCCAGCCGAAGCCGAACGCGGCGCGGAAGGCAGGACGAAATGGATCATCCGATTCATGGCGATTGCTCGGAAAATGCCTCTCCCTTTTTTCAGATCCCGCTTTTACATAATACCCTTCTCAGTAGAAGAGGCTTCATCCTGATCGAACGTTTCGCCGTTTCGAGGAATAATCCTGCCCGCGATCGTTCCGCAATCAAATTCTCTAGCATGAACAATCGCTTCGTGCGCAATTTTATTGCTGCACTCGCATAATAAAGCATCGCAAGAGTTTACCGTTACCGGAGGTCAACGCGAGGTCGGAACAGGTCGACTGGCAGCGAGATTGCCAGATCAACCAGATACTAATCCGCGGTAATAACGCCAACAGCCGAGCCATCAGAGCCGAAACGTTTCGAGGAAACTCGGCAGCTCGGTGAAAAGGGTGTGCGCGCCGCTTTCTACACATTGTATGAAATATACGGTAGCTACCGGTCCACCGCGATTACGGAATGCGTGTCTAACACGTGAAGGCCACCGTGCAGTAAAAAAAAAAAAAAAAAGAAAAAAAAGAAAAAAGAAAAAAACAGAGAGAAAGAAAAAGAGAAAAGAAAGAGCAAAGGAGGGAAGAAAAAAGACAGGAAAAAAAGGGAGGGTCCTGTCAACATTAAGATGTTCCTACCGTAATTTACAAGGCCATTGTTTGCCGACAAAAATCGCGGGTGACTCTTAACGGAGCCCTGGCCCCGGCCATTATTCAGCCTGCTCACCTCTCCTTCACGCCCGAAGAATCCTGAGGTTTTTGTTACGGTCCCCGGTCCACAAATATCTCACCATGCATCATCGCCATAATCATAAGTGCTTACGGAAAAATGAGCGGACGGTTCGCGAAGTTCCGAGGGTACGGGACGCTTTCACGAAATTTCGTTCATTCTGCTCGTGACAAAACCCTCGTTCGACGGGATCCGTGAATCCTCGACGACTCATAAAACCAGCTCTCATGTAAGACGACCAAATGTTCCCGGCCGCGTAGATACAATGCGTCCCGTTGTATTTCCCAATCTGACAGAACATCGGGCTTTTAAAAATCCGTACACGTGAAACCAAACATCGGCTCTGGCACAGGAAGCCCAAGAGACGATTGTTTCGGGTAACCACAATGGGGAGCAATATTCATCCCTCGAAATGTCGATTCCCCGAAATACTAGTCCGCGTCAGTAAGATTCGAGAAACAACGCGGATCTGGTCCCAGCCGGTCCCGCGAGTCAACGATATAATTCGAGTCAAACGAATAAGATAGTTGAGCCTCCCAATTAGTTGGTCAGGTGATCTTGATGGTCCCACAAGAAGAAGGCAAAGGCAACGCAGAGCTTGTGCGTATGTAGACCCGATGCATGCCTGGCTGATGCCGCGGCCGACTTCACGGCGGTTCTCGCGAGAAGCATATGCGAATGTAATTCCCCTCCCCATCCTACTCCTCCTCCTCCTCCCCCACAGGCCCCCACCGCCACCCGTGGATCGTGGAGCGTTTTGTCATTGGAATTTGATGATCCGCCGTTCCGTGGGGACTCGCTACATAAATATTTGCGCGGTAATCCCTTTGTAGATCCACTTGCCTTCTCTCGTCGCCCCTCGTTCTAACTGCCAACCCCCTCCCGCGCCTTCTGCCCCCCTCGCAGCCTTCCGTTTTATGACAGAGTCATGCACGACGGCCACTTGGCGACTTTATGATCCGCGCTTTAGCAGTCAGACCGATGATGATTTGCTCGCGCCAATGAGTACTCGCACGTTCGAATTCCCTCTATTCTTCGGCAATGCGATTGTTGTTTCACCGAGAGAATATACGGCCCTGTCCTATCGGCTGCTAACTAAAGATTCTGCTGCTTTTGCTATTTATTATATTGTGAATTATAACATTAATCCTACTTTAGAGTAGTCTCCTTCGTGACTGAAAAATCTCTCCGTCATCACGATCACTGTTATCAGTTATCGCTGACAAGGAGAAACGAAACGTTTAATGTTTAATGCGCCGTACAGATGGATCATTGATGATCGCGTTAATCGAGCTTCCGCTTTGTCTATTTAGAAAAATTCTCCTCAAGCGAGATCTGATGGAATGCCAACGTCGAGTTCTGAAAAACAATCGCTCGAAATAAGATCCCGACAAAGTAAAGCTTCATTTCGAATCAAGCACGGAGATGACATCACGTTAGACGGAAATACCCAGACAGATAAAGTTACATAATCTGCGAAATAATTCCTAAAAAATTGACTATGGAATATCATTCATAACTGCACGTGTTTTGGAAAAATTCTCCTCGATGAAGATCTAATGGAATGCCAATGTCGTTTCTAATTTTATCCATTGATCTCCAGATCTAGAGTTACTAGAGATTAACTGGATTGGTTGTTAGTTACGAGCTAGACACGAAATCTGCGATTACAAAATTACAATGCGTGCGGCATTCTCGTATGGCTAAACTGACTATCATACCGCTTTAACGACGCGTGGATTTCCGACCCCTCGTCAATTCGTACTCTTATTTGCTAGATAACAGCAGGTAGGGATTACCCTTTTCTTCTGCCGACGAGTGCGATTCAATTCCCTAGGGGGGATCGCGCCCCGCAAAATAATAAACACCGTCACCCAGGCTCTTGCGCGCGGCTGATAGACGAATATACACGATGTCACGATGACAATCGTGGTAATCCCTGCACAGGAGTTGGCAAGCGTTCAATTTATCGCTCTAGCGGGGCAAATTTGTCACTTTGAAAACTATGATTTATAGGGGATCCTTCGTGTTCGAGCGGACGAGTTCGAGCGAGACGCCAGCGTGCGATCGTTGTCGTAATGATTACATATTATTTTTATTGCTATTTACTGCTATTCGTAAAATATTGACAAAAATTTCAGACGAGATACTACTCGAAAATACCTAAAACATCTAAACAAGTTACATCCCCTTTGGCACGCGATGCGATTTTCTTGCAAAGAAAAGTGCAAATGTACGCTTATTCGCTTGGCAGTCTCTCTCTCTCTCTCTCTCTCTCTCTCTTTCTCTGATGTGTTCGATAACAATTCTATTTAACGCATCTCTTGAAAATTGTATTCGGAGAAAAATAATTATATTATTAAGGCACTGACCATTCCACGTCCAGTGCACGTATCATTGAAGCGCGAATACATTTTAATATCATTACGAGCGCATCATCCAGTTAAGCCAACGCTTTGCGCGTGTAAAAAGTACGGGGCATATGTCGATTGGGGCTGTAAATACTTTGTCATAATCCGGCATAAACGATGCAACATCGAGGTCCGCCGATGTAGCTGTTCCAAGTAATACAGTATCCATTGACAATGATTAATCGTTTCAGCTCTTTGTGCTCTTCCTGGGTCCCAGAAGAATACGGTATTCCGGGGAAAAAGGAGGAAACGGCAGGGCCGGTGAAAGATTTTTTAAAAAACGCGAGAGCGCGATCCGCGCCTCGCCGATTCTACGATCAGATGACGCTAACGATGCTTTATGAATTCGGCTTGATGAATTCGAATTTACTCGCGAGACGGTCACGAGCGCGACCTCGTTTCGTGCATTCGCACCCCCCCGTTTTAATCAACGCCGGTTGTCCTCGTCGCCTCCGCTGCACGAGGCGACTGAAAGTCCTTGAAAGTCCTTGAAAGTTCCTGCAGAAAATATACTCGACCTGCACCCGCAAGCACTTATCAATCGAGGTTGAATGCCGCGATATTCTCAGATCAAAGTATGTAAAAATTCCCTCCGTGTCCAAAGTAAAGGACGTCAGTTCCCGAATGCGCCCACGAGTACGTGACAGATGAATTTCTCTCGTCGCATCGCTCGATACGTCCTTTGTGGATGACGATTAAAGCGATCGGGCAACCCCTTTCCCGCCAAGTCTCTCTCACTTGGCGCGCGAAGAGTCCACGTCGCAGCCGGCGACCGGACAGCTTACGTTAGAGTGAAATTCATGGATTTCTTTCTTATTCTGACGTAATCCGGGGGAACGACCGTAGTAAAACGGATCAAAAGAGGATCATGCGCCCGGGAATTCTGCGATATTTCCCGCCGCCCCGCCCCGACTCGCTCAACGATCGTTTCGGCTCGCCTTTCCACCTCGATTCGCCTTTGCCCAATCGACTAACCCCTGACCCCTGCAGTCGAGATTAGAGGTGGGAAGGAGATAGGAGAGAGGAGAGAGGAGAGAGAGAGAGAGAGAGAGAGAGAGAGGGAGAGGAAGAGAAAGGGAGAGGCAGACAGACGGAAAACAAAAAGGAACGGAGGAAAGAGGGAAAAAGAGAGTTCAAACGGCGAAACGATTGCTTTTCGTTCGTCGGATTTTTATCGAGTTATCGAAACTCCATTGACAACCGACACCGAGACAAATTTCATTTCGCACCGGCAACCCCGCTGCTGGTGAATGCATCCGTGGAATCGAAGCGTAGAATCGCATGCTGAACGTAAATATTAAATTCTCGCGTGGATTTTTTGCCCGCGGGTGTCGTTTACGTGTGTCCCAACCCTTCTCGACGCTAGCGTAAAAAAAAAAAACGATGACGATCGAAATTCGTTTTATTTGATTTCGTCTTATCAACTTGCTTACTTATCATCTTGCTCTTTATCTATTACTCTCAAGACTCTGTTATTCAAGATACGCACGCGGCGTGAAACGCTTTCGATGAGAAAGAACAGATTTAACGATTATCGCATGTCTTTATCACGCGATAATCATCTAACGCCTGTCATTAGGAATTTCGACAAAAGAATTGAGGAATTTCTAAGCGGGATTGACGAGCGAAACTCGTCGTCTTGACTTATTGCTTATATTATCGAAAGGGAAGCTTATATTATCGACCAGAGAGGGATGAGAGAGCACAAACCAAGCGAAAATTATCTTCTTTGTTTGCTTGTGTTCGTTGTGTTTATAACTCTGCACGACAAAGCGATTCGAAAACAAAATTAGTAGATTAGAAACATTTTGAAGTTTAAAATCTAACCATCTAATTTTATAAGCCTTAAATTTCACTTGTAGAATTTCTAGAATTCCATTTTTTCTTTCATCTAATCGATCATAATCTGAAAATTTCCTAGGGATCATCGATCATCTTGAAGTTGACTGCGTATCATGCGTCACGATTTTTAAAGTAAATTAATTGATAGATCAAAGAAGATTTGAAGACTTGAAGACTTGAAGACATAGATTTTTGACAACTTCACGCAGTTCTATATCGTGTTTTCTCACTATGTGGTGAAATACACGATTAATCCCATCGTTTTTTTATTTATATATTAGTTATATATATTTTATTTAGAAATTACTTGATTTTTATCTTGATTTTTATAATAAAAATCAAATAATTCCCGTAACATGTTTTTTTCGCAATATGCAATATCGGTTTTCTATTAACTTGTTTCATATTTATAATTTGAGGCACAACGTATTGGCAAATTGAAGATACTTTACCACTTGACGATTGAAACTGACCGTTGCTTGATTTTGTTAATGATCCAAAGTTTTACGCAATATTTCGGAATGACGATAGAATTGTAAAGTAGCGCTTTATTTTCACGTATTCTGGAATCAATATCCCGTATATCCTCCATTTTCACTGACCGAAGTAATATTTTATTATTCAGGTGCGCTTCTGTTATGCTCTTCCCAAGTTTCGATTATTCCTATTTCTCTATGTATGTCATCAGCGCTATTGCTGTTCCGCCAATGCGGTGCTAGGGACTATCATAGATTTTTACACCGTTTTGAGGTAGTAATTTCCGGTTTTACGACTTCGCAGAAATTCCTCGCTTTTCTCCTTCTTTCTTCCTCTCAGAGATACTCTAATCTACTTACATTGCTCCCATAGGACTTTAATAATCCTTTCTGAATTGTACAAGTCTGCACAATTGTAAGAAATTGTACGAATTAGCAATGTAATTAATACCGAAAATATTGATAATGAAATTGAATACGGAATTAAATACGGAATTTCGCTTTAATCAGTTTGGAATTATCATATTTGATATGCATAGGTTAATTTTCCCGTTGTATGTGTGTACAATGTTAAGATTGAAAATAAACGTTTAGCAAAGGATACACATGCATATGGTTGCGTGTATGTCAAATAAGCGAAATTATATGTAACGCTACGCGGCGTCGGTGTCATAATGGCGACATCTGTAATCAATTTTACGAGACTTCTGGTAATGATCTAGTTATATGTTACCATGTCAAAGTAAAATTATTTTTGATTTCCTCGTAAGAGAATACGCTTGTAAAAAGTTTGTTACAAATTACTATTTAAATTTTTATTCTGAAATAAGATTTCTCTTTTATTAAAAGCAATTTATGTGTACTATGATGTAAAAACACTATATAACCCTTTATTAGAATTACAACTCGATACACAGAGACGACTTATAAATCATTGGAATGATGGGATTAGTCGTGTATTTCACGATACACATGAGAAAACAGTGCAAAATTGAGTAAAGTTGCTAAAAAGTCTTCAATCTTTGATCGCTGTCAAATAATTTAGTTCAAAAATTATGATGCATGATATGCAGTCAACTTCAATATGATTGATTCTCTCTAAGAAATTTTCAGATTACTATCAATGAAATAAAAGGAAAAATAGGATTAAACTAAATTTTAGAAATTTTAGAAAGGTTATAAAAGTAGATAATTAGATAATTAGACTAAACTTCAAAATGTTCCTAGTCCACTATCCTGTTTTCAAATCGTGACAGCTACAAGCAGTCGACGTACTACATTTCCGTTTCGTCCGCTCTCTTTCAATTTTGTGTATTCTCTTCCTTTAGCAACAAGCAGAAATCAAGATGGTGAGTTTCGCTCAGTTCTCTTTGAAAATCCAATTTTTTTATTGAAATCCCTAATGATATGTGTTAAATAATTTTAGAAAATTATTATTTTATCGACATAAAATTTATTTCAATAATATTTTCATGTATCTTGTAAAAGAATAAAGTTTCAAACGAGTTGGATAATCCCAAGTGCATTGGTTGCCATGTGTATTTGTTAATGTTCATTTGATTTTACGATTTTATTTTTCCAAAAATAATTTATTTATTTCATGATGTTCCCTTTATTTTTGTAAAAAGATTTATTTCTGTTACATTATTATGTTTACCGGTTCGCAACGTATTTCATGTTGCGTTGAGGTTAACTTCAAATAGTGAATGATGTTAATTGTATATTAATGTTTGCTGTTGTTTTCTAGTCGCTCGTTATTCCTGAGAAGTTCCAACACATTCTTCGTGTCATGGGCACGAATATTGATGGTAATAGGAAAGTCATGTTTGCCATGACTGCGATCAAGGGTGTTGGTCGTCGTTATGCCAACATTGTCTTGAAAAAGGCTGATATTGACTTGGACAAACGAGCTGGAGAGTGTTCGGAAGAAGAAGTTAGTATTATTACAATTTTTATAATGGATGAATATTTTTCTATAAGTTATGGAATGATGATATATCGAATTGTTTTTTAGGTTGAAAAAATTGTCACCATTATGGCCAATCCTAGGCAATATAAGATTCCTGACTGGTTCCTCAACAGACAAAAAGATATTGTCGATGGAAAGTACTCGCAGGTACGAATTTGTTTATCTGGAAACAAGAGATTATAACTTGTACTTTAACATTTAAAAATGTTATCGCATTATCGTATAATTAATGATATACTTATAAAATGTTTTTCACACATACAACCGTTGAATAATATTGAATATTGATAGTGTCCATTTAAATTTAAACTGACAGAGATCAAAATTTTTATTAAAATGGTACATATATTTCATGCATGCGGTAGATTTTTATGAATTTTCTAGCACAATTTTACGACTGATCATATAATACTTGTTGTATGCTCAGATGGTAGCTTGTGCAAAAGTAACTGCACTGCTGTACATTCAGAAATTGCTTTAGTATTTTTATTATTCGAGATAACAGGTACACGTGCAACAAGCATAAAGTTATTTACAAGAATATAAGCAAGAAAGTTATTAGCAAAACTGCATATTCCTAAATCATTATACGCATCGCTTTGCAGCTCACGAGTTCCAACTTGGATTCGAAATTGCGTGAAGACTTGGAAAGGATGAAGAAGATCCGTGCTCACAGAGGTCTGCGTCACTACTGGGGTCTTCGTGTGCGTGGTCAGCATACCAAGACTACTGGTCGCCGTGGACGCACGGTTGGTGTGTCCAAGAAGAAGTAGTTTTATAAATTTGTGTACATGATATTTAAGACCTTTTAATAAATTCTTTAAGCGTAAACCTTTTCTTGTGTTTTATATTGATGATATCGAAAAATATCGTTTAATATTACTTTTTATGTACCATATATTTATGTAATTATTTAATATTACTAATGGAATAACATTAGTAAATCAAAATAAGGAAAATCGGATAAGAACTATATCCTTTGCAGCTTAATTTTGTCAACATTCTGATATTTCGAAATTTCATGCCGAAAGCTGATAGAAGGAATAACATCATTTACTGATCTGAATTTTAAATTTTAAAATTTCTCCTAACCTTTTCTCCTTTTTTTTACTCGTGTTTTGTGCATTTCTTTTTGAAATCAAGATTTTTTTAGGATTGTGAAGCATGATTTTGAACATAAAAGCGCTAATAGCGTTATATGCTTTAATTATAGACTAATTATTTATTTAATTATACATTGATCTCTCGGTTCCGAAATAATTGTAAAATTTACAAAAATTATTTAATATATTTTAGAATATTGGAACTATTTTTTAGAACATTAATGAATAAAAATTAAGAAAGCTAGATAAAAACTGCGTATCGCTTTAATTTTATTTATATTTATTTATTTATTAATATTATTTATATAAATTTTATTTATATTTATATTTATTTATTTATATTATAATCCTTTTGCCGACAGCCGCTAAAAGCGGCACCATATTTATTTAGCGATTCGAATTACAAATTTTACAATTTCCTCTCAAACTAACGCCACTTCCGATTTTGTCTCTACGTGCCTCATTCGTGTTCTGTCTTTTGATGCAACAACAAAGCAACATGGTAAGTATTGCGAATTTCTTTTTGATATTGATTTTTTGTGAGATCTCATAAAACGCGTTAAATGATTAAACAAAATGATAATTTTGTCAGTAGAAAATTTATTTCAAGAATATTTTTAATATAAATATTTAATATTTTTAATATGTAATTTTAATGTAAAGAAATAACGAAATGAGGTTAGGTATCTCTGTTGTACTGCATATGATCTATTAATGAATGTTCTTCGATCTTAACAATAATTTTAATTTTCGAAGACAATTTTTCTTATAATATAATTTCTTAATTTTTTTAAACATTCCATTTCTGTTAGATAACCACGTTAAATATGTTAAATTGAGATTTATTGGAGACCTCCCAAAGTATTGTGTTACGTTGAGATTTACTTATAGTATACAATAGTTGGAGTGTACAAACGACATTATTAATCGTATATTTGCTATTGCTTTCTAGTCGCTCGTTATTCCTGACAAGTTCCAGCACATTCTTCGTGTCATGGGCACGAATATCGATGGTAATAGAAAAGTCATGTTTGCCATGACTGCGATCAAGGGTGTTGGGCGTCGTTATTCCAATATTGTCTTGAAAAAGGCTGATATTGATTTGAACAAGCGAGCTGGAGAGTGTTCGGAAGAAGAAGTTAGTATTATACCGTATTATAATTTCTATAATGGATGAATATTTATCTATACGTCGCAGGATGAGTAATATATTAATATATTCTTTAGGTTGAAAAAATTGTCACCATTATGGCTAATCCAAGGCAATATAAGATTCCAGATTGGTTCCTCAATAGACAAAAAGACATTGTCGATGGAAAGTACTCACAGGTACGAATCCGTTGATTTTGCAAAAGAAACAATAAGGATTAAATCATGTTTTATCATTAAAAATACAAAATCAATAATCATATAATGACACATTTGACGAAACATTTTTCATACGTTGAATGATAATATAATATAATTGAATGATAAGTTAAATTTAAATTGATATAACTTATTGATTAAAATTTTTGTTAAACAATCTATAATGTGTCTTTATAAACAAGTGTTTTTTCGAGTCTCACAAATTTTCTCGCACATATTCACCACTGATGATACAATATCGATTGTATGTTCAGATGGTAGTTTGTGCAAAAATAACTGCACCGCTGTGTATTGAGAAATTACTTCTTTAATAATATCTTAACAATATAAGTAACAAGTACACATGCAACAAAGATAAGTTATTTACAAATATATACGCAGTTACTAACTGCAGAATATTCTTGAACCGTTATATGCATTGCTTTGCAGCTCACGAGTTCCAACTTGGATTCGAAATTGCGTGAAGACTTGGAAAGGATGAAAAAGATCCGTGCTCACAGAGGTCTACGTCATTATTGGGGTCTCCGTGTGCGTGGTCAACACACCAAGACTACCGGTCGCCGTGGACGCACGGTTGGTGTGTCCAAGAAAAAATAATTTCATAAATTCGTTATATATATATATATATATGTTATTTAAGGATTATTAATAAACTCTTAAGCAATAAACTTTTTTCATATTTTACATTAATATTGAAAAATATTGCGATTGCGATTGTAAAGCACAATTCGAACACCGGAATAACACGAGAGTTTAACGCATAGCGCTTCAATTGTAGAACAGTTATTTATTTAATGAAATATTGATCTTTCTGTTCCAAAATAAGGAATTGTTAGAGTCTCAGGTAAGACTAGTCGATTAACCGTTCATTAAGCGGAAGAAAGCAGAATGCTAAATTCGCTCTAAAAATGCAATTGACAATGGATAATGATTCCTAAGTATCTTAATGAAGTATATTAAGTGTTTCCAAATATACTTTGGGCACCTTTCCTCGTTGACTACCTCGGATTCCCATGAAGTAATCTTCGTCATCAGGAATTTCACAAATAGCAATTACCTAAAAAATATGCTTCTTACAATAAATTCGATTTGTTAAAACTTGACTTTAGAATATAATTACATTATCGTTTTATCGATTATCATATAGATACGTATCATAATGGCAGAACATAATGCCAACGAAGCATCGAAATAAAGGACAAATTCACAGAAATATGACAATCATGACATAAAAAAACGAGAAATAAATAAAGCCTTTTAACAAAGTAAAACGACAGATATTTATTGATAATACATGCACAATATTTGAATAAATATATACATATAATAATAACGCACAAGAAAAATACATCTATGATTTAACGCGCACACCTACATGAATGGCGAATGCACACGTACTAATTTCATCTTACATGATAAATCTAATAAATATGTGGCCAAAAAAAGTGGCTTATAGCTAATATATCGACTAAACAGAAAATAGATAAACTAATGTATACTAGATCCTATAGATTAAATGATAGATCGAAAGATCGAGCATAAATATATCTTTTATGTCATATACAACAACAATATTGATTGATTGATTATGTCAGTAAACTGTAAAACTAATTGTTAATTCTTATAGAAATGATGATGATTAAATTAATCAATAAATCGATACTTTTAGAACAAGTTTTACAAAATGTAGTTAATCTTGTTTCAAAATCGCATATAATATTTATTAATTCCTAAAAATGTACACGAAGGTGCGATTTACAACTAATGATAATTATCGTTACGATTTTAGAGAATAGTTCCTAATTGCTTCATTAAAACTAATATGCATTGCGCAAATATCACAATATCTAAAATTTCTTGCTACGTTTTTCTATCTCTCTGATTGTAAGTATATAAATAACGCAAATATATGAGCAAATACATGAGATTTTCATGGATTTTCCGAGAATAATAATCTAAAATATATAATGTCTTACAATGTTTAGCTGCTTGAAGATATAATAAATGCACCATAAAATATTAGTATTAACAGAGAGAGCTCTTGATGATTTGCACGTATGAGCATCTCGATTTTAAAACGTGCATTTACAGCAACAAATTATTCAAGCCTACCACATGTCGAAACATGTCAATATTTTAGATCTTAATCCTTTCGGGATGTGTCCGCGTATCGTGTTCAAGTTTTTTTCAGCTCTTCCCATAATCCTATGCTCAAAAATAAAAAAATAGCTCTTGATCCCGAAAAGTTTAAGATAAAAAAGAACTTGATAAAGTGATCTAAGAAATAGATACAAAAAGAAAAAGATACAAAAAAACTTCTAATATCGTAATTTTATACAAAATGCAATAAAAAAAAAAAAAGAAGACTATAATTAAGCAAATCTTTACGGCTCGTCACAACTTATTGCGAAAATGTCGTGCCTTTCGCTCGATTATATAAAACCATGCTCTGCCAATGTAAATCTAAATCACAAATTTTGTGTTTACCTCATCTTGCACGACGCTCATTTCGCTGGGGTCCCTTGCATCATAGCTGCATAACACTCTTGCTCGATCCTGACCATTTTCGGCCAGTGTGTTGGTGGCTGACGGAGTAGTGTGATAGGGACCCCCAGACAAACTGGGTAGGATAAATGATTAAGTGAATATTGTGCATCTTTGATAATATAACCCAAAACGTAAGGAAAATAGGAATATGTAGTCGAGACAAGCAAAAATGTTTGAAAACATTTTGAAAGCATCACGCGTGTTGCTGCATACCGTGCAATACCATGTTACTACTTTAATCGAGTTTTCAGTTTGATCACGAGAATGAAAAACTTTCCTGTTGCATTTAAATAGATTCTGCACAATGACAATATGAAAAGTGTGCGTGATACAAAATGGATATGTTTTACAAGAATGCAGCTTTAGTATCGGATTGTAGATATATTGTACAATTGGATACATTAAAATTTTACAGTTAGATGAATTTTATTGATAGTTTCAAGATACAGCACTAAATTTTATTTCAATCAATATTCAACGGCGAGCAAAACTAGGGAAAATACCTTTCCCTCGAATCAAACTGGTATACATGCAGTCCATGCGTATCATGTTTCGCATATTTGGAAGATTTTCTTATTCGATAAATTCTATTTATCTTTCATTCTACAGCATAATACGCAAATTAAAAAATAAATTACTAAATAGAGGTAAAAAGTATGTAATATATTCATATATAATTATATTTGGTTACATTATATTTTTGTACATTAAATTAATTTTCTTTCCAATGCCATTGTATCCATTTCCGGCCGAGTTATGGTGATTCGCATCATAACAAATACATTTGAAAAATAATTAAAAAATATAATAGTAGATAATAACAGAAAATTATGTAAATTTAATTATATATGTAATATTTAATAATATAAAAATATTAAATTAAAAAAAAAACAATAAGATTGTAGACCGTATCGATCACGTACATCGTTTACAAAAGATTCAGTGAGAAAATATTTTGTTTACTACGATTATATAGGTTTACAATTATATGAAGTTGCAATGTTTCGAATACAGGCTTTGCAATGATTAAATAACGACGAAATTAATTTTTATTTGTATACGCAGAACGAAAATGATATGACTGTGTAAAGAATACGTTTATCGATTGAATCATTAGATATAAAATTCATAACAATTTACTAAAAATTAATAATCCATTAATAATTAAATTAGTTTTCAAAGGATTATATTAAATTTTGATAATTAAATAATTTATATTATTCTCGAAGAAAACGGTAATGTAAACTATCATTTAACATAGATTTATAACCAAAAATAGAATTTAAAGATTCGGGGATTAATTTAAACATATCATCCTCGTTGTTTTCAACTTCGTTACCGTTAGAATTATTGACTTTTATCAGAGATTGATAATATGGCCTGCAATTTCATCGCACAAGCAGAGATAGGATGAAAAGCAATATGAAAAGGAACAGAAAACAAATTAAAATGAATGCGAGAAATAATTATAGAAATATAATTAGAAAAAGGTTGGAAAAAGCCATTTCATATCTATTACTACTAATAATAAAGTTTAGGACAGATTAATACGTGCATTACAAAGCAAACAGATTGTATCGGCATTAGATCTGGTAATAATAATTTGATTGATTGCTGATTTCATGAAACTCAATTGACTTGAAATATTGGCTTTTCTCTCAAAAATAATTAATAAACATTTAAAGTTAACTAGCATGAACTGATGAAAACAGTTGAAAAAGGTAATGTTCGCCAAACCAAACCAAACACACATTTTCCTTGATATAGCAAAAAATTTGGTTGTTTTCAGGAATTTCATTACTTTTAATTACGCTTTTCGTCCAAATCTATGCCCGCGAATGCTCTAATAAAAAGCAAAATTTGCAAATCGACGATATCTAAGGACAATCACTTAAAGGTTTGTCAAACATTACTCACTCGCATCACCATAAAGTGGGATAGCTGTACAAGAAATGTCGCGATAATGCATGTTGCAAGAATGTAATGTGCAAAATGAATAAAGAGAAAGTATTTTCAAAAAAGCAGAAAACAAAGCAACGAGAATAATAAACTTACCCGGCAAGTTCGCGCTGTAAATCTTGCATAACAGCATGACACTGCGCATAATGACGAACTTGTGCCTCAACGAACTCGTGTAAGCATCGTAAATGTCCAGCTTGGGAGCTCAAGACTCCTTCCAACAGCAATTTCACAATTTCTCCCTGTCGATCAAATTCCGACTGCGCTATCCTCAAGTCCCTCTCTGCCTAAGTAAGTACAAAATGTACATTTCATTTTTTGTTTTCTATATATTTCAATAAGTATCATCTAACGTGTCAATCACGGAAAAGCGAAACAATTATAGCGGTAAGTCCTCATCGTTGTTAAATCTGTTAAATCCTGCAATAAATGATTACGGAAAACTTGTTTTTCCGTCGACTTTCGCGATTTTATCAGTTATCATGATATTATTCTTTCATTTAGCTACTGCATATATACCTGTCTGCATTCTATTATTATATCAATATCATACTATGCAAAAAATCTGCTCGATACAGTAAATTTAACAAACATTACAAGTTATTATTTCAAAGAATATTTATAAGATGTTAGTTTCTCTGTTAAAAATTGTCTTAATGAAATTATGCTATTATGGATCTTTGAATTTGAGAAGCGACCAATTGCGTTAATACCTGATCGAGCAACACTTCGGGTGATACGCCAGACTCCTATTAATTGCAGCAGTGTAGAGGACAAAACACATTGTAAACGTACAGAACATTGTTTAACGATGTCAAAAATTAACGATACTTACACTCTGTTGACCCAGCATGTTCCTCGCTTTTCTCACTCGACTTTTACATGCATCCAGGTCCAATCTGCCAAAGATCATTTTATTTCGTAATAGAAATATCAATAAACAAAAATTTGTGAGAATCACATAAGAATTATCTTCTTACCTTTTATTTTCCAATATCGCCAATTCCTTGCTGACGGTCTTCATTTCTCCATCCAAAAACTTTCTCAAAGGATGTACGTAACAATTGGCAGCAGTGCCTATAAAATCTTTTTCAATTTGTCCCAATTTTTGTTCACCCTGACCCACCGTTATCAAGGCGTTACCTAAGATATAATTAATTCCTCTTTGTGTAAAATTCTTTTGTCACGCGAGTCATAAATTTCCGCGATTAAATTTCTTATTTTACTCCTTTTACTAACCGTATGTAAGCCCTGGACCAAAATCATTTCCAGCTTCTATCATATCGTGACCTACGTATTCTAAATTATTCAACCTATTGGGTTTCTTCTTATCAATCTTTTCATAAAAAAGGTCTTCGATTCTGTTGCCTGAAAATTTGATTGCAAAGTTATATCATAAAATAATATAATCATAAAATAATAATATATATAATAATAATATATATATCATAAAATAATAACGAAACCTATATAAATTTCTATGAAAATTCGTACTTGAAGCTATAATAATTCAAAATGAAACGTAAGATCAAATCAAACATCCTTTCAAGATATGGATGTATCTTGAATAAGTAAACAGAAATCTCTAACGACGTTTATACAAAAAATGTAAACAGTCAAAGCAAATACTCAAACCTTATACACTAATGTATCAAACGTCTCTATTCAGATTTACATCTGAAAACAAAAACTTTCTATTCTAATGGAATCCTGATTTTTCATATGCGGATTGCATCTAAACTTATATAATCTTATTTGTAATATTCGTGTTTACTTGCATTAAATTATCTAACAGTTCTATTTATGGCTACCTTTCTGAGTTAAGTCGTCAAGTTGTTTGTCATGTATTGTCATTCACTTTGAATGTTTACGTTACATTTTCCCACAAATATCCTCTTGAATTTCTACTAGCATCTTTACTGACAGTTAAATAGTAAAAATTGACTGATAATTAAAATCAGACGATAATTGCAGTAAAGCTGATTCTTTAGATTGAATGTTTTGATTTAGGCGACAAATATTCGATACCGGGATTCGGAGTAAGCACAGCTTCCATATTCCGCAACATCTTCTCCGTCCATGTTTTCATAGTGGTTGCCCTTTCCGCAAGATCCTCCAGATGTGCATCTAACTCCGTTTTCTCTGATGTACCCAACGTTTCCTCCGTCAGCTGAGAAGGAACGCGAGAAGAGAAAGGGCGATAATTCGTGTCGGATTTCTCTCGGTCTTATTTTCATTCATGAATCTTCCTTTACAGATAAACGCGTCTCGTGCGATATCCCCGATGCGGATAATAAAAATTTTATCGTCGCGATAGCGGAATGCAGAATTGAGGAAGCTCTTTTGCAGTCGCAAACGAGTGTCGCGAATCGATAGCAATCGATGACCTGACTTAACGAGAGATCGGGGCTTCGGGTTAACCGGAGTGAAGTTAGTACGCGAGCGAGGATCCTCGCAATTCCCTAAGTCTGGAAACAATCGAATCCAACGAAAGCGAAAAATGACACGGAAAGCCGCCGAAATATCATTCAGTGCGGTTGCACGTAGCGCTTTTAGCACAGGATAATTTGAATGCCGATATTCGTATTCAGGTATTTAAAAGCGATTCGAGTCGAGCGAGTATGTTCGCTATTTCGCATGGAATATCGACTCTTTTGTCAGAGCACGGCGCATTTGTCAGAATCGAAAATCGCAGATTCTCTCTCACCTGCACAACTCGGCTAAGGGCGGCTCCCGCGTCCTTCACCAGTTTTTTCACATTGAAATCCATTTCCGCGATTAAATGTCGATGCGGCAGCTCTTATCAAACGGATACTCAATGTCTCTCTCCTTCTCTAGCTCTCGCCGTGCTTTGCAGGGCTTTGTACACCTTCGCTTTGTTACGTTTTATTTTCTATCGATTACTAATGTCGCGTGTCCCCGCAGAGTGGCGACATATTATCGCATGCGCATGACGCGTCAGTTTTATCATAGACGGCGACGTGCCGTAAAGACGCCGGGTATCGGACACTGGCGTGATCTCGCAACTGTCATGTGATCTAACGAGAGTCAGGGGATAATTGCAGATCTTGACTTGATCGATCGTCGATATAAAAGGCATCGCGGTATAATAATTGTGCGGTATATTTTAGCACGAGTTTAGTCGTATGCATTACGAATGTACGGAGATAATCTCGCAAAATGGTCTTCGAATAAATCGATGCCGAAGTATCTTGATTCAAGAAAAAAATATTCTCAAAGTTGCAGACTGCTCAGCAACAGGATCTGCTCTGTGTGCGCGGGTGTATATACTCGAAAGGAAAAAGATAGTTTCCGGAACCACTTTTCAAGCGATCGACTACATAAAATGCTTGTGCTACTTTATTAAATTTCATTTCAACAAAATGCTATATCCTTCCGTCTCTCGTTCCCGCAGGAAAAATTAATTGTAACTGTACAACGTCGCTATCATTTGCCGCCCGCTAACTTCTACCTTTTTAACAATTATTGTTATCTTTACATTATGAACCTCGACTCGTGCGTCTCTTGCAAATTCGAAGGATTCAAAAAGCAATTAAGCAATTACTTAATTTCGAGGAAAAACAGAGAATTGATGTAACATTTCGATACGTAGTCCTCAGGCAGTAGATATTAAATATTAAAGTATTAACGATAGGCAAGCGAAGAAGAATTCGCATCGACACTTATAATAACTGGGTCGTATGTTAAATTATCACTGTAATAATTTATATATTATAATTAACATATAATATTAAAATCTCGTATTAATTAAAAATTTAATTAATAATTGTAATAATTCTCAGGATGGTTATAATCCAAAAAGTAATTATTCATGATTAAATGCGTCCATTGTCCTTAAGAAACAAATCGAGCAATAGATATGCATATAAACCATGAGATAATAAATGTGCTATAATGAGTTATTGCGAAATATTCATATTGCTGTAATAAACTATTGTAGCACATTCATCGAGCGACGCATCGATTTACGAGATTTAATTCTTCCGTTCGTAACTGTCCACTATATCAACCGTTCTCCATATTCAGAGTATTCTCCATAAAATATATAATGATTACCAGTCTTGATCTAGCCGAACGTTAACTGTAAATGTGCTTCGCCAATATATCTGGATCATTATCTAATTGTTGAAACGAAAAAAGGATTTAACACACATTTCTTTGGAGTCAATTGGCAAAACATATGTTTGAATATTCATTTGACGGCGGCTTTTAGAGAACTCATCGAGTACACATCGTGCCTTGGACTCGAATAGCACTTGATGATTTTGGCTAAAAAGCGTAACACTATGTTACCATATTTTTTTGACATGATACACAGGATATGCCATGAATAGCAGCTGCCACTTTTGTAGCAACTCGTCTCTTTTGACTATCAAGAGTCACACAAATTTGCTCGTTTGCACGATTATCTTTCTTTCGATAAAAATATTTAAAATTATCATATACTAATATCAATAATTATCATCATAATAACCGTAATAATGACAATGAATGAATGATGATGATGATGATGATGATAGTGATAAAAATTATGTTTAATGACGGTTATTTCGCAACGTCCTCGAGATTTCCACATTTGTACTGACATTCTTTTAAAACTTATGTACTTCGGAACGGGGAATAGAATGTCGCATGTATCAAACACATGTGATTAGGATTACATTACGACCGTTTTCGAACATTGTCAACTACAAAGGAATGCTGGTTCAACGTTGGATCGTTCATCATCAAGGCATTTATTATTAGTTATTAATTCACCGGCCAGTCTATCAGTCGTCAGTGCGACCTGCCTATTGCCGATAACTTCCGCGCACGTGCTCGCACTTCCGTACGTATACTCGTGTATTCGAACCACAGGACATTAGGGATTAGCGTCGTGTCACGCAATAATAGATACTCTGATATCCGCCTGCAGAAGAAACACAGAAGATCCAATGAATATTACGAGTATCATTAGCTCCTTACTAATTCTTACTATTGTTTTCCATCATCACTTACCATGAAGCCATTGTAGGAAAAAATGGTGTCAGAATTGTATGCGTGATCCCGAACCATGTTGATCCCAGTGCAATTCCGATTAATGCACCACAAATTACTTGCGTGTTTGAATGATACAGCAAATATACTCTGCTGTAAGTGACCAATACAGCTAAGATAATGCATCCTATTGCTACCATCATCCGCCAAAACTTTTCAAATATCGTACAATTATAATTTAGCCTTGAACACAATCATACAGTAACATAAATCATCCATACGGATGCAATGCAATAATCGATATAATCATACGTGCCAGCCGTTTACCTAAAGTATATAAAAAGTGTTGCGTATGCAGCAAAAAACCACATAAATTGCGCATGCGTAGACGGCATGCCATATTCAGTATACAGGCCATCTCTCTTGATTGGTCTTGCTTGGCAAATTGTGTGCTTTAATACAAAATTTATGCAGTTATTGATAATAACTCCGATAAAAAATGCAATCTGTAAGCAGAAAGAAAATCATAAATTGCAAATTATAAATTTGCATTTATGGATGCATTTATATAATACATTATCAGAGGATTGCATATTATGATTAATTACATTCATTACGATACTTACGGTATGTAAATCTCTTCTGAAGAGTATCAATGTGATAAAACCAGTTACAATTGCGAAGGGCACTAGACTCATTACAGCCAGAAACTTTCCAAAGAAATCTCCTAAACATTTACATATATAACGTTTACATCATTTATATATCACATTACATTACATTATGTATTACTTATGTTATATATAATATAAGTAACATAAGTTTACACATGCATCATTATTATATCGTAAGAAAAATACTTTCTGTCCTTTATTTTTTAAATATAATATCTCTGAATTTGTCTTTTGAATATGATATAATATAATTGAATATAGTATTTTTTAATTTATCGTAAAATTCATTTGCACAGAATTTTGCAGTCGATTTAGACGTAATGTACATATTTCGCTACAAGATTCCTTTTCGTTAAATGCAATTTCAAGAGATCCTCTCTGATCTTCCAATTTCCCAATTATCGGGCCACTATTGCATAAACATACGATCCGCGTTAACAGTGCCTGATTGTAGCGACCGCTTTGATCCCCCCGCCACACTTGCGTATGTACATATACATATACATGTAGATCAGGCCATCATGTGGAGCGGTAGGAGTGTGCGTGGAGCGGCAAAACACAAGCGACACACAAGGCGGCACGCCAATCGCTCATGGTATCGGCCAAGAGCCTTGTGATCCTCGGCGATACGCGTCTCGAGCTCGATCTACTCTCATCCGTTTTCGCTCGCGGCCTACGAAACTCTGAGAGAAACATAGATACCCACCATGCGGATACTCTACCAATGTCAGAGATAGCGCGATCCATTCGGGTTTATCGGCGGCACGTGTGAAACTCGACTCGATCCCATCCAACGGCTCATCGAACGATGCCATGTTATCGCGATTCTTGATACAGTACCATGTCTCGCGAACAAAAACACCGCGGACCACCGTGTCGTATGCCCGCGCACTCGCAACTGCACCGACCGCGCTGGCCCGATCGTGACTGCCGTGACTGCCATCCGTCCGTCCGCCCGTCCGTCCCTCCCTCCCTCCGTTCTTCCGCCGGCACTGACCTCGCTTGCACCACTTGCACGCAACCGCGTTAAACGACGGGGAGATCGTCAAGAGAACGGATGAGGGCCGGCAAACGGAACGCAGTGAAATCAATGCCTGATCAGCCTCCGACTCCGATACGAGTCGGTTACGCGACGATTAAGCGACTGGAATAAATCGCAGATTAAAGTCATGATAATCAGAAAATATTAGACAACTGCGCGATCGCCGTTAGTTTTCCGCCAAGAGTTGAGCGCTGAATTACGATTCTATGATTAACGATCCGAGGCTCGTTTGTTAACGTTTGACATACATAAAAGGAATGTGCTGACTTAAATAAATATTTAGATAATGAGAAAAACGTGGAAGAAAATTATCTCTATCACGTAATTCTTGCAAATGTAATTTACATAACTGCAGCTGCAGCTCTATGTAACGAAGAATGAAATTTTTATTCTGAACGCAATATATATCATAGCTAATATATACCATTGAAATTCATTATAAATATCGGCATGTACAAAATACGACGAGTATGAGAAGTTTATAAGCTAGATTTTCATTTTATTATGTTGATTTTCTCTTTTTTTTCTTTTCCTTTCTTTTAAGCTTAGTCAAGAACGGGTAGACAGATTACATCGGTCTGCCCATGCCACGACCCATTGGTGGCTGCGGAGCATCCTGGATACTCTTAGGATTCTTAATAGTTTCATCGACGGACAGAATGAGACAGGCAGCCTCCGTCGCGGCGGTCAGCGCGTTAATCTTCACTATGGATGGTTCCCAGACGCAGCACTGCATATTATCGGCGATATCCTCCAAATTGATGTCAACACCATACCAGCACAAGCCTTTGTGGTGTTTTTGGCGCAGCTTGTTCAGGATATTCGTTGCATCAAATCCGGCATTGTCGCAAAGTTGCCTGTCAATCAAATATTCATCAATTTTGTTTGACAATCTTTCTCCGTTTCAAACATTTACGTGAGCATTTGTGCGTGTAGTTGTTGAATATACCTTGGAATGACTTCGAGAGCTCTTGCTATCGCTCCTATTAAGAGCTGTTCCTTGCCAGCGATAGTACGAGAATAATCACGTAGAGTCTTCGACAGTTCCATCTCAATGGCACCACCACCAGCGACCACTGCATCATTCTTCACCATACGTCTAACAACCATGATAGCATCATGGAGGGATCTCTCAGTTTCTTCCAAGAATTGTTCCGCGCCTCCACGCAGAATAAACGTACACGTTTTTGCTCGCGAGCATTCGTAGAAGAAGTTGAACCTAACAAGATATTCGTAATTATAGCATTACACATCGCTGATATCCATATATGGATATCTAGTGTTCAAAATATACATTAATGTATATTATTGCGAGTCGAGATTGACGACGATTAAATTCTCACGATATGTTGCGTTCGTAAATTGCAATCGATTCGTGCTTTATCATTCACATTGTCATAATTATTGATAATGGAATTATGATCTACCTTTCACCGCCGATTTGCTTCTCTTCGAAAGTCTCGCATCTACCCAGATCAGAGTCCTTGATATCATGCACCGTTGTCAAAATCGTTCCGCCGCACGCTTTCATGGTTCTTTTGAGATCCTCTTCCGGCACTCTACCAGCGCAGAACATGTCCCTGTCAGCAAAATATTGCGTCGCTACATCGCCAATCGGCAACATGGATAGCACCACTTTTGCGCCACTTTTGTGAATTTGATCAAGCTTGTCATAAAGGATCTGCCATTCCGCATCCACGATCTTCTGATATTCCATGACATTATTTACGCGCACCTCTGCATTATCTCGTTCAGCCTTTAACTCCAACTCGACGTTGAGCAAGGCGATCTTACATTGCTGATATTTTTTCGGCTGCATCTCGAATCCGGCATACGAGAAAGTCTTCTTAAAGGCCACTCCTTGGATCAACTCGGAATCTTCTAATGCACCTCCAGCTACCTAAATTTCATATATCGCCTATATCCGTTCAGGCACATCGAAATTTCATAAGATTACGATATGATTACATACCTTTTTAATACCAATCATGTTAAGAGGAAGCAAATCGTCTAACATCATGACAGCTTTAACAACTAGCTGACTGAAGTGTTTCTTCTGTTGATGTATCAACTTGGAGCTCATAGATGTGCTCGCACATTCTTCCAAAAGTTCAATCTGCTTACTTATACCGCTTTTGTCTATCTTGATGCTTAATTCATTAATCTTATCCACGGTTATTTGAAGCCCACGACGAAGGGCCTTAATAATTACACGCGAATGCACGCCTTCCTCAATAAACGGTTTCATCTGTTTCAGGAATTCTCCTGTCAACAGAACAACACTGGTCGTACCATCTCCTACCTATTAAACAATAAAATTTGATTAATTTCTTGTCAGTCTTTTATCTCATATTATGTTTAATAATATTGGAACATTGAAACGATGGTATAAAAATTACTAACATAATACTAATATTTCTATATTTAATATTCTTTTTTGCATTGTAATGTTATTATGTAAATGCTATTTTTATTTGTAACATTTTTGTAACGCCACTATTTAAATCAGTTTGACATGCCCACAAATGCCGACATAAATTTTTCTCAGAGGACGATACAAAAATGAATAAAATAGCACTGTTCTTGCACCTCTGCATCTTGCGACTTTGCAATATCCACTAAAGTCTTCGCAGCTGGATGAATGATGTCCAATAGCTTCAGAATGGTAGCTCCATCATTGGATATGGTGCTTTTCCCATTTTGATCGACTATAAGTTTATCCATGCCACGAGGACCCAAGGTGGTCCTAACAGCATCCACCACAATCTGACATGCATTTATATTCGATATGACTTGTTGCTTTCCCTGGGATGCATCTGTTCCTTCTTTCAGTAGGATTATTTGTGGCTGCTGTAAGAATGCGGAAAATTATATCAATCGATTATTAATATTGCCAGATATAAGCACATTATCTACACAAGCATGACGAATTTATAAAGAAAAGCATCTACCCTAGCATATTTTCCCATTTTTGATGTTCTCAATATTCTTCAATATAAATCGAAATACTCGAGCAATCGCGACATATGAGTGAAGTCGACGTAACAAACGAGAATCGACATTAGCCACGTAACTATACGGGCAATGTAAATACACATACTTGAGCGCAAATCGTACTTATATATATAAAGAAATGAATTTCCTTATAAGGTTATAAGATGGAAGCTAAACTTATGACTGTATCATAACTCACGGAAACGTCCCGTTATTGATAAAGTTTATTTAGTTATGGTATATTATAAAAAAAAAAAATTCTCTCCATCGCGAGAATATGATATAAATAACAAAAACTCGAGATAAAAGCGAAATAAAGTATGAGACACCGCTTTAAAATTTATTTTATTTATTAGGCAAAATCAATATTACGCGTTATTAACGCATCAAATGAAAGTATTTCGACAATAATGGCGACAAGTAGTTTCATATCCCACATTGGAGCTTACCATTTTGAACTTTTTATCGAAATATTAGACGTTTTCGAGAATTACTTCTCGATAATTCTAAACCAACGTTTTACAGCGAACACCGACGATATTAAGCATAGATAAAAAAGACAGCAAGAGAAGCTACCCAGTAACTTTTGTAGAATTCGCAGCTGATGCATCCATTATGAAGTTTCGCAGAATTCGTAAAGCCGCTTTACTGTCGAAATTATCATTTGACATGCATATTGCAAATTTTTTATTTGGACGATACTGTTCAAATTCTATACATTTTTATTCTCAAAATGAATACTTGATTGTATAAACGCCAATAAACGTAAAAAGATTATAAGAATAACCAGATATAATGCTCGCTAGATATCGACCAATGAAGTTATACGTTTTATAGTTACGAATTCATTAACCCAACATTCACTAGTTTCGATAAAGATAGTTCTTAAATTAGCGTAAAATATGTATAACCGCCATCATCTTCTTTTTTATCTTCTCCTTCTTATAATTACATGCTTGACCGATTATCAGAACGCTATATACTGCATAAGATGCGGTACATTGTCGATCAGTCGAAGAGAAAACCGAGATTTTTCCATTAAAGAGATAATTACTAAGAAACTAACAATTATTTCTGTATTCCTAATTAAAAGGTTGAACTTTTTGTATTGTTTTCCTTTTTCGTTATCTCAAAATTTAATATTTATTTGCAACATAATATATCTGGTCAAATTGTGACATCTCAGATTACCAGTTAGGTTAGCTTGAGTTAGGTTGGGTTGGGTTTGCTTTTAGAGGGCACTATGAACTCGATTACTCGATGTACATGGAGGTTTCTGGTTGGCTTGGATTTGAATTTCTGTAACTCGCATCCCTCGGTATTCTGTAACGTTCCGATATGCGATAATATCTGAAACATTAATAAAATCAGAGAGCACAAACATCGTTACACGAACGAACGTACCAAATCGTTTTCGGCAAGAAATCTGAAGGAATTCGATGGTGCGCTGGCGTCAATAAGATGTATGTCAAATGCGCTCTCAGTGACTTTCCATCGTTCGACGCGTAGTTCTCTGTAACCTTCTGTACTTATTGGCGGTATACATCGATGTTTGTTCGATCTCGACTTTTGTAATTCTGAAATCTCGTGACAACGTATTCGCTGTTCTCTCGTCCGTTCTCCGGTTGTTAGAAAATCGAGAACATGTCCGATAAACTGACCGAATCGGTGGACGATGACAATTCCGTCACGATGCTCGATGTTCTTCAAGAGGAAAATCAGCTTGAAGAAGACGCGTATGCTGTGTTGGGCGCTTCTGATGATCAAAATTGTACTTACAACAAGGTTGTGCATTGTTATTGTGTATAATGTCACCTGTGTTCCTTCTCACTTTCCTTCTCACAATATTTATGATCTTGTCCCTGGGATAATAATGATATCATCATTATTTGTCATTGCTCGTCATGTGCAGTTACTTTGAATCTGAACAAATGATTACTTACAGGGATATATAAGACAGGCGCTGTATGCGTGTAAAACATGTTGCTCTAATGAAATTCGAGCTGCTGTTTGTCTAGCATGTAGCTTTCATTGTCATGAGGGACACGAGCTCGTGGAATTGTATACAAAGCGGCATTTCAGGTGTGATTGTGGAAATTCAAAGTTCGCCGACAGGGAATGCAACTTGGAGAAAGTAATGAAGTTTCTGTGACGTTATTTCGCGTTTGCTACATAAGATTTTATGTTATGTTTAACCGATACATGATTATTTTTAAATAAAAATTTTCTTCGTCCATTAGGTAATTTATGTAAAATTACGTGGTACTGATTGACGATACTTATTGTCGTTTTCAGTTGAAGGCTGCTGCAAATGTTGAGAACAAGTATAATCAGAATTTTTATGGAGTTTATTGTACTTGTGGGAAACCATATCCTGATCCCGAGGGTGATGAAGATGACATGCTACAGTGTGCAATATGCGAAGATTGGTATCATCTGAAAGTGAGTATGCCTTTTTATATCATATTCCTAATTCGTGTCTTATATATCTCAAATTTTAAATATCTCGCTTCAAACCTTTCTCCTTTTATTTACAATGCTGTAAATAACAATAAATTACTGTGCTTCTTTTAGCATTTGGAATGCGACAATGGTGCACCTGCATATAATGTATACGATGAAATGATTTGCGCAGGCTGTATGAGAGAACACAACTTTTTATGGAAATATGCACCAAAATACGCAGGTAAGATGTTCAGAGTTTTAAGCATATGAGATCACTGGCTGAATTGCAAGTTTATTAATGCGTAATCCTTGCGACCAGTTCTTAAAAATTCAGATTCTAAATCAGTGGCAACTGATCAAGCCAAGGAGATAGAAGTCAACGAATTGCCGAAAGGATGTCAGATGCCAAAAATTAATTATACTAATACAAAAGGAAGCTGTTTCTGGATGGAAGGTTGGAGGACTGCACTATGTACTTGCGAAGAATGCAAATCTGTAAGACATCGAGTATCGCACATTTTTATGTCACCAATGAGTCGAGCAGGTCGCATGTACCGCAATGCATATCATTTTCATCATGTTTTCCATTTTCATAGTTATATAATGCAAAGGACATAGCATTTCTACTTGATCCGAAGGACAGTGTACAGGCGTATGAGGAAGCAGGCAAGATGAATAAGAAGGAATCGCAATACGAAAAGGGTATGAAAGCTCTCGCGAGCATGGGACATGTACAAAAATTGACAGCGATTGAAGGCAAGACGACATAAAATTAAAATTAATTTCTTCTATATACGTTTAAAAATGCATTTAATCTTACAGAAAATAAGTACGCGTCAATGTCATTGAACTATTCTAACTAATAATTTGCAGAATATAACAATATGAAGGAACGATTAATGCAATATCTACAGAAGTTTGCACAAAATAAGAAAGTCGTACGCGAGGAAGATATCAAGGAGTTCTTTTCCGAAATGGAATCGAGGAAACGTCCTAGAGTGATAGTGCCAACATACTGTCGTTGAAATGTATTGTATTTTAATATCACGCTAATTCCGTAGCCATTTAACGATTATACAAGTAAAACTAAGCGTTTTACTATATTTCTGTGGCACATGCTATCATGTAGCGCGAGTTTTAATATTTTTATGTCCGCTCTCTGCTCTCCCTCCATATGTCGCTGCATCTTTTAATAAAAATTTCTATATGTAATCTAAAGAGAAGGAATATAAAAGTATACCATACCATATGAAAATTATATAGTTTGCAATACGAGGGAACAATTTCTCTTTTCGCAATTGAATGTATGATAAATGATATTTAATTCAATGTAATAATAAATCAAATATATTTTTTAATGATAAATATATAGTAATTATTATGTAATATGGGAATTGATTGAATTGATATATATGTTTGTAACTTAGATATTATTTATATATCTGTATGACATTATGCATAGATTATTCTTATCTCTTATTCGTTAGTTAGAGATGAGATCGCATAATAATATGTTAATAGAATTATTAAGTCGCTTAATCTTACAGATATTTGTATAACTTATAAACTGCAACGTATCCTTAGTAATCGTTGCAACTAGAATAAAAAACAGTGAAACGAATTTACACTTGATTTGAAACAATGTAAAACGAATAAATCTTTACATTCCCACATATGTAGGCATAATTTTTGAAATACTCTCTTGAATCAGCATATCTATTCCTTGCATTCTTCATTAAAATATTACTTAAAATATTATTATCGTTAGGTTATATATTGTCAGGGAAATAATTCTAATTCCAGTGAATTAAACATTGCATTATAAATTCATATCTTATGTGATTAAGCCTGACGTATCTGCCGTTACAATGCTTATTATATCAATAATAATTAGATATAGCTTGTTTGTTTATCCCTATACGATTATCCCCGGCCTTATTAACAACCGCGATATCTATAAAATGAAGCGAAATGCTGATAATAATGCCGACTGATTTCGAATTTAGCTTGCGACTGTAACAAAAAATAGCACGAAATCGTTGCTATGCTTTACCATCCATATTTTTATTTCTTATCGACAAACAGGTGTTTGTTATCAACGAGGCACGATCAGTGGTAATGTGGTGCCGTCTGTCAATTTTGAAATATATCGCGCGAAAGTAATCTCGCGAAGGAATGTTCGGTCTCTTCGAATTGCACGCGTTAAATCACCATTTTTCCAATAACACGTTAAACACGTTCGATATATCGATATTTTCTCGATGACGCCGGGATTTATTTATCTAATGCGTGAATGCGGTTCGCAATCCGCGATTGCCGATCTATAATTGGCCACACTCGAAGATGCATCTTCCTTAGTCAGCGTCGCTAATTCGCATCAAATCAGAAATTGACGCGCGCCAAAATATGAAAGCAGATACAGAATACGTAGTAGTAGTGTAGTAATATTTATTATTAATCATACTATTTTATAATCTTCGCTTACAAAATATACGGATTAACATAACTTTCAAGCGAGTCAGAGGGAGAATGTTTCCGATAGAATATCCGTAATATATTCATATATAAGTATACGCCGGCTGCGTCATGCGGAATGTCTCTGATATGTTCACAATGGCGGAACACATTGTTGAGGTTCGCGATTGTGTGCAGTCAGATATAAACTTTCTCTCTCTCTCTCTCTCTCTCTCTCTCTCTCTCTCTCTCTCTTTGCTCGTTTCCTTTTCCTTCTTTCTTTCCTTTTCCCCTTACACCCGCTCCTCATCGTAACTCCTGATCTTTGGCAGTGATAGAGAACGGATCCGGCGAGCTTTCCTTTTCCCTTCGATTAGTCAGTCTCGAGATCGCCCGTCATCTCGAGGAGGCTCGGTAATTCCGCGCGGGGAAACTGCGCGACACGCGCAGGAGTAAAAAGTACTACGTTTCGCTGCTCCTTGTTAGGACGATTAGCCTCAACAATGATGGCACGTCATCGCGAACGCTTCGCGGTACCACGCATTTCCTTTTCTCGTTTTACGCAGCGTGATCCTTTTAAGATTAAGCTTATCCATAGAACTTTCTCGATATTACGTGTACATTATTATATCATGACGCGGTATTGAGTAACGCGACTCTTCATGCACGCGTCGCGGCTACGAACGCTCTGCGACGTCGTACGACGTGAAGTAAGTTGCGGTTGCAGCATTTCAACTGTATGCCGTGTACTTCAGGGCGCATGCGAAGACCCGCGAACGCCGTCGCGAGCTAACAAGGGAACGGTTCATCGAAAAGTTTATTCGATCGAATTACTTGATGCAAAGAGGAGACTTTACGGAGGTCCTTCCGAAAAGTCTCCGGCGTTGAATTTATTATCGTAAAGCGTAACGATAAAATTCACCTCTGTCTGTATATCTGAAATTTATTAAAACCGCATAGTAATTTCGATCGATCGAGTCGGATCGAGTCGCACACAAATGATAATAACGCTTACATTTACGTTACCGCGCATTCGGCTATTTAGATCGCGATATCAATCCGAGTATAATCCTCATATCAAGATAAACGATCGCAACGCGACGATATTTACAAAACGTTGTAAATCTACAAAAAAATGCTGCAATCACAGCTGACGCGTGTTCCCGCGCGGGGAGTGGGAAATCTCCCGTATCTCGGATATGCATCTTAGAATTACGTTCGGGATGCAATCTGCATTATGATATAATTTAAAAATCGCAAATCGACACGCCGACTCGTGCGCCGCCGTTTCATTCCTCCCCTTTCTCGCGAATTACAAACTTTCGTATGTACAAGGCTAGGCGTATTATATTACTATCCAGTCCTATCCGATGATGATTCCAGCATGATACGAAGAACACTTTCGCCGACTGATTTGTGCGCCGGCCGGATCACAAATAAATCAGACTATCTCTGACGGATAGTAGTGATAGTGATAATAGTAGCAATTACAATTAGTAAATAGTAATAGTAGTAATAGTAATAATAGTAATACTAATAATATACATAGAACACCATTATAAAAATGCTTAACAGCTAATTCTGTGCGTTGAATTCCTTAAAATTACGATCGATTTTCTCGTGCAACAAGGAATCGTCGTTAATTAAGTCGCTCCGCGATTCCCCATTGCCTTTCCCCCGCGACAGATGAMCGCGCSCCCCCCYCCCCYCCCSCCCCSCCGATCATCGTTCGTAAACATTCGGATTATCATTTATTACGATTGCCGTCTGCTACGCCGTGATGGTACTCGTGTACCGATAAAACGGTCGATTACGAATACTTGCGCAATGATTTCGACCAGCCACGATCGCTTCCTTGTTGCACTCGCTCGTTATACGTTAGACTTCCTACCGCAGCAAATGATACCCTGGCGAAAATGTGCCGATCACCACTTCGTTACCCGTTTACCGTATTTAGGGATCGCGCGACTCCCTCCCGCACGCGTAATTCAAGTACAGCGGAATTTAAGAGTATCCGCTTCAGAATATCCGCCCGCTCCACCCCGCTTCCTCCTTCACAGCCTCACTCTCCCCGCCCCTACCCCCTCCCCCTCCACCGCCATCACCAATGAAATCTCGTTTGAGGGACAATAATAGCCCCTCTGAAATTAAGGCAAACACTCAGTACGAGGATCTCATGAGGAACGCAATGTCAGTATGGAAAATGTGGACAGTTGGTGTGATCCTTAATCGCTACTTCCCGTTCTCGTTCCGTACCGTACCGTAACTCTAATTAACGACGATAAAAATATATCTCTACTCGTAGCCAACCCGATATAGATATGTTTCTCCTTCGGAACCGCCCGCCCGCTAGAAATAAGCGCCTTTACGCGATCTATTATGCATAGGAGGTGTCTAGTTGTCAACTTAAACAGCTGCGACAACGTAGTCGATTTCCATAAGCGCATCGATGCGACACTATTGGATGCAATTTGACATGCAGTTTTCTATTAGATGGATGGATGGATCCGATGAGATTAGATTAGAATAGTGAACACGTGAGTGCAGCCAGAGTCTGCGTGCGTTAATGTTGTCGATGATATGTCAATGGATGATTTAGCGAATTCAGGAATAAATCTGTTGGACTGCTCCCTTCAGCATACGCGACAGGATAGATCAAACCGATCTGAATCACTCATTGTTAGCGTCTTGGTATTTTGATTTACGTTTTTACATTAGGCGATTATTCCCCAAGATGGATCCGATCGCGGCTCCACGTTATTCTCAGATCACGCCTCCCGCATCGCCTGCGGGAAAATACAATTCCGGTCCTTAGACAACTAGGTCCTTAAACTAGACTCTAATGGATCGTAAAGAGAAGGGTCGATAGGTCGCGGCGAATAAATATCAAATTTCGATCTCTTACTTTAAAACGAGAACATGTGATCGACTCGACATCTGATATCCATTCTAAGCGCTTAATTTATCATCTCGTGATTATGCAAGAAATCTAGCCTGAAAAATGCGGAGATCAGCAAAACTCCCCCGGCCGCTTCCGATCTTCTCCCGGCACGGATATCGGAACGGCAGCGAGCGAGGCGTTCGGGGGTTTCCAAAGCGGGAGAGCTAATTGTGCCTCCAATTGTGCCCTTGAGAAAACTTGGGGGAAACCCTTTCCCTCCACCCCCCTCCCTCCCACGGATCAAATGCACATCCGTTTTTCGCTGATGCCCGCTTTTTCCACGCCACGTTCTATGTAAGCATGTTATATCGATCTCGGTATGTCTTGCGCGTGAGGTTCGTCGTTCACCCGACTGACCCAGCGTATTGCGCCTTTCATTCTCTCTCTCTCTTTCTCTCTCTTTCGCTCTCGCTCTCGCTCTCGCTCTCGCTCTCGCTCTCTAACAATCTACAACGATATGCACAGCATATCGACTAGGATTGCACACTTTCGTGAAATGTCTCGCTGTCGCGCGAGACATTTTTGTGTGTTTTTTCAAAGAGACTTTAATAAAGAGACACCTGCAAAATTTGTAATCGATAACGACGAGGTCCTTCCTACGTGTGGAAACCTTCAAATCCTTTCAATCGCCCGACAAGGAACGTCCCCGAGGCAATCCCGAAGAGGAGTTCTTCTTATTGTATACGGACGTGTTAACACGCGAATTACACATTTCTTGTCTACATAACGTGAAATAGAGATTTACGACGAGATTTACTTGATATCAGGCTCACTCATTCGCGAGTTGAACACAATTTAGTCTTTGTGAGAAAGCAACGTTCATTAAATCGTTTATAGTAAAAACGTTACTAATTATTACTCCGATCCTCCAAACTCCGATCGTGCCGTTAGTAAAATTCTAACGAACTCCCGAAACGCGCATAAAGCGTAACATTTGACGTGGATATTTCCGATAATCGCATTTTCGAATCGAGGTATCAATCGCGCGCGCGCGCGAGTTCATAAGAACGCATTCAAAGCAGAACGCGTACACGTGCGACAATCACACGCCTAAACACGCTGCTAAACCGTCTTCCAAAGACAGTTTCGGTTACTCCGATTTGCACGTACGTATCTATAAAAACCACATCAAACGCGTAACTTGACTCGACGAGAAATAATCGAGATACTTGATAACGAATAAACGAGAGAATCCAATTCTCTTTCGCGCCAGGCGATCGCACGAAACGTTCCTCCGTTTGCATGAAAAATTTACGAAAAGATAGTCCCAGAATCCCAAGACTCCCGGCTTAAGATTGCGACAGTCGCCATTGTGCGATGACTGCCCGGGACGGGGATTCCCAAAGGACCGAAACCCGTGCTAGTAGTTACATGAGAACTGGACACGAAGCATGATCCGCGTGATGCATCGAGCAATCGTTTCTCTCCATCAGTTTGGAGTCTTTGCGGTTGAAATTCGGCCAGTTTGGAACTCGAGGTGTCTCAAGCTTAGTCTACGCGTAAATACATGCTCTCCTCTTGCGTCGCTCGTGGGGTATTCTTTGTAGGTTACCGCAGGTCGTCGTGGCTCCTCTTTGGAACACGAATAAAAATTATGCTCGTTACACTTGCGCATGAGTGCGTACGTGCGTGCATGCGTATGTGTGTGTGTGTGTGTGTGTGTGTGTGTGTGTGTGTGTGTGTGTGTGTGTGCAGCGTATTAGATATATTATGTTTCTCTTGTCTCTTGCGATGAGATTTGCATACGGCGATTGCCTTGTTAGGTCTGCCTTTCATATCGCGTTAACATCTCCGTGCGTACTTTTCTGCGTACAGCGAGCATGCGAGTGAGATCATTGCGAAGCATTTCATCGGATGACGAGCGTCGCATCGTGCGAACGCTGCTGATCAGCAGTGATCTATGAAGTAGTCTAAAGCGCGATTAAACGCGCGCTCTGTAGCTGCCGACTCGAAAACCATGGCCGAAAGATCGCTAAGCAAGAAAGGCGACAAGCAAACGCGCTTCAAACGTGTCGTTGGTTCGATCGCTCGCTTGTTTACAAAACGGGAGGGAAATGTTGCAAAATGCTCGATTCGAGGTGATCCGATCTGACACGATGAAGAGGAACGACCTCAAGAAGAAAAGAAGCTACGCGATTACTGACTCGCGCCTCGCAAAGTCCATCTCGCCGTCTATCGCGATGTTCGTTATCATTGTCGCTAGCTTAATCGAGCTCGACGAGTTGCATTCCGCTCGCGTCTCTCAGCTGCGATTGCGACATTCCGCGCGGGACCTGGCTCTGCGAGAGCGACGCGGCTTCTAAACCAAACTATGCTCGCGCGAGTCGTAGCGATGCGTGTAAAGGATGGAAGAACTTGGTCCTGGCGATGTGACGGACGACGGTGGCGTGATGCTCGAGCACGGCGGCGGCGACGATGACGACGACGCGGAAGGCAACGCCTTCCTCGAGGCGGATGATACCTAGGTGTTGTGACCCTGCTTGTGGGGCTTGTTCTCCAAGTTGTTGGACGCCGGCCGGCCCACGAGATCCTCGAGCTCGTCGGGCGTCAGCACCGTGAAATCCCTGCCAACGCGGATGGCTTTTATGACGTGCGAACTGGATTTCGCGACTAACCGCTCTTTGGGAGGCTTCTTTAATCGGTAACGATCAAAATCAGACCATCCTCGGCCTCGCGAGTCTCTCGCTTCACGCGCGCGATTACGGAGGCTCGTCTTTCTTATTTGCTTGAGCAAAATTTCAATTTGTCACGCTTGTTATCATCCCAATCCATATCTGATATGGAAAATTAAACGCAAAATCAGATTGGGATAGAATTGAATTAGGTTGCACAAGTTAATTTCTTGCCCCTCAAGCAGATCGATGATCTGAAACCGCCAAGCTTCTACCGCTCGATGAGTGGCCCGGTCGTCATCGAAAACGACGATGACTATTTTATCGATAAAAATCCTTCTCTTAATCCGTATCTTAATAAACAAGTGCTGAACCTGACGACAAGGCAAGAGATTACTTTGTACGCTCAAAAGAAGCTAGAAATGAGATCAGCTGGCAGCGAAGTAAAGCGGAAACGAGATAAAGCGTCTTCATTCGGGTCAAGTGCGCGCCAAGGAATGAAACGAAAGAAGGAACGCCGAATTCTTCGTGAAGGAGGGCTCGCGCGGGCGAAAGGACCGGTGATCGCGATTAGCGATCGATCTCGTTTCACCTGTGTTGAGCCAGCAGCATGTCTATGCTGGTGACGCTTCGCTGATGCGTGCCGTCCTTCTGGGCCGCGCTCTGTCTCCTTATGCAGATGGCTCGTAAGGGCGCGAGGAACATCCCCATCGCGAGCAGACCGCTACCGGCGGCGATCAGGGCCGCCGAGTTCTGAGCGGCTTCCGCGCCCGGCGCGAGCTGCACCAGGCCGACAACCAGCACGACCGCTCCCAGCAACAGCGAGCCGACAACGACGTACAACGAGTTGACCTAGAGCAATCGATTTCGAGGGGGATGGTACGGCGCGCGTTTCCCCGCGAATAATAAATACAACGAGAGGAGAGACAAAGAGAGAGAGAGAGAGAGAGAGAGAGAGAGAGAGGAATAACAGGAACAATGAGGAGGAACGATAAGCGCAACGGGGAAGCAGGAAGAGAAAGAGAGAGAGAGAGAGAGAGAGAGAGAGAGAGAGAGAGAGAGGGTGAGGCGATCGCGGACGAGGGTAGGATCTGCGTGTAATTTTTACCTTGCCGCAGAAATAGTACTCCGGTGGTTCCTTGTCGATCATGGCCAGCACCGCCTCGCTCTCGGCTAACGGGCTGCCCGGTTGACTGTTGCCCATCCTCGAGCTTTTCTCTTGGTAGTAGGTCTTGTGGAAGACCTTCACCGAAGGTACCGGCAATGCCGTGATCATTCTGACAAGGATAGACGCAGTTAGGGCAGCCGATATGCGTGTCATCCCAGGGTGCTCTTAAACGGTCGGCGAGGACGTGTGAATTATGAGCGATCGATGATCGATGCTGCGATTCGATCGAGTATTCGTTCACGATTGGAATTCTCTCCTGGAGCGGGATCCGCGCGCGGAAATATCGTGCGAGTACGTGACTCGCGAGCCATCAGGATTAATAATGCTGAAATTATTGCGTAGACGTGCGTAGCCGCTCGGTTTGTTTCAGTAAGCCGGAGCGTGCAACTGCGAGGGCGATTACTAGCAAACGCTGCTGGCCTAGATATGTTCTCGGGGGCGATGGCCTTTGCACCTCGATTATCGAACAACCAAAGCTAGCACGGGGTGCAGGTGCACCGCTGAAAAAAACCGATCGGTCATGCGAGAGGGTCTAAGCATGTAGACGGGGATAGTTCCCTTCCTTCCCTCGCAACTGGAAATTCCTCGGACTTGTCAGTCAGACGAGCTTGAAAAGAAGGGAAAAGGAGAGAACGTCGCTCCGCAGGGGGAAATCGATCCAGCGCTCGCCTGGATCTGAAAATGTCTAATGTAATCCGACGCGACGTACGCAGTATCCGGATTAACGGGGCGGCCGTGGCTTGCGAGGGCAAAGTTTTCGATTCGCAATGCCGAATCGCGCGCGATATGCGCATAATAAACGGATACTAGAACCTTTATCGCTTGAGAAAGGCGTAAAGTGGAACAGTGGCCTGATTCCCCTCGATGTCATGGTTGCAGCTCTCCACGTGCATCGAACGGAGTAGGAAAGCAGTTATAGGTGCACGGACGTGCAACTAGTATCTGTCTTCGTCGGCCTGGATTTCGGCCAAGATCTCGCGGGACGACAGGACCTCCGACTTTCACCTGCGACTTTGCGAACGTTGCGTTCCCGATTCGCTGTCGAGTCTCCGTCTCTTTCTCTTCCTCAGCCTGATCACAGTCGCGGGGATCGCCGGGGCAACGCTGCATCCAGAGGTGATTCACCCCCCGGAAGGTCCCAAGTCGCGCGGGGGCGATTCTATGTGGATTCTATGCCGGCGCTCACGCTCCAAGTTGGGCGAGAGAAAAGAAGAAGGAGAGGGAACGAGCGACGCGAACTGCATCTTGTCTCGCGATGATGATGACGAGCCGCGAAACGGCGAGTATTCTCGATTTATGGCAACGACCTGCGTTCGACCTCTTCGTGCGTTGACTTGGTCGCCAACTTGGGCCGTGCCCGGTTACCGTTGATACCCCGTGTTTCTGGCAGCGTGCCAGAAAAATATAGCTATAACAGTCCCCGATAATCGAGGTTGCTGCACGCCATATGACCGTTCGCCATCGCGATCTCGTTAACCCCGAGAACGCACTAGGGGAATCGACGATTGGGAGAGGAATCTGTCGGTCGATGTCTGCCGATCGTGCCAGACGCGATGGAATCGGTCTCTCGCGTGCCTCGTCGACCTTGCGGTGTTGTTATGCAAGAGCGTCTCGTACGTAATAAAATATGGAAAACATCGAAATGTCGGTGGAGCGTCCAAGACGGCCCGCCGCGAATGATGCTAGGATACGGTGCGCTGAAATCTCGGGGAAAATCGATAAATGGGTCAGCGTTGCACCGTTAACATCTCAGAGAAATTTCGCGCTTTGCCGATAAGCATTCAAGCACCGAGCACCAGGCGTTCTATATCGAGGGCCCGTATGTAGGTGAAGCGAGAGGGAAGGAAAGCACAGGTCGCTCGCAAATCTACCTCACCAGTGATCTAAAGCCATCGAGCCGACTCTCTTGCGTGTCAATCCGAACGAGCTATACCGATATCGCGACCGTGGCATCAGAGCGTAAAGAGCGACCTATTATTATCACGATGTCTGCTAGCCTCGCGTTTGTCCTCTCCCTTTAGGGCTCGGGTAACGGAAGTGGCACGGCTCGAATGCGAATCGACGATATTTCCGGGACGCGAACGCGTTTGCCCACTTCTGGACTTCGACAACTCAACTGGCAGAAGAGGCAGCGAGCGCGGTGGAATAATTGTCAGGAGAGAATCTATGCCTGCAACGCGTCCTCTGTCCTCTACGTCCAGACAGTCCAGACGGAAACCATCCTTACGGAAACGTATGCTTAAACGTATCCTCTGGAAAACGCCATCAACTCGAGGGAACAAGCCTGTCACGCGCTTCGACGAATCCTCGCCTTCGCGTTCGAGAGCTTCCTTCCGTTCGTTCGTGTATCCATTTGTGCTCGACTTACCTCTTTGAATGTTGTGCTCAAACGTGCGAGAATATGGAGCCTCCTGGCCTTGCTGGGCTCTTCGTGCTTCACCCCGATCGTGCGCAACGATAATCGAGAGAGCGGGCGGAAGGAAGGATCGGGTGAACGAATTCGGAGGAACGAGGAAAGAGAAAGGAACAGAGAAAGAGAAAGAAAGAGAGAGAGAGAGAGAGAGAGAGAGAGAGAAAAGGGAGACGAGGGAGGGAGAGATGGGAGACTCGTGAAGCGTTAGTAAAGCTCGCGCTTGGCGTCACTATCGTTTCGACGGTGTGCTGGTCCCGCGACTACTGAACCTTTCGAGATTCGTATCCTGGTCGATAAACTACCCCACAGCCGCCCACCAGCCGCCTGTGCTAAAAGTATCGTCATCGCCGACGACCACCTGGTGCGTCGAAGGCGCGCAATGCGCGCGCATGCACTTGTCCCTCGTCGTCCCTCGAAATGACGCCCCCCGACGTTAGCAAAACAAAGCAGATCCAGGCCGGTTTGTTTTACGGAAAGGCTCTTAGCTAGAGCTCTCCGAGAGCTCTGACGTAGCTCTCGTGGTTTGAGCCTGCGTGGTTCGACTTGTTCGATCGCGAGTCTTTTCTGCTAGTGTCGTCTGCCCTTCGAGCCGAGTCTTTAATCGCGAATGGTAGGATAGGGACCTTCCTGTCCGTTCGCCGAATCTCAAGTAAAGAGGAGGGAAGAAATGTTAACCGCACGTCTCCGATATCTCGAGTCATCTCTCATCAGATCATCATGATGATCTCTAACGTCCGGCTGACGCGACTGTTAATGCTCAGGCTAGGAGACGCGATCGCTGCTTTCATCGCTTTTGCCAACGAACTTTTGCATGATTGTCCGCGATCACGCGGGTATTTGCAAGAGCAGATTCTTCTGCTGAGCGAAAATCAGCAGTCGCATGACTTACCAGTCGTCGTTAGGCTGACTGATTCGGTCCTCATCAGCGTGATTAATTCATCTGTATCTGCATCTGGGTTTATACAGCCAAGTGCCGTGTACCCGGGTTCCCGATTAATAATTTTGGTAGAGTCGCCGGAAGACGACAGTATCTATCAGTACATTCGCCCTCGTCCAGGGAAAGTGCTAATCATATCTCTCAATTGGAATTTTAGCGATAGGCGTTTTACAAGTTTGCTAGTGGTAGAGAGTTAATCCATCAGCTAGACTCCCAATCTGGAATACCTGGAAGAGCAGTGTGCTTCTTTTATGCTCTAATCTGGTTCTTCACTTTTGCAGAACCGGTAAGGGAGACCCTCCCAGTAGCTAAGCTACTGCCGTATAGCCCTCAGGATCTTGAGAACTCGCAAGCCCCTCCACTATATATAGATGCCTTCGGCAAAGTGGAAGCACTTCGGAAGGTTGATTAATTTATCACGGCGCGAAATTTATTATTGAGGATCACTAAGCTGATTGCTTGGGTCATCGTGAACAACTCAAGAAAATTATATTAAGAAAAATAAATATATCCTGCTGTGATCGTAGATGAATGATCTCATACGGATGAAAAGACGCGCGCTAGTGAAACCAACACGGAAAAGACACGAGAAAATGGAACAATGGGAACTAGAAGTGAGAATGCAGATTCGAATGACGGAAAGGATGACCGAGTGATGATTCGTGCGTCATCTTATACACTTTTGTTCACCGGTGGACATTTTTGTCCCAAGGTCGTTCTACTGCCCCGTTTAGGAGGCCCGTGATAATGTAGATCTGGCGTTTGCCGAGAGACCCGCAAAGTCAAGATGGAAGAAGGAAGCTTCTGAATTTCCTAAAGGGTCTACTGCTGGTCAAACTGCTGATCATTGGATCAGCAATCAGGCGCAGGGAAGCACTCGGGCCGTTAGTGAAAACATTTTATTAAACTCTGAAAGTTAAAATAGCGATAGAGTTGACTTTGCTTACAGTTTTGCTTAATGTAGAATCACATACAGGGTAATGTTTCCGCCCATGTCTCCTCGCGCGTGGCGCGTCGGCGATTCCCGTTCATTGACGATTCGTTTGTCACGTGGCTCTTTTGCTGGCTCTTCTGGATTCGGTGGTGACGATCGCGGTCGATCACGCGCGAGGAGCCAGCTCGCAAGTTTCACAAGACAGACATTCTCGGGCAAGAGTATCGCGATTAATGAAACTTTCATAATAATTGTCGTTTGCCCGTTCGCGCCAACGAAATAGCGGCTGATAGTTGCTGATACGGCGCTGATCCGCGCGCGCATGTATAATAGTAATAGTATAATAATTATAATATATCAGGAAGATAGTGTATACATATAATATTGTATAATAAATCTATACAAAAATCTGAAAGATCGTCTTTCGAAAGGAGCATTTTTTCCCACCGACGCAATTTCGCCCGCCGCCCCACAGACACCCTCGTCTCCTCCCCTCATTCGTCCTTGTGATTGGTCGTCGAGGTTGTACCGCGCGATTTGTACCAAGAGCATGTCAACGCACACACGGAGCATCGTGATAGGATTACCAAATGAGAAGCCGAGAATGATTTCGCGATCATTTGCGCTCGCGTGCGAGACGAGCCGAGAATATATAGAGTATATAGAGAAAGAAAGAGACAGAAAGAGAGAGAGAGAGAGAGAGAGAGAGAGAGAGAGAAATTATCGCGAGTTACAAAGGCAAGTTCGCGAGTTTAACGGTAAACGAGTTAAACCAAGAAGAAGGATGCTCGCCGGACTGCGCGCAATGTCACGCGCGGGCATGACATGACAATGGCAATGGAAAATCGGGGATTCCCCACGCATCGCATCCGCATCGCCCCGCATTAATTCGATGGCTCGTGGACACACACGCATGTACACAACACACATACGCGCGCGCAAGTCTTAATACAATAACTCTTGTCTTGTTGTCCGATCGCCCGCGTTGAAGCCTGAACATCTCCGATTGATCCTTGACTTTTCTCTCTCCCTCGCCCCCCCCCCCCCCCCCTCTCTCTCTCTCTCTCTCTCTCTCTCTCTCTCTCTCTCTCTCTCTCTCTCTTTCTCTCTCTGTCTGTTTCTCTCCGTGAAACTCGCGTGAACGATTCGATCTGCGGCCAGCGGGACCACCCACCAGCTCCCTCGCGCACCAATGCGGGAGGAGCTTGCGTCAAGCTTCATTCCACCCCCCCCCCCCCCCCCCCCCCCCCCCCCCCCCCCGCGCGTTATAACGCGGACGTTTATGACGTACACATTGCACGTAATCTTGTAACTTTCGCATCAACGAAGGTAGCAATCCGGATAACAGACAACGATAGTACCGTTTTAGTGCATTTTGCACGAGATTGGCACCAGTCATCTCGAGAGAAGCGAGTAACGAAACGGGTCGAATGACCTCGGAATGATGGACAAAGGGGGCATGCTGTACGCTCGGAGAAAACTACTCCGAATACAAAACTTAAGCGCCGTGCTCTAACGCGCTCTAGATCTGCTCTAGGCAGCTACGCTTTTCACGATTACATCGCCGGTCCGCGCGCAGGAAACGCTACGTGCACGTGCCTTTAAATATCCTTGAATATCCACGGCAGACTTTGATAGGCAAAACTGATAGCGTAATGCGCGACGCATAATTAGAAGCGTGAGTGCAACGAGAATGAATAAAGAACGCAATGCGCGGTCCTCAGCTTCGCTGGCTTTAGCTCGGACAGCCAACGCTGACGGTGTACCTCTCCTTTCTCTCTTCTGGTTTCTTTTTTCTTTCTTTTTTTCGGATACCCCGCTTTCCCGCGCCGTGACGTGTCTAAACGACTCGCAGCTCGAAGCACGAAGACGTTCGCTGTCGGGATGAAGACGTGAGCGACGTTAAATTCGAATTGATTCTCGTGAATCGATGCGAAGACGGAAGACGTCTCGACTCGAAGTATCGATTGACTATATTCCGTTTAGTCCGAGCACATGCGCTGCGAGTGCTGTTGCTGGATTAAACGAAGAACGTAGCGCGATGGATTTGCAACGTGCAATTAAAGATCGTTTTAATTATGCCTCACATCAAACGCGAGATGAGATACGCGATCACGCATTCACGCAAACACGAAAATGTCCCTGCGCACGCGTCGCGATTCGCGATATGACAATTCGAAGCCAACGCGACCTGCTTAGTCGCGGGTCTCGATAGCTGAAAAGCTGAAAAGAGATCGGCCGATCCGATAAGCGTGCGTTTATCCGCTGCCTCTTTAGATACAAAAGCGATCGTTTCTGCTCGATCGTTGCTCAATGCGCGAAATAAATCGACCTCGTTTCCAACACGTCGATCGCCCACCGCAGATCGGCTGTGTTCCGCGGAGAGGAGTTTTTTCAAGTCCACCCTTCGCAGTATGACAGCGCTTGTAAGCGATCCGCTTGCTTTCCGCAGAATTTTGGCCTTTTAATTTCAAGCTTCTTTACTGTTTCAGCTTCTTCGAATATCATTATTCCGCGTGGAACGATTTCGGTTGACGGGGTAGCGTCCGTCGCACGCTTTGAGATTCGATATCGCGATATCACGATACAATTTGCACGACATAAAAGAATATAAAAAAGACAGAAACACGCCGCTTGTCCCGCAGCTTTGCTTAGATTGTTTCGGATAAACTGTCACAAGTTACTTTTAAAAGCCTGCCTGATCAGGGATAAAGAGAAGTCGCCAGATAAAGTCACCAGATTGTAGGCGACGAGGCTCTTGCGGAAACACAACCGTCAGCCAAGTATAACTGACGTTGACGATCGACGCGTCAAAGAACGCCTCAATCTCGAGTAAACCGTACGCTGCCTCAACATCAACTAGCAAAGGAAATTGCGCGTCGGAGAAATGCAGAAGGACGCATGAGAGTCGAACGATCAGCACTCGAAAATTAAGCACACAGTGGATTCAGACGAATCAGTTTCAAAGTTTCGAACGATTTGCCGATCTATCGATTCTCGTCACACTTTCGCCACATTCGCAATCTAATCTATCTACGTTTATCATCCCCAGCTAAAGGCGCTATTCGTTCAACACTGATCGCACCAGTATCGCTTTTACGACTCTAGATTCCTCATCTCCGTTACAACGTTCCGGTGTCTAGGGAGCAATATCCGCCGCTCTGGATATTGGTCATTCCGGAGGAAGGTCAAGCAAGGTCGCGCAACGCGCGAGTCAGTGAGACGGACCATCATCGGCGATCGTGTCGGCTAACGCTACATCATGGTGTGCGTATATATCGTACGTGCATACGTGCTGCTGTTTCCTCCCCGCTGTTCGTCCTAAGCTAGCATCTGTACATTAGAGTCTAAGTGAACGAAAGAACGGGGTGCGAGCGCGGAATCACGCGGTGGTGCCTCGCAGTGGTTACGCAATGGATGTACGCGCGGGTAGTGTCCCATTAACGCGTACGTGTCGCTTTGTAAAACTTCGTCTGGCAACTGCCTTATAGAGAGCGTAGTCGTGTTCAATTTCGCGCGATAACTTTAAGTGGACCCCAATAGACGAACGTGTGTCCGCGCGCCGAGAATCCACCCCCACGGAGGATATCTCGCTAATTTTCGCTCATCTTACGTCCGCGCGCTTCCTCGCGCGCGACAATAGCGCCACGCGCGATCGAATATGTCCGTTTCTCGGCGCCGCCGCTGAAGCGGAGGATGTCGCGGCATGCGCCGACCCGTGCTTCGCGGTTTGCGGTTCACGCGGGATATTGGCGAAGTCGTTCCGCGGACTCAAACTGCCTCCAACGAACGCACGAGTAATCGATTAATCGTCCCGGTCAGCTGCTGACAGACTCGGACGAAGCTTTCTCCGCGCGCAGGCACAAACTTCTTCTTCTTTTTTTTTTTCTTTTTTTTCCTCGTTAACATCGCTTCGGTATAAATGTTTCTCTTCTTCTTCTTCTTCTTTTCTTTCTTTTCCTTTTCCTTTTTCTCTCGCTTTTCTTTCTCGAGCGTATGCAAAGATAATGTTACACGTATCCCTGTTACGCTAAAGACGCACTTGGCTGATGATCGTTCGCGAGATGATCGTTCGCGAGATCGTAATTGGTAATAATCAAACACCCTTTCCGGTTTGCTAAGCACAAGATCTTTCTGGAAGAAGTAACATCGAGGTTGCTAATTGGTGCGCGAGTGCTGAAAAAACCTTAACCGCTAAATTGAATTATTACATTTCGACGTGCCCTTTTTCCCTTTCCTTTTTTTTCTTTTTTTCTTTTTTTCTTTTTTTTTTTTTTTTTCTCGTCTACCCTCTACGTTCTTTATCCGCGGACATCGTCGCTGCTCGTCCTCTGTTCCCCGCTGCATCGAGTTTTATACAAAGACGTTACTTATCTACGAGCTTCTTCGTCGGGGATACCGAAGACGAACGCGTGCGCGAAATCAATCGAGTGGATGATATCTGCGACAATTTTCCGCGTACGGTCACTTTTCCGCTATGCGCCGATACGCTGATACGTGATACCCGAATTCGATAGATACCATCTGAGTAGTTTGTTCAATGATAGAGCAGCTTGAAGGATAATTCTACGGAGTTCGCTTTCAACGTGGCCTACAGTTTGTCGAACGTCGCTAATGCCGATCGTAATCGTCATCCATGAAGTGGTCCGCAGAGTAAACACGTACAAACGCGTATCGTTTTCATTTGTAAGTTTTCACGTTTGACTGGCTTACGTCTTTAATGTAACGGCTTAGAGAACGTAGATTCTATTACTCAGGTGCGCAGAGACCGTCGCATGACGTGAAAAAGTCTTAATCTTTAATTTTAATTCCGTCAATCGGCCGCTCGCAGTCCAGCATTCGCGGTAAACACGCTTGACTACGACCGGCCGGTTCGTTTACGCGATCCTGCTTCAGTCGGGACTAAAATCGCAACGGCCCTAACACTAGCGGCCTTGCTCCGGAAACTGCTCTAGAATCTACTCTAGAATCGCTATTCGACTAACGCCGCCACAACGAAAGACCTGACAGAAAATACAGAAATATCTCCACTTTCAGCTCGTACATAATCGCGATGTCGCGTGCACGTAATGCATTTTGCACCGTAGGGGACCTAATCCCCGCCGCGTTATGCGATGTTACGTGATGACCTTTCGATTCGTCAAATCAATCTTTGTGAGAACGGAATCTCGTATAAAAAATCTCATTCTACTTTTTCGGCTTATACTGCTCGCCAGTAGTAGTGTCACCTCGTTCCTCCTGAATGAACCGTAAACTACTCCGCGTTATGAATCGTAGATAGATTTAGAACATCTCCTTCCTACGGAAACTTGTCCAGGAATTCCGCGTGCGATAAAAGGAACGTCAGTTGTATCGAATTCCCGGTATAATTCCCAGATAGAAAAGTGCACTTTCTTCAGCATATATTTTAACATTGTAACGTAAATATCGTTATGTCACGTGCATGCATGCACGTGTACATATACACACACACACGCACGCACGCACGCACGCACGGACGCGCGGACACATGCATACGCACCCATACATACATACATACGTACATACATGCATGCATTAATGCGGAGTAACTAGATTTTTAGATTTCACCGTCAAAGCTGCTCGCCGATCCCCTTCTTTTTTTTCTCTCTTTTGCTACAAAAGAACGTCAAATGTCAGATCTTAGGCTCATCCCGAGGGCAACTGACACTCTTCGTCGTTGCCCGCGGGCAACGAGACGTTCCCCCCTCTAGAAATGGGTCCCGCGATACTTTTGCTCTTTTTCTTCTTTCCTTTTCTTTCCCTCTTTTTTCTCCTTCTTCTTTTCTCTTCCCCAGATGCGATAGAAAACCGCTCTACGCTCCCATTCCGTACACACTGGCATATATACAGGATATATATATATATATATATATATATGTGTGTGTGTGTATATATATAATGTGTACACCGACAGTATATATATATATATATATATATATATATATATATATACAGGATGTCCCAGTGTCGCTCCTATTCTCGGCAATCGGAAAGACGCCAGTGTCCGATTGTTCATTAATCGCACGCCGTTTAGCAGCCTGTCGGTCCTTTTGAGCCGAAGGACAGAACGCTGGTTCGGATGGCGTGTCGGAAAGCGTGGACTCTTTTCTGGGAAACTCTGTATATGCTTTTTACGACGCTACGATGAAAAGGTATTTCTCCCTTTCCCGTAAGAAAGGTTGTCTATCTCTCTTGACGCAAATGGAGATCCTCGTTTCCTCGCTAAACCCGCGAGAGTCGTCGGAACGGAGGACACCGCATGCCCTCGCCTCTGGTTCCGCGGGGAGTTTTAGGCCTCTTCGGAATGCGAGCCCTGAGAACTGCGTTTCTTCTTGTGATTGTTGTGGTGATGATGATGCTGATGATGGTAATGGTGTTCCCGGTGCTGCATGAGAGCGTCAGTTTCCGGTTGATCCTGATGGCCAACCAGGAGATCCAAGGTGCCCTTGGGCACGGCGGCTGCTTGCTCGCTCGTCGCTGCTGGAACGGGCGTCGCAACCGGCGACTCTACCGGAAGCGAGACGCAATGCAACACGTAACATCTTACGCCCGCAAGGATGAAGCCTGCAAACAAACGAAATGAGATAACACGAGCTTCGACCTCGACGAGGACAGACTCAGCTCGCGTGGAGGACGCGTTCACGCTATGCGATAAATGTCACCGAGCTGCTCCGGACGCTACACTGAAGAGGGTAGGTACACCAAAGGCAGAAAGGACTGATTCTCATGTGTGTAAGGAAGCTCACCTAGTATAAGTAGGGCAGCCCCTGCCACGAGCAACGCCATTCTGTGGTTGGTGGTCGTTGCACCCGGGGCAAGTTGAACCAGACCCACTACGAGCACCACGGCGCCCAACAACAGGCACACAACCACGGCGTGCAGCCCGGATATCTGCAAACATCATCCTCGTTAAGCGAAGAAGAAGCGTGCCTATCCTTGGGCGGGCAAGTCGCCAACGCTTCGAACATTTCGTCAGCCAGTTTGCACTTGGCAACTGGCTGATTAATTCGTTTCGGCGAGTTTCGTTAAGCCAGACCGAAAGCTTCGCGCATAAGAGGACACTTCGGGAACGGGGAAGAGAAGAACGCTTTTGGATTTCCGGCGTCGCGTAACAGCGTTCCTTTCTTCGACACTTTTGTTTGCCCGCAGATGCCACCTGAGAGACTCTCGTTCATTTTACGCCTCCTACTCTTAGCTACATTAGCTTCACGATGGTCAGCGTTGGGAGAATGCGTTACCTTGCCGCATAGGTAAAGCTCGGGCAAGGACTCTAGATTGTTGTGTCCGTGCGAACTGGGGGTGGGTGGTGAGCCCTGAAGGGGTGGTAGCCATTGTCCTCCCAGATAGAGCTGACTCGGCCGTTTCAATCTTTTTTCTTGTCTTCTACGCTCGTGACGGACGGCCACCGCCGGCATAGCGCCAATCATCCTGCTCAAACAGATAAACAACAATTTGTTCAAACATACCGCTTACTCGGGGAAACATCGTGTCCATTACGTTACCGATCGCGATAAAGCGTTGAACGGTAAACGCAATTTGGGCGATGCTCGTCACTCGCCGATGCTGAATGCTGAATGATATCGATTTCTCCGTATCGTTAAAGCACAAAAGTTGGATGTTCCTGGACGTAAATTTGTATTTTTCATGCGATTAGAAATCATGAGCATTATTTAAAACTGTTTTTCCTGTTATATGCATTTAAATTGAATGCGTGTGAAAATAATTTCTACTCTACTGATTTAGTTTATCTTAGATTTAGATATCTTTAGACGAGACAAGATGTATTATTATTATTAAAACGGACGTTAATCTAACTTTCGTTTATCTCAATCGCCTCTCAATTGAGCCTATCTAACGCCACGTATGATCATTTATCATTTATCATTTTTAGTTTACTCGGCATCAATATCGATTATCGATTTTATCCAATTCCATTTCTCTTTTACATTTCTCTAAAAAGACGTGGAAATCTATCCGTATAAGGATCTCTCTTTTGGTAAGCATCTCGCAAGCTAAGTTGATCGCTTAAGTTTTAAGTGCACGTTAGCAAAAATCAATCTTTCCCGGAGAGAGTATCACGAAATAAAATATTTTTTTGGCCATCTCCCCTGGACACGAACCAGTGCCAGTACTTTTGCGCCAAGTGCGCTATGAACTTTGGTGACCTCGGTTGACCTCGGCCGGTCGATACGTCATTGCATCCGCCCTCTGGCCGGAGTCGATGCAGCGAAATTCTAGGAGGCCGAGGGAGGAAAAAGGGATACGGCAAAGTAGTCTCAACGACCTTTCGTTCATCAGAAGAGCGTCCGCCAGTAATTTTTCCTTATTTTATATCTCACTCGCCTCGTCTGGCGCACAATTAATGCAGCAAAATCCAATCCCAATCTTCTCCGTCTATTGTGTAAAGATTGGACGGAAACGAGGGCTGCTCAAGTGCAGCCGCTGTGTTGTTTCTCTGCGCGTATTCTCTGTGCCCGTAAATGAATGATACAAGGAAAACTTGAGACGAAACGGATCTATCGAGCGATAGATGTATGTCTGTTGTATGCGGAAACCTAATGAGACGGAGCTGAGAGAGATATGCTTCGAGCATAGAAGAACAATCGTTCGTTAAGAATGGAGCGTTCCAGAAATATTTATTCTCAAAAAATCGTGCATCAAATGTATATAAGTGGTACAATAGAGAAATCGCATAAGAAAGCTTGTAACTTCGTTAAAGGCAATTGCGATAGTAGTCGCAATAGCCAGCACGTAATAATCATAATAATTGCGCATTGTCTTAGTATAACGATAATTACAATAACGTACGGCGACTCTTCGCGTCGCGTTTTTTTTTCAATCGGCTTTTAATCGTCTAATCAAAGTCTCTACGGATGCGTTTTCGCGGGGAAGAGAACAAGAGAGAAGATTCGCGTTCGATTCGCTATGCGGCAAACGATATTTGGGGCGTATCGGGTGTACAAATAATAATAATAATATTAATCTCTTGCTTCCCGGCTTGCTTGAGGCTCGAAATTTAGTCGGGCAAGAGTACGAGGAAGATTTTAATCAACGAAACCGTCACTTTCGATGACCCTCCAGCCCTTGCCCGGGCAGCGGTGTCGCTTTGAGTGATCATCGGGGCTCGAAAGGGAAAGCAAGAAATTAATTTGTACAGCTAACGCGTGTCTGATAGCCTCTCCTCCCCGGTCCCCACCTCCTCGATAACCTCATCCCCGCGTAAACGTGCCCGTTTACATCTGTAAACTTCGATAAATGTACAAGTATCTCGAAATTGTTCCAAGAGATGTCTTTATCACATGCGCATCCATTGTCTCGCTCGCTCGCTCGCGTGCACCGACGCTCTCGCTTTCGCTTTGAGGTTAAAGCACGGAGCAGCGAATCAGGTATCGTTATACATTTAACATAGATTTCGGCAGGAATTTGGAAAAGATCTAACGACGGAAGCTCGTCGGAATCCTGTGAGAACCCACGTGAAAAAGTGAGCATCTCGGTTTCCTCATCCCCCGGTTCGTGTCATCTCTGACGGTACTTTCGTTCGTCGGATACTTCCGTTGCCGGTTTATCCGTACTGTTTTTACAAAATAAAAAATAATTGCTCTCATTCTCGTCCTGTTGTCTCAGCTACGGCTAACCGGGAGGATTATTCGACGTGTATATATAGCGTACACAAAGTAAAGATCTCGGTCATCATCGAGGGCTCGAGCGGATCGTTTCCTTTTCGTGAACGACGGACTGATAATAACGTGGCAGCGATCTAATTTACCGTATTAATCGAATTTACCAGCGATCGTCGCGATCGTCGGCTCGTGATCATCTACGTCGCCTTTACCCGATCTCACGTGTAATAACGTACGTTATTACAGGCATGCATAGGGGAAATTCTTATTTGCACACAAGAGGGTTGTTCCAAGCTACCAAGCTGAAATGTCTCAAGCTGAAACGTAGGACCCTAATGATCCAACGATTATTTAAAAACTCGGAAGATGGAATGTGTCGCGAAACAAACTTGGCTGCGAATGGATCTCTGTAGGCTGTTTTCATTCGGAATGATCCTCGATCCGCGCGATCGTTATGCATTTACGCACACCGTATTTACCGTACAAGTTCGCGAGCGAGCTTTGCGCGATACGCTACGTAGAATAGAATTGTACCACTTATTTGGAGGAAGTTTGAATTCATATTATTGGAGTATCTCAGAGCGTGGCGCAGAGAGAATGACCCTTAAAGAGGGATTGTGCTTTGCAGATCTATCATAGTAAACGAGATAAAATTACGATCGAGATAATACGCTAAATACGGCTCTAATTTTCAAAAGATGCGCGCGTACACGCGTACACGCTCTTACACTTTAGATGTACGAGAAACTTACGTGCTATGCATAAGTAACGTTAGTTGATGATTTCAGCCTTTCAGTCGAGGTGAGCAAATGAAACTGGAATGAAAATATTCAACAAGTGTGGAGAATGTTACTGGAAATCGATTATAGTGCATTCTATATCGTGCACTCCACATTGGTAACTCGCAATTCGTGTAAACAAGATCGCAAACAAGTACGGAACAATCTCTTGGTTTGGTGCTTGGCGAAACTTATAAAAGAATAAACATTAAATATTAAATAACAAAAGGCACTTTTGCATGACGCTTAATCCGAGGCCGGCTTTTAGGACATTCTGGGATTCTTCGCGAGAAATTCGGAATTCATCATCTGCGCTCGGTCATTGCTGTTCAACGAATCAACGAGCATGCTCGCTAAAGTCTCTTGAATAATTTTACCAAATCGCGATTTTCTCGATAGAATTATTTCTCTAAAATAATTCTGTTCCCAGATCATTGATGCTGATCGCTCCGGTCCCTCACCCCGGCCCCGATTTAATCGCAATGAATTTCGCCACTTTCATTCCCGTCATTTTCTTTCATTTCCTTCCGATCCGATTCGCTTCTCAGAGGTCGCGGCTCATGCGCCCTCGCGCATTCATGCTCTCTCGAATTTTGCAAAAGCCACAAAATATGCTAATTACTGTATAATTAAACGTAATGAAGACACTCTTGAGGAATGAGTCATCGGGAGATGATAGAAACGGTATGTATAATAATATATCGTATATACAGAGCGTATATAGAGCGTGTTGTGTGTGTGTGTGTGTGTGTGTGTGTGTGTGTGTCTGTGCGCGCGTGTGTGCGTGTGTGTGTGTGTGTGGCGGATAAAGGGAGGAAGAGAACGACATCCTTCTCGGGAAAGAACATTTCCAATGCGATTCGTATTTGACGTGTTCGCGACCGATTTGCTTGTTCTCTTCAGGATCACAGAATAGTAGCGCCCGAGCATAACAATATTTTGGAGATAACCGGAAACGAACAGCGGCGAGGAATGCGACCGAATCGCGCGTGACGTCACGTAATAATATCGCGTGTTTATCGTGAGTATCGACGCCGCTCGTTCCCGAGGACCTTATCGGCTAGAGCTAATGTACATGTAAATAAATGCCTTAGCGTATTATAAAAAGGAATATAGCGTATATTACAAATTACTGACTAGCTTAAGAGTACCGTTGCGCCAATTGCAGTCGCTGGACGAATAGTTGCAATTCTTCTTGGCGTGTGTACATGTATATGCGAGTGGAATTCGCCGCGCATATGTATACGCGTGTATCGATCGTATTTCTTCAAAGCTGGAAAACATGTTAGCGAATGATCGAATGTATCGAAATTAACGATTAACGTCGCGGAATAGTCGGCGCATCGATTTATCTTCATTTCGAAGAAGATAACGTCGATTCGCATGCGCGAGTAATTCTCATTGTTTCTCCCAGCGCGATTGTACAGCTGTATCGAGTGTTGGAAAGAATTTCAGAAGAAAAAGGTTCGAAATTCCTTTACAAAGTTAAGTAATCTTTATGGTTTTTCGATCAGATCGGCTACTTTGAACGAGCGTATCGCAAAATTCGATACCGCATCGCTACATGAATGACTTTTTCTCCGAAAAATTAATACAGCTTTCGATTTATCTCAAATAAATACTTTTTTAAATCATGGATTGCAAACAGCGATATTGATATCAAATATTGTTCGCGTAGAATGAAGAAGTAATCTCAAAAGTAGGAAAACACAGAAGGTCCCCTTCATCCAACTTTCAATTATCCAAGTTTTACTAGTAAATAACTGTAACTTCTCGCGACGGTTGGGTACATAATAATAATAAACAATAACAACAATCGTAGAAATTGCAAAAAGAAAATGGGACGCATCTTTACTGGAATGATTTCTTGTGATCTAAATTAAAAAAAAATGCAACTTTTAATTTTTAAAAATGAAAGAACGAAGAAAGAGAAACCAGATCCAGGACAGATATATGCTTATTTAGCTTATTTAAGCTTAGTAGAAGTTTAGGTATAAACAATTATCTTTATGAATTGTGTAATATATATATATATATATATACACATACATAGATATATTTTACACAATTAAATGTATATATATATATATATATTTGTATGTATATATCTAGTTGAATATTTCTCGCTATAAAGAATGCATTTAACAACGATCGTTTCGTGAAGTAAAGTGCCTACTCCTATGATATATGATCTCCTCGTGAATAGTGTTCTTGGTCCTTGAATTCGATTCTTTTAATTCCCTATCGCTGTCGTATGATTATCGAGATTAGCGCGAGTTTCGCGATTTTCGAGTCTCGCAATGGCTCGACCGAAAGCTCCATTCCGTGGAAGATACGAAACACCGCGGTATGCTGATACGTGGATCAAATACGCGTCTCGGCTTGCCAGCATCGCCGCGTTGCAGTACTTAAATGCTGCTGTTCACCGCGCACACGCAGCAGTCTGTTCCCAACGTCAGCGGACTATTTTAGCATTATCTTGAGTTTAATGTCGACTCGCTCTGCTCAGATCTTCGCCTCGCAATCTTATTATGAAACGCGACGAAATGCACGTTCGCGAATGCGCGTTCTCCAAGATGCAGGATTTACGCGCGCGTTCCTCGTGCAGTCCTCGCTTGCAATTGTCTCCCGACAAATGTCCTTGTCGATAAGAAATCGCGACCGCTCGGATTTCATCCCCGCGGGATATTCCCGTTAGCCGAAATACTCGATGAGGGAGTACGTGCTAGCAAGAACGACGAATAGAAAAATCGAATCCTGCGCGCGCGAAGAACCGAGAACCGACAAGCGCCTCGTCGCGTTGCGTCGCAGCTGCATTCATTCGCATTATCGCGAGATACACGGAAATCCATCCGGATGGATCATTAGCCCGCTGTTATCGCCTACCGCTGATCTTAGATCTTGGAGACGTAGAGCGGCCGATGGACCTGTTGCGGATTGCCGTTTTGCTTCGAGCAGCGCGCGTTCTGCAGCAACTCCCTGGTCTCGCTGGGCGAGCCTGGACTGAGACTGTTGGTGGTCGAAGTCTCGACGCGGTCGCTGATGATCTCCTCCTCGGTGATCTGCTCGAGGTACAACGCCGACTGTCCCTGATTGTCGCCGCCGTTGATCGTCACCTGCGGCGAGTACGCTGGTGGCGGGCTTCTCGGCGGCGAGCCGCCCTGGCCGACCTGGTTCCCATTCTTCACCTCTAGACTAGTGTCCGAGGACACCTGCCTCATCTGCTTCGCTCGTCTGGCGTGGCGAGTGGTCAGTCCACCGGTCTCCACGTCCCGCTCCAGCCGATGTCCCGATCTGGATCTGGTGAGCTGACGTTGCACGTACTCCTCGAGGTCGTCCTCCTCCTTCTTGGCGATCACGCGGTTCAGCACTATCAGGAAGATGCCGACCAGTATGGCGAACAGACCAACCGCGACGAGCTCGTTCCACCAGCCACCGGAGGCTTTGGTGCCCCAGTGCGCGAGGTCGCCGGGCAGTAGGCCGCTCATCAACAGAAACGCTCCCAGCACCAGGAACACCACGCCGATGTGCAGCATCCCGATCGACGTGACCACCTTCGTGTCCAGCATGCCTTGGCCGGCCGTGCGAGCCGCGCCATGCGTGCCCTTGTGATGCCTGCCATGATGGTCCAGCGATCCAGTCGAGGCCCTAGGCGACGTCAGACCGCTTTCGCCCGATTGCACGCTATAACGACGCTCGCGAGCGCGACGCTGCTCGTCCCGGCGCTTTCGCTGACGCTTGATGGCCAGCGCCGAGTGCAATCCAACCGCGTGCATCCTGCAACACCGGAAAGACAACCCTTGGCTCAGTCAATCACCGCCATCAGTCCTCGCCTATCTGCCTGGCACCTACGCGCGCTCATCGTCACTCTCGCGGTCGATTCTCCTTCTCCCTCCCCCTCCCCCACGCCCCTCCCTCCCTCCTCCCCCTCCCACCTCTCTCTCTCTCCCTCTCCCTCTCCCTCTCTCTCTCTCTCTCTCTCTCTCTCTCTCTCTCTCTCTCTCTCTTCGCTTCTTTCGGTTCTCTCGAGGTCTTCGAGATTCTATCTAATTCTACGTCGTCGTCCGTCCGAAACGACGTCCACGTCGCGTGGAGGCGACGTGTCCCGCAAGGTCGCGACTGCGAGCGAAGCGAGGAAGCGAAGAGATGCCAGATCAGTTTGGCCGTGAAGGATTGCGTGAACTAGAGCCTGTCTATTTCTAAAAGGCGATCTTGAGCATGCCTATTCGCGAGCGAACAATGCGAGGCGATCGGAATGCAATCGCGCATATGGAAATCAGTCGACATGAGGCTAGCAAGCGAAGGGAAAGTTTGCCGGATTAAGCTTCGATCCTATTTTTACTTTCCGATAGATCCGTCGTGGTCACGGCGGGCTCCCTCGTACGTGTGTACACGCAGCCTCGATTGATGTTGCATTAACTAGCTCTCTATCTATCTAAGGCCTACAGGATCTATTTACAGGGTTTGCAGGATGCACTGCGATGGAATCGCGCGTATCGAACGCTGCTGTCGACGCATTCTCGGTCCTGCGTGAGGAGAAGACCTCTTCTCGCAGCACGTCTCATCAGGCCACACCGGTAGCCTTTCTGCTCGCTTCTCACTCATTTCTTTCATCAGGTAAGGATCATAGCGCAGTCGCTACGCCGTGCATGTTGCATTCGTTGAAAAAAAAATTAATTACTAGCGAGGCGAGTCTACTGTTTCGTTACATCTCTCGCTGCATGTTTGCATTGCAACAGTCTCTTATCTGTTTGATCATCGCTTGTCCGAACACAACGGAAATCGTCTTCTCCATTTGCGCAACGTGAGAACAATGATTTTGTCCTCTTTCATAAATATATAAATGTATAATTACTTTTGATTTTTGACCAATGAGACGAGTAATTGGATGAAGAAATGACCTGATAAGATTGTTTTCCTTACACTAGAAGAGCATATGTATGCGTACACGCGTACACATATGTATCAGTGTTCTCTTGTTTGTTTGTTTGTTCGTTTGTTTTACTTACGTGATTAACGTTTCGTAAAATGCTGATGTTGAAACATCAATTACGCACGGAGAATGTGGGGATGTGGGGGAATATCGATATTTTAAGATACCAGAATATCCGACAGATCGTTGAAAAACTGCTTCACGCAATATCCTCTGGTTTTCAACGTAAAGAGAGGCGTAAAGAGACATTTATCTAGCCAAATCTAGTGCCTTTACGATCCTAGATGCGTAGACTCTCTAGACGCCCGAACATCTTGTAAAAACCTCCCCATCCGATTTTCACACAATTACAAAGCTGCGAGCTACCGAGCTCCTTTGAGCCTTTAAGCCATGCAGTGTTGCGATATCGAACCTTTCGAATGGCGGGATATCGCAAGATATATCGATTTGTTAAGCGCCCCGCTCCGCACGAATGTGTGGAACACATGAAGCACATACGTATGCACACGCACGTCGATGCATGCGCCACGTACGCATGCATATGTATGCATGCGCATCTGTATGTATACGTGCATCGATCCGTACATGATGTCAGAGACAATTTCACGTATTACAAGTTACGTCACCATCTTCTTCGAGTATGAAGTTACGTTATCCTCTTATATCGTACACGAAAGAAGCGCTTAGATTAAGTTACCCCCACCCGCCCGCGTCCCGCGATCAGAAGTTTAATACGAAAGATTAAACTTTCTTCTTTTCTTCTCCCCCCCCTCCCTCTCCTATCCCCGCTCACATAAGGCTGTCCCATAAGAAGGACCCATAAGAAGCGAAGAAAGCAAACAAGCATAAAAAATTTTGCCGCCGTTTAGCGAAGCTTCGTAGAATCCGAAAATACCACGACCGATATCCTCGACTGTTTCGAACGGCGGTTTGCTCCTTACTTCGGACGACCAAGTGACGCAAAATTGCACTCGCGATTACGCGCGTGAAAAATGCATACGAGGCGAACCGCCGCCGCGCTCCCTCCCCCCCCCGTCCTCCGCCCACTGTCGTCCCGCGTTCTTTTTTTATCTGAAAACACGCTCTATCGTTCTTTAAAGGCTACGGAGCTCGCGGAGTAATTAAATACCGAAGCACTTTGCGATGCCGGCCGTATCCCTCCCCACTCCGCCATCCGGCGTCCGACGACTCGCCGGAGTCCGCGGGAGGGGAGGGGAGAATCTCGCCAGGATAAAAGCCAGCGCGGTCCCTTATCGAACGCCCAAGATCCCGCCGCTCTACGGCAAAGCGCGTCGTATCGCGAGCGTCGTAACCTATAGCGGAGCATCCTTGGTCCGCCGTCGGAGTTTCCCCTCCCCTCTGCTCGGCCGTATGCTTCCCCTCCCCCTCCAATCCCGCGCCACCCGAGAGGAAAGGTCGCTGCGTGCTCGCAGCGTCGGTGTAAATTAAGGTCCGCGCGATCGATAGACGCGCGACGGCACACGGTGTGTGTGCGTCGCGGTGCGCGATGATCGATATCGCGGACGCGGGACCCGATTCGATCCGCGAGTACGGTCGCGGAAATCGCGAGATGCCATCGCGGAAGCCGTTTTGCGGCACACAATACGCGGCGCCGCGTTTCCAGCTCCACGATCAATAAAACCATCCTCCAGCCCCCTTACAGAACGCAAACGCAAAGTGCACGAGGACAGGCACGGTGCATCGTGCACACCGTCGTGCACTCGCTGTGCGAGCGAGCACGCATGTGTGAGAGAGCGCGAGCGAGAGCCCACGCCGCGAGGAGCGTTCGGGCATGCTCCTTGTGCGCGCGCTGAGGCACGGCGGAAATTGAAGCGCGACGAGCTGATTGGTCGCCAGTTTCCTCCCGGCTCGTTCGAAAGCGAACCCCGGAAATGGGCTAGAGAAGCAGCACAACTCGTAAAGGGAGGAGGAAGAAGCAAGAGGCGTGGAGCAAGACGTGCTCGTCAGAGGAGAGTGAACCCGGCGATGGAACCAAGAGCGACACGAAGCAAGAAAGCAAGAGAAAGAGAAAGGAGGGGCGTGATCGATGCACGTGTGGCGTGTTGGTAAACTGAACGCGCGGCAACGCTGAGCCTGTTTAAAGTTACACGACTCGCGCGCGGGGACCAAGCGCGCTAACTGTTATGTAACGTTTGATCCTACACATGCATAGCCCATGTTGCACCGGTTGCATTGTGCATGTGCGAGAGAGACACTCCAATCCCCGATGTGTTGCTTCGCACTCGGACGAGGCGAAGGGCGCGGGCGCGTTTAGCGCTACTCCTCCTCTGCCCCTCCCCCTCCCCCCTCTCTCCGATCCTCCCCCTAATATCGCGAGCGTTAATTACGGCGCTTCGCGTCGTGTCCAGCTGGCGCAGCAGTCGCCACCCTTCCGTACATACGCGGCGTTTCGGCGTATCAGCCGGCAGGATCAGCCCCGACGTTTTTTAACGCTCGATCGCCGCCGTTTGACCCTCTTAACGTAACTTGACTTTAAGCGCGATCGGCCGCGTGCTCGGCCGCTGTTCGGCGCGCGCGTCGCACGTACAACGTGCACCGTGCGTCGTTTAATAACGCGTGATTTACTGTTCTCGGGATTGCCGCGGGCTCGTAATTCGCGCGGTCCGTTATTTTGAGTCTTGGCGCGCCGCCAGAGTCCAGCCCTGGCTCTTCTTATTACGGGCTACGCGTTCCCGGTAAGAGTACCCCTCTGCATCCTGCGGCGGCGGCGGCGGTGGCGGGGGAGGCGGAAGGATGAGGGCGGAGGGGGGAAGGGGGATTCCGCGATCCGCCGCGCGACCGTCTAGAACGGCCAGATCGGAGCGCGACGCCGGCGCGGCGCGAACTTTTTTGCTCTCGCATCTCGCGCGGCGTCCGCCGCGGAGGAACAGCATAAGCGTGAATCAATGTAATGAGCTCGCTATGAGCGTGACTCATCTGCATCCCCCGTGGGGGGATTCACCGTCTCTTGGTGACTTTTTGCGAACGGAGAACGGAGCCGCACTGCGCTCTCCGCGAGCGAGCGCTGTCGCTGGCGGCCGGCACTTGCGGCAAGCTCTGGTGGCAAGCGCTTGCGGCAAGCTCTCGCGGCAAGCTCCGGTGGCGAGCAGGACTCAGGGGCTCGCGAGGGATGGCGACCGGAGGCGGAGATCTCGGGATCCGCGATCGTAAATATAACCGCAGCGAGTTAGCGTCCCGCGCCGTTTTGTTTTCACGGTTTCGCCCCGACTGTCGTGCGCGACAGTCTATTCCGCAGTCATCGACCGATCGCTCTGTGTTTACGTTTGCACAAAGAAAGCGCTCATGCGTCGCGCTCACTGGAAAATCGACTGAGCTGTGCCAACCGGGCCGCGGCTTGTATATGTTTTTCCTGCCTCCCATAAAAACGCGACGCGAGTTGTCCGAGCTGCCGACAACGCGAGAGTGCTTCCTGCACGTGAACGCCCGAGAAGCCACCCCTAACCGGCAAGCATAGCTGCCGAACGGACGAGAAACGCCGAGTGTCCAGTTCCGACGAGAACAAACGCCATATTCGAGATTCACGAGTCCTCTCCCTCGGCACCTTATTTAGTGTCTTTCCTGATGCTTCCCTTCCCCTCCCCCTCTATCGCTCACCCGGACTGCAAATCGATCCCGGGTTCGCAGGAGAGACGTGATACGTACAAAGTCGGTCATTGGATTGTTTCTGTCTGCCTGTGTCACACGCCGTAGCCGTAACCTGTTGCCACACAGGAGAACCGTGCGGAATAAGGTCGTGAAACCGTCACCGGCACCGGCCCGATCAATGATAAGCCATCGACGGACCGCCGGAACACGAAATGACAGATGGACGAATCGTGTAACTCGCGATCTCGCGACGTCTTTGGCGACATGACCCCGTGGGTCATTCGGTCAGCCGAAGCGTTCAGTCATGCATCTCGAGCTCTCCGTGAGATGTCCACCAAGGGACGCAAACGGGAAGGGAGAGGCGTTCGATTGCGGGATGACGAACGAAATAGAAATTATCGTTGAACGGTGGCTCGCTGTGCCGCGGCTGTACGACGCGAGAGACAGAGAGAGAAAGAGAGGAGGAGGAGAAGGAGGCGAGAGAGGGAGAGAGAGAGAGAGAGAGAGAGAGAACGGGTGATCTGCTGCATAGAGACCGTCTGTCTGTCAGTGTCATTCAGAAATGACACTTTCTGAAATAGCGTTCGCGACCGAAAGCCAAATCTGCGGACACGCAATTTCCGCGCAGATTAATTCGCGGAACAGGCAGGGCTGCATCTCGCCGCGAGGGAGATGCATCTTCTCGACGCTTGCATCGCGGGGGAGCGACGATAATCGTTAATGATAATCGAGTTAACGCATTATTATGCACGCAATTATGCGCATCTGTCGGCGAGAGCACAGCCGAACGTGGGGGCGTACGCGGAGAAAACGCTTTGCGGCGAAAGGATCGGACGAACGACTTGCGTTTCCCTCTGCTGCGTTCCGCGCCGCATTTTCGCAACGCGGAACTTGGACTTTTTTCTTCGGCGAGCCTCTCTCTCTCTCTCTTTCTCTCTGGACGGGGTCCAGGCAAGGAGAGAATTTGTGGGCCGATAATCGAGAGAGATACCCTTCCGCGCGGGCGGAGTGAGCGCAAAGTTCACGGGGACTCATAGTGCGTAGTAAGATGATGCTCACCTGGCTCTTCGGTCGAGTTTCACAGCTCTGCGAAGAAAACAGGCGAGTTTCCGCGCCGATGACGCCTCACGCCATAAACCTCCGTCCGCTTGGTCGGTCCACCGGTAGTAAAGCCCTCTCACCCCTTGGCGAGGCTGCTGGCTCTCTGCTTCTCTCTCCCCTCGATCACCGTCACCGTTTTCTCCTCCCTTCTTCCCGAGAAGGCTCCGCGAAATCCGTTACATCTTCCACGAGGATTTGGCTTTTTCGTCAGCTCGTCGAACGTCTCGGCAGCCCGAGGTCCGCGCGAGGGCTGTTTTGTTTTGCCCGTTTTCCCTTCGTCGGAATAAAGACGCGCGCGCGCGCGCTTCGCCCGTTCTACCGCGAAAGACCGCGGACGAGTAAAGCTGCTTCTATATATAAGAGCGTATGTAAACCAGGACACGCCTCTGCGAGGTATGGCGCAAACTCGGATTCTCGCCTCCCGTGCGCCGAACGGAAACCCCCGCACGGGGGTTCCTGCTCCCGCGAGAACGCACCACTCGCTACGCGCGCGCGTCGTTTCAGCACAAGCGGAAACGTTGATCCTCGAGATATGCCGTCGCAATAAAGTCCGCGCAAATTAGCTCGTGCCTTGGCGAACTTGGCGCGGTCTCATGACGCAGTCACTTTCGGGAACTAATATTCCTTTCGAATTATCACGGCATGATCGATTGTTATTGAGCGTACATCCTCGTCGATATGCGTTCGTGCACGAGATTTAAGTTGAATCGAAATACACGCTGGTCGTATAAAAATGGTCGTATATAAATATAAATATCAGTCATGCGACGATTCCTGTTTTGAAAATTGAAAATTGCGCACTCGCTGCTTCCAGGTGTAACGTGTAACGAAAGAAACAATGCAATATTCAAATTAACAATAGATTTATTAAATAATACCTAATGACATTTCGAGCATAAAAAAGCATTCTTTATTACATATCTCAATTACATCTCTTTACATAATAAACGCTTAGACAATAAAACCAATTTATTGCCTTTGGATTACTCAACTTCAAATATCTAGAAGAGTATCTTCGTATCTTCTAGTTTAGCATTGATAAATATAAAATAGGAAGCCAATATATATTAAAAATATACACATATCACAGATGAGTATCATGTTATTCGATAAAGTGACAGTAATATCAAATAATTTTATCGGAAATGAGGCACTAGTATACTTCTTTTAGAAGGCAAGAATAACTCTAAAGCGAAACGCGAAACGTCTCAATATAATCGTCATGGTTCAAGACTCAACTTTGTTTTCTAACAATAAAATTGATCTCTTATTCAGGGTCGTAAGGCACTCTGTTTATCATCGCCACGGCTTCCGAACAGTTCCAGCACTAGTGCTTCTCCTAATATTCTGATCTGTAATTTATTAAAGATACATTTGAGCGCGGTACAACAAACTTAAACGCTACAATCTACTATCTAGGAATAACAAAGATTACGAGGCGAAGCGTTACGAGATCACTTAAAAGCGTTTAAACGACTTACGCATCGTGTTCGGCGACATAAGTCTGTCCCTTATATCCGATGTCCAAGTTTGGCATCTAGATCTGATAATGTTCTTTTTAATGAGCAATGCTGGTCGCTGATATTTTGTCATTCTAAACAACAAGTTGACAGTTTACATTTTAATCTGAATGCGTAATTGTAATGTAGGAACTTTACAAGGCGATGCAACATCGAGAAAGGAAACATATTATTACGTGGATTCGAATTCCCTCATGTTTTTTCTGGCTAACGTCTTCTGCGTGGCAAATGAATACGATCGAGACGAGTTGGGGCGCTCCGTTCGGAATTGCTTGATCTCGCGATCCTGCGCTATCACCTTCATCCTCTTGGTCGGTGACTGAGCGAATAGGTCTACCAAGTTCATAGACGCTGCGTCACACTTGTGAGATGTAACGAAGTGAAATTATTGTTACTGTTACTCGATGAAAAATCTTTGAATGGAATAAGAAAGAAATGTAATCTTCGAGCGTTATAAAATTTTGCGATTACCTGCAATTGAAGACGATGAAGGAAATTTACTTCTGCTAGATTCAAAGGTGCATCAACGTGTAATTTAAGCATATACTGTAATGCCTCTTTATATATCTTCTTTAAAGTGATAACACGTTCGGTCCGCATTAATCTACGCACTAAGTAACCCCGCGCATAAGAATTGATAATATTCACCGCTCGTATCTGTAATAGGGATGATGTCCTTATCAACCATGATACATTGGATAAACAAACATATTACGTACATATTACGTATCTATTACGTATTGTATCTGTTACATGTATTGTATATTTCTGATATTGAACAATCTGATATCAGATATTGCGACATTAAACTTGTAATATACTCACATGTTTATCAAGATATGCCGAGGTATCCAATACTGCTACACGAGTGGTATTACTATCTAAAGGAAATAGCTGCCGATTCACTGTCGAATTCCTATGTATGGAATGATCGTGCGATTCGATGTTGCTGTTATAATCGTTACCGTTGTTGTTATTATTATACATGACTTTACACGAATTTGCTTCTCTTACAACATCAAAGTTGAATGCTGTGATGGAAATATCCGTGATAAGAGGCGAAGATGCATGAGATTTAAGCAAATGGAGATCTTTTGGGGAGATGTAATCCAACGGACATATGACATTTGCATGATTCGCTGATGACAATTGGTTGTGATGCGTTTCTGCACGTAAATTGCTAGGGAAATTTACATTTAATTGCTCTCTTTTGCTATCCTCTAGTTTTGTTTCTAAATTTATTGAATTGCTTAACAATTCGTTTGATGCAGAGTTTGAGACATCTGACTGACAAGATACTTCAAAGGAACATTTTTGTATTTCAGCTAATAGAATCATCTGTTGTTTCTGGAACTCAGCCTGCAGTAATGATTGTTCTTTCCGTTGTCGATTTATCAATTCCATGATCTGTTTTTTGTGCATTTCTTCAATCTGTCTATAAACTGTCAAGAGTTTCTCTGGCATGGTGAATGATTTTGTTTTGGAAATTAAATCTTGGCACTCTTTGCTGTCCTCGATTCCACTATTGTAACATTTACTTCTATCTGTGACACCAGACAATCGTCTTTCAGAACTATACATATCCTCCGCAAACTCTTGTGATTTAATTGCTGAAATCGATATGCTGCTGTCTCCTTTTGATTTTTCCGATGAACTTTGATTTTTTGAATCGATATCGGATATTTGATTATCGTTTATTTGCACAATGTCAAATTCGGGTGTATGCTGTCTGACGAGCTGCTCTGATGCTACGATAGAACTAGATTTATTTGTTTGATACAGCTCTGTCAAACTATCGATTTCTACCTGCTGAGAAGTTAATTTATCTTTTGCATGTTCGGTTGCATCTTTGGTATCTTCTATCATAAATTGTTTATTTTGCCATTCTATCTTGGATGGTACTAAATTCCATTGTGTCCGCTGTAACCCCTTGGTGGTAGGCGTAGGAACATAATCCTTATCGATAAAATCTGTATCCATGTGAGCGAGTAAACATGGACTGGGTGTATCCAATACGTAAGAACCTTGACGTGATAATTTAGGCAGATTCTCATTCTCTTTAGGGATCATTGCGCAAGATTGAACATTGTCAGCTTCCTTGTTTAACATTAACGGAACTACATCCAATGTTTTGGGTATCTCAGGTTTACAATTTTCTGGCAACGTTATATCTTCGTTCGGCACTGTCGTTCGTGTCTCGTTAACCTGTTCGTTTTGATGAATTCCTTCTATTACATATGGCGAATCATTAACGACGTTATTGTTTAAAGAAACTTGAGACTGCGAGCGTTGCATGTCTGACATGGAAGACTGAACGTTAAACCCATCTCTGCTTTCTGTGCTTTGCTTTGTTCGGCTACTCTCAATAATAGTCGTATCCATTTTGGAAAATGAATCGCTATTACACATATTGTCGCTTATAGTGTCGTGATTGGATATGTCACTATCTGAACTATATTTGACATTCCTTAATACATCTATTTTTGTTACGTCAGCCTGTACGCACTTATCCTTAGCATGTTTTGCGAGCTGTCTACTTTTCAGTTTTTCCTCTACTTTCATTGCTAGCGACTTGTAACGTCTCATTTCTTCCTTGATGCTGTTGGTCATCTGAAAATAATACGCTGCGATAAACGCGACAAATTTATGCGAAAATAAAACGCGTTAATTAATTATATTTACTAGCGGTGGGAGAAGAGGTATTCCATTTATTTTGATACAAGACATATAAAATTCCTGTTGCATGTTTATGTGTACTGTTTATATATTCTAGCAGAATCTGTCAATCTGTTTCTCACTCTTTGCACAACTCTGTCAATCTTTAACATTCAAAATTGCACTCTTCGATTATCCAAATATTCAAAGAGCAATCGTAAAAAAGATTGGATAATCAAAAATCACTCAAAATTAATTAAAGAAGATTAAGAGCCGCTAAGAGCGATCGCATTTAATTGTACGATTGCAGTGTATTCACTTACATCTACCGCCATCTACTTTCAAAGTTCATAACATTTCGTACGTTAGCTGTATCTGCCGATAAGACCAATATTAAATCCTTTACAGAAAATAGTACTTATCTTCGATCGGTAAATATTGCCTCAATTATAGGCGATACTAACAACTAAGTTATATGAAGCGTGATATCTGACTAAATTTCGGCAAATAGATCGGATATCGGAAAATCATTAGATTACGTTTAGCCAGACATTTACAAGATTTTATCATCATCAGTAAAAATCTTTCCAACGTGCCATAAAACCGACAATTCACGGCAGCAGTTGAAGAAGCAAATCTTTTTTTGAATATTTCTTCGTTCATTCTCAGCGAGTTCTGTTAAGTCAGAAAAAAAAAACACTAAATATTTATGACTAGGATTATATATGCAAATGATCTACAATTTTTGTTTGGATGAAACTCTGCGTTGCGTCAAATAAATTACCAGGGGCAGAAGTACTTTATCATGACATGAACATTTAGCTGGAATTCCTTATATACTTTTCTACTGGTTCTAGGCCGCTTATACTTATAACTTCTTTTTTATGTTTGTAACTTTGTTATAATTATGGATTGATAAAGTAATTTATAAAGTAGATATAAAAAATGGGAAGGTATAGAAAGGTATTGAATATAGGAAGAAAGTATAAAGATTACTTTCTTTATTTAAAACTATCTAGCTATATACATGCTCCTTGATTCCTTTAAGGAGGCAGCAGAGTTACAAAGGAAATAATATATAGGTATAATCTTACAAAAATTTGTAATATACTATATTAAACAATGCATAGCTACAAAATATTTAAAAAATCGTTCAAAAAGTATTAAGAAAATAATTATAAATTATAAATTCGTTTATTGATATATATAAAAATGTAATTCCTAATTTTTTAAAATATATCATCGCTTTTCAATTCTATCTCTAATTCCTTTTCCCTTTCACAAAGGTTATTCAGAATTTATCGTTGATCATTTGAATTATAATATTTATATGTAAAGTCACACCCTTATATGCTTCATATGTACATACATTGATATCTATATGCCAGATATCATTATTTCAAGAAGCAAGGAACACAAACGCAATGACACACACTGTTGCGAGCGAGTCCCGTTGTTCATGGTCACCATCGATATCACCAATCAGCACATACCGTGCTTAGAGATTGTAATTCAATAAAATACTGGCTACTGTGATTGGTCCGATCGTGACTACGTATGTTATGACACACTTTCAATAAGAAAATAGTTAAAAAATTACAGGAATTTAAGTTTAACATTCAAGGAATGCGATGCCGATTCAATAACCACGTCTCTGCGCTATTTCAATCTCTTTTTGAACAACATGGCAGATTGTCCAAATCAACGTAAGGTCCACGTAAGACCTACGATGAGACAAAAATAACCAGCCGTTTTGGAAACGTAATGTTATTGCAGTTAAAGATGAAATGGAATTGATTGGCTATCGTGTGAATCGCACGTACCATTTCTTCGGCGTTGCATGACCTGTGTTTCAAAGCTGTCGAACTAGGAAAAGCTGAAAAAAATCTAGATATGCTCAAGGATATTTGAGTAATTCCCTAGCTGCTTGCCGGCCGGAACGGCTGAAACCATCTTGAGCGAATGTAGTTTTCCCGCGTACTAGTTACAGGAAGCTGTGCACACAACGAATGCAAATGGCTGTCAATGGCTGTATAGGATGTGTTTCATTCCCGCGTGTCTAATACTCGTGAATGTAAGGTTCTTAAATACTATTAATACGTGATGATCGGTATCGGCGTGAATGTCTGAGAAAATTTTGCTGTAAGGCGATACAGAAACGAGAAGCAACACGTGCATACACGGAAAATTACTTGTATCGGAAACACGCGACTTTTCGGAGTCCGTCCGGTAACCGCATTGAAGTAGGTAAACGCATGGTCTTATATATAATTAATTGATAGTTATGTGATTTTTTTTTAATTAATTCAGAGGGAAAATTCATGTAGTTATTACATCGTTCCCAATAATAATCGTCCATCGATTGTTAACTATCCATTAGCAGGTAAATAACAGTTATTGGTGATACGCGTTGCCGCGTGTGATTTCTCTGTATGCCGTGTAGTTTCTGACACACTTATCGTGTAAACAGAATTCATAATTCTGTTAGCATTTTAGCATTATATACGGCCAAATGAGATGTGACCATTGTCATATCCTGCCCCATAAAAATCCTTATCTTTAACCCTTTTCTTTAAAAAGCTTTTGCTGCGTGATATATTTATATCTGATTCGTACGCGAACACATGTAGAGATATTTGATGGGCACGATATTTCCTTCCGATCTGACAGACTAATGTGATCGACGTAAAGTAAAGATATAAAGGTGAGATATCTCATATCTGTTTCTGATTACAGGTACTTGGTTAACAGACATTAAGGCAAATTCAAGATGCCTGCCGTCAGTGTTTGCGATCCTATTGCAGCTAGGCTTCATTGTGCTTTAAATAATAATCCATCTAAAAGCACGGATGATTTATCTATGGAATTAGTCAGTAGCGCTTCTCGAATTATGCAATCGGAAATTCGTTATGAAGAATTGAAAGATTACCAGTCAACTGCAAATAAAGTGCAAAGTAACTGCAACATTTTCCTCAATCTCTCGTCGTCGGAGGATTTAGAAGAAAATAAAGTTAAGGATGCTAGCAGTTGTAAGAAGAAAAGTGATACGCGCAGAGGGCCGATTTTGCCAGAACCGAATGTTATTTTGTATTCCTTAAAGAAAGTCCATCTTGGATGGAAAGGCACATTTCCGATCGGAGCGGGCATGTACAATGTTGGAAATACTTGTTACTTAAATAGTACTCTTCAAGCATTATTCCATGTCCCAGCTCTAGTCAATTGGTTGCTATCTGATCCGCATCACAATTCGAAATGTGAACAAAATGGTTAGTTTTCATTTGGGAAGCTCTGATATGTATATGTGTGTGAGAGGATGTATGCGTGCGCGCGCGCGCGCGCGTGTGTGTGTGTGTGCGCGCGCGCGCGCGCGTGTGTGTGTGTGCGAGCACATATGTATGCATGTATATGCATGTATGTATATTTATCAATAATATATATTTTAAAAATCATTTATGAATCAATGTCAATTATTATTATAAAGTGATATAGTTTTGTACGGTGTTTTAATAATAGGATAGTTTTAGATGGCAGTGGTGAATGTCTTACATGTGCAGTGGCTAAAACTCTACAGTTCAGCCATCAGAAGTCTGGAGGCGCGATCAAACCATTTTACGTATATAATAAGCTAAAGCGTAAGTTCTTTTCTAATTACCTGATAATCTTAATTATATGATATATATTATACGTGACTATATGTGGATTATAAGTCGTAAAATATGCCTACCATATGCGTAGCATGATAATGACAGTGAATAATATTTTTAGTCATTTGCCGAACTATGGTGCCTGGACAACAAGAAGATGCTCATGAATTCCTACGTTATTTATTGGAAGGAATGGAACGTACATATTTAATTAGACATAAAGCAACTAAATTTGATAATTATTCTAAAGAAACAACGCCTATTAATCAAATATTCGGTGGTTATATACGTACTGAAGTAAAGTGCCTGCAGTGTCAACATATATCTACCACATTTCAACACTTTCAGGTAAGTATCGGACAATTTAATCAAAATTGCTTCCGCTCGCCAGTGGCATAAAATGGCATATCTTTTGATATAAATTTTTGCTATTTAAACACAACATCTTTAAATTTCTTACAGGACTTGCTTGTGGATATACGCAAAGCGAATACATTGGATGAAGCATTAAATAGTTACTTCAGTAGAGAACAATTGGATAACAATGATTACAAATGCGAAGCCTGTAAAAGGAGAGTTCCTGCTACTAAACAATTCACACTAGAGCGTGCGCCAAAAGTGTTGTGTGTACAATTAAAACGATTTAGCGTTATAGGAGGCAAGATATCGAAACACATCAGTTTTAAGCAAATTATAGACATGGGTCCATACTTGTGGAGAGAGCCTGGAGAATCTCCTAAACAGCTCATGTATAAACTTACGTCGATGGTAATACATGTGGGACCTTCCGTAAATTGCGGCCATTATACAGCAATCGCGCAAGTATCGAGTGGCCAATACTATACTTTCGACGACTCCAGTATTCGTCCAATAAGCCTTAATAATGTACTGAATTTAAACGCATATATTATGATTTTCGAAATGGAAAATTGCGGTCATAGTCAACAGATTACGAAAACGAACGGCACAACCACGAAGAATGTGTCAACTGCATTAATCAATTCCACAAATAAGTCACCCTTATCGAAGGCGTCAACATCCGCTGGATGCACTATAAATGGCTCGTCGAACGAGTTATCGAATGGCTTTGGCGAATCGAATAAATCAACATTTATCGGTCCTCAATTACCACCACAGAAAAGCATAGAGCTCAATCTTCCTCAAAAATCTAATGATATTGCCAGCACGCAATCATCGCAGAAAGTGCAAGATAAATCTCAACCAAGATTAGTAATGCACATTAAAAATGGGAAAGTTCTGAACGGAAACAGCTTAGTGCCCTACGATGGATCCAGTGAGGAAGAAGATAGTTGTGCCGCTGGTACAGGCATCTCGAAAAATCAAATATCCAATACTATGCCCCGAATTAATATTACAAATCAAAATGTGCCAAAATATCCAGTTACAAAAGATGTTAATTCGAAAACCATTTCTAATTCGAAAGAAATGCAGAAAGTGAACTCCAAGGCTAACAGTAATGGCGTGTCAACCACGACGATAACGACGCCAAATACGATTTTATGTACAAAAACACAAAATATACCTAACAGTCATCGGATAAATTTGTTAAAGCATCAAAATGGAAAAGCGGACAGTAACGGTCAACCAGAACAACGTGATAAGGATATGTGGCATCAATCTGTCAAAACAAAAAATAAACAAGAAGAGGCTGTGCCTACAAAAGCTGCGAGTAGCAGCAATAAAAATTGGCAACTTTCAAAAGATGCATCGCTTCTTTCATTCACTGGAACATCGAATGAATGGGCAGTCACTGATAATAGGTAAATATTATATGTATATTATATTATATATATATTATATATATGTGTGTGTGTGTGTGTGTGTGTGTGTGTGTGTGTAGAAAAATATACATATATATTTATATATTTTTGTATATATAATATAATTTGTGATTCGTGATTCGTGATTCGATTCAACAAATGTTGAAATAATAGAGAAATAATAGATAATTATCTTAGAGAGGACACTAAATTGAGTTCGAATAATATGACACCAAGCGCTGCAGCTGTACGTGATTTTAATGGTACCAATCGCTCAATGCCAAATAGCGTGTCATATCTACTAAAATTGTCACATCGCGGATATGGAAGTTCCTCAGGTTTGCTTAATTAAATTATATGATATGTAGAATGTTGTGCTACATATAAATCCATCATCATATATCATCAGATGATTAAAATAAATAATGAATAAAATGTGGAATCTAAAGAGAATTAAAGAAATACACATTTCGAATTTTCAGTAACGAACTGGAACGGCAATAGAACACAGCTTGATCGTGATGTCGATAATGATAGACGGGAAGAGCGTAAACGTCACTTCAATGTGGATGACGAGGAAATGGATAGAGGCCGAATAAAAAAAGTCAAAGATCACACAAGTCGCCGATCGTACGAGGAAAGACCCAATTCATCCACAAATTACAACTCATTCCAGGAATATCAAAACAAAACTTGGAATCGATCGGTTAATGGTTATCATCGGAGACACTACTACAATACTTCCACATATACACGGTCGCGGCATGGGAACAGCTATAGACCGCCGCATTACAGATATCATTCTTATAGATATCTATAGACATTGCTCATACTCGCGCGGCTGTTGACAGCACGACTGACACGTGAAAATGAACGAGATTTTTAGGAACTGTATTAGCAATCAAGAGAGCAAGACCGTTCTAATAGACTGTTGTGCGTGATCGGTTCTCTCTTGTTGGACATATATCATTTCTTAGCCCAAAATCGAAAGATTTAAAGAAAATTAATTAAATGGAACATTGATAATTAATAACGATAATTAATATTCATCCAAGAAGCATTGCATGTTCCTGATAGATTCGTTTACTACTGCGTAAGTTTGGTACATATATATACAGTGAGAAACCACGGGGGACGAGTATCATCAACTGTACCAATTTGTGTTCAGTATGGATTATTCTAGAAAGCAGTAATTCTTTTTTAATTACGATATATGATGAGCTAATTGTTTTAAGTTTTAAGATTTGCATTCATTAAATCCTTGTAAGATTTTCGCAAAGCAAATTACACATAACGATAAATATAGAGTACATATAAATTGAATGTAATTATTATGTATATTTCAATTTGCTAGAATTACAGCCACAATTTATTTCTAGAAGTGAATAAAAAATAAAAATTTATTATATCTAAGTATATCGATATATTGATGAATATTGATCAAAATTAATAACATCCGGTTGCGTTTATCGGCGTAACAAATTACATAGATAATTTGTTGCTAGTTTTATTCCTTGGCACTATATTGTATAAATCTCTTTTATAGTGCTTTAGTCTTCTTATAAACAATGACAAGATAATTTAAGGAAAGGATAGCACATGTTGATTAATGATTTTCGTTGCAAAAATATTTAATAAAATGTTTTTATATTAAATTTCTAAATGTTTGATACTTCAGTCTTACACAAGCAAGTTTCTTTTTGGAATAGCTAAAATACTTATCAAACAAATTTGTAACAAATTCAATTATATATATATGTAAAATAATCCGTCCTGTGCTCTCTCTTTTCAATAGAGTACGATACTCTCCCCCAATCTGTTATAGATGATATCAGGAGAGATAATCATTTTAAATGATTAAATGATTATAATGATCTGTTTCATTATAAAAGAGACATGCAAATCAGTAATTAGAATGCTTGATGGCAACATTGCGAATGTTTTACTACAAACTATTATTAATTGCACATATTTGCAGTAAGAGCTGATTCAAACATGTTTTCAAGTGTTTTTACAGTGATTATGGAGATAAGTTGTGCATAATTAAATAAACACTATCTAGTTGTATAATGCTATTAATAATATTATTAATATTATTATTAATAATATTATAATCGATTATATAATATGTATATTATGGTAATGAGCACAGGGGCGCTTATAATATTAAGAGATCATTATTAAGTTAAAATTACAAAAGTCATAAGTTACTTTTTTAAGCAACATATAAAAGAGTCAATTCTCTATTGTCGCAAATCCCTACAATACCTCATTGTATCATCTGAGAAAGGAATGCTAACCGAGAGTGTAAGAAAATGTATGTAATGAAATTGATGGGCGAATTATACACTATACAAGCAAACCAATTTAGTACAGATTTATATACATGTATAAAAGAAAAACAATAATGTCGTTTATATTTTATATATATATATATATATAAATAATAATATAAATAATTATATATATATATATATATATAAGTAGTAACAATCAATAAAAAAAGACAATTGAATATATCTATCTTCTGAAAAAAAAAAAGACTATCGAAGTATTTGTATCGTCTCGTTTGGTTATGGAAATGCATTGATTTAATAATAAGTTTAAAGAAACTTACGTATATAAAATAATTTATATAAACATCATGACGACAAGTGTCGTTCCCATTTATGAGTTTATACAAACACTCGAAAAAAACGTAAATAATGATGTTGTAGAAACATCAAAATGCTTCATTTTGAACTGTTTGAAACTTCATTTCACATGGTACTTTATTTTATATAGGTAAGCATTCTCAAGACGGAGAATCATAATTCGGACATCGATCTTAAGTTTCGTGATAAACTCGAATTATTTGGTAAACTATCGTGCAATTTGACAGATAAACTCGAGTCATTATTATATTTATCTGAGAATTACACCTCCACGAATAACGATTTTAAACAGTTCACAAATGGGATTGTCGGTTTGTGGATTTCCGTGAATAAGCAGGTAAAATTGTATTTTACTCGTGCATTATTATAGAAATATTTACAAAGTTAATGATAAAAGATTATATGGTTTATGATACAGGTCTATGATAAATGCTCTAAGATTCGAATGGCTAGTCGTACACAATCAGGAGTACCGTTATCGTTGCTCCTCAAAAAGATAAAGAAAGAGAGATCTTTAACAAGGGAGTCGCTACATATTCATGAAGGCGAATATAATCGCGAACAGCTTGCGAAGTGTTACATTTTGCTTAATGAAATCGATGATCTGGTAAATAATCTGGAAAGATGTGATGACAAGGCACGTATCTATAAATACCGCTTTCAACATTTAATGCATTTGCACAGTTGTAAGACTTGCAAATAATATCTCCTTTAAAAATAATATATAATAGGCCATTTTTTCTTCAATTTGCAGTTGCAACATTATTTAGCTATATTGAAGTTGATTCCATTCCTTATTAAGTTAGAATCTGCTGTGGATGCATATATCTCCAGCATTGAGATATCACCGATCAACAAATCCAAATGTTTGAAACTAGATGCTTTTGCAATTGTCGCAAAGCTTCTCACTGGCGAATTATTAGATAATGAGCCAATGGATCCGTATCATGTATTAACAGATAATGTGCCTAGAAAACCAGTTTTTATCATAAAAACCAAACGCAGATTGGATGTGCCATCAATATCAATCTCAGAAATGACATGAAAGTGCGGAATATCCTGCGCGAGTAGAATAGTATCAGAAAAAAATACCATTACAAATAACTATGATAGATATTTTGTATTTCAATAATAGCTTGTATTTGGCAACTTATTGCAAAAAGAAAAAAATTTGGTGTGTCAAACAAATAAAATTTCAAAGAAATGTATAATTTCTTATTGATACTATATAATATAAATCACAAACGAGTCAATCATAATGCCAAAATCCGACATAACGCGTGTAATATATTATATACATTCACCTCTTGATATATCCTAAAGTATCGTTATCTTACATATCATTCAAACAAGCACGATCATCGAAGACTAGATTAAATGATACCTTCGAGGTCGGGAATGGAACAGGGTGGCGCCAGTCTTAATGTGAGATCTTTGTGACGTAGGAATTCTGGCGGAAGAAGTTGTTTCTTTCTCTGCAAGATATACGTAATAGAGTAATATGAAAGCATTTCTGTATAGGATGTGTGACGAACGAATGAAAATACGTTAATATAACGAAAATAACGAAATACAAAAATAAGGCTAAATATTGTTGTTTGCAACTAACCAGTGGTGATTTGGGAGCAGTACGCGCAATATTAGTAGCAATAGGCGCCCATCCTTTCGTGTTCAAGCATTTGTAACACGATTTAGATTCACCTAGACACGTTGAATGATATCCGTGACCACAGCTGAATATCATCGCATAGTCGGAACAGTGCGACAATGGTTGTCTGCATATGGGACAGATCATAGAAATATTGCCACATGCTCTTCCGGCGTCCCTAAATGGCAAAAGAATCATTGCGAATAACAGCAACTAAACAATTAATAATAAAGCTTAATGGCGAAAGGAAGCTTGTTAGATTTTATAAATTTTCTTTATCAATTGCATTCAGATAATCCACAATTAAAACATAAAAATGTATCATTAATTCATAAAATCTTTTCTCTTTTATCCTATTTTTAACGGCGTCGAAAAAATTACCAATTTAATCATCTAAGCATACATTTTGTTATGAGTTATAATTCTGAGACGTCATAATTACGAATACAGATAGAATATAGATAGAAAAATTCATATGCTTTGTGTAACATCATAATTCTCACGTTACCTCAAGGATTTTTCCAAAGCCTTATGAAGCTCTAAGCTCACTAATCGCGCGGTAGTTTCGACAAGAGTTTGCTCGTATCGTGACTGAGTGAGAACTCCAGATAACAGTTGTCGTATATCTCCCATTGTGCCACTTGTCGCCAGAGGATTTCTTAGTATTTGCTCCAGTATGTTCGACAGAATTGACGTGCCACTCAAAGATTCCAAAATTAATCTCAATAATTTACCACTCAATTTGTCCGTATTTTGTTTATTGTTCTGTGTATGCGATCGAAATACAGCTTCTACAAGAGGCATCCAGTCCACGTTTCCTGCTGATCTTCGACATATTCCTGCAAGCTGTCCAGCAGCATGTATTGTTTCACTCTCCGAGGCCTTATTTTGTCGATACATTTCCAATCGATTCTCAAATTCTTTCAGCAAAAGATTAAAAGCTTCTTGGTAACTTCCCAGCTTCTCTAACATTACTGCCTCTGCATCCTTACAATTCCACTTCTGAACAATCTTCAATGCCTCGTCCAATCTGCAACCGTGTGGTCCGTGCAAATGAATGACTACTTGCGTTGGCTCTAACTCGCACATTAATGCTAAATATCTCTCCAGCTGGTCAGTCGTTAATTCCAGAGAAACATCCTCCTCTTTATATTGTGCAATTTGATATAATGCTCCTAACAACTTATATTCCAAGTTTAAATCACCATTAAGATTTTGTAATATCACATCAATTTTGTTTTGCAATTGTGTAGCAACGATAGTAGCAAACTGACTGGCATTGATCGTTACAAGGGTCGAGATGTGAATGGATATAACTTCGTCTAGCGAGACGGATGGCAAATGCTCTAGCCAGGGCCACACGTCATGATGCCTGGATGATTCTGAGATCATACATCTACAGACCGCTACCCAATCTTCTCGCGCGCTGTACAATAACTCGGCGACTCTTACGCTGCAAATATATAGAAATTATGATAATTGTATTGTAATACAATGTGAATAATCAAGTATTAAGATTGAAATTATTAAGAAAATTATTGATTCTATATTAAAGAAACATAGAAATAAATATACTTACAAGCCTGCCCTATTCGCTAAATTTAATAAAGTATTATCAGAAATATTGCACAATTTTTTAGAATGCAATAATGCCAAAACGGCACTTTCTCTCTCAGTCTTAAAATCTTTCAACAATTCTATATGTGAATCAGTGCATAATACATCTATCATCCTATTCAACATACTAGGCTCCAACGTAATAGTACTTTCAGACAATTCGTTTGCCACGAACATGAGAACCATAAATTGCTGCTCCATCGTAATGTAATCGATATTCTTTGGACTGACTGGCGTATTCGGCATAACAATATTCAATAAAATATCTATGAGCCTCTGTCGATGTCGTAATCCCATTTCAGAAGTAAATTCTGGTTCCTGAAAGGCGATAGCTATAACATCGAGAAAGCCTTTAGCATCGAACTGCAGCAATGTTCGCAGATATGGATACTGTCTCTCTGCATCATTTGCCAAACTCGAATGTTGCGAGAGCAGAGCTCTTAGCGTGTCCGCTTTTGCTTTCTGCGGCACGCCTTCGGGAAGTTCATCCTTGTGAAATCCACGTCCAGCGAGGCAACAACTGGTATAAACCAGAATGGCATTGCCAAGTTTTATACAATCTCGTGAAAGATTAACTGCTGGATCACGTAATAAATTTTGAAGTACTGGTACCAGCTGATGAATCGGCGCCATAAAATCACCCAACGCAGTCGTTTGGAGATGAATTAGCGCTTCCCAAAGCCCTCGTTGACGACAAATTGTTGTTACCTATATAAAAAGAGATATCATTCTTCCAAATGTAAAAGTTATTCTTAAAATTAAAAATTGTCGCATATTATTAATTTTGACACCGCGTGAGTAAATATTAGACTCACTTGATGAATATCTAAACAATCCACATTAAGCAGAACTATGATTGCTTCCAGTGAATTTACTTTATCTTCCTGATCGTACAGAGTAACCAATTGCTGGGCGATCAATGGCGGTAATCTCGGTTGAAGGCTTCCATCCAAGAGAGGAGTCTCGAGGGCGTGCAAGTAACTCGCTTTTAAGTCTTCTGATTCGAAAACTATATCCCACAGTTTTTCAAAAAGTAAATCTAAACTTTCCAATTGGATGCAGTAATTGACGCAAGTTAGTACCATGGTATCATAATCTACATTCTCATCTACGGGACACTGATTTAATTCGTCCATATATTGGATCAGCACATCGCAAACTTTGTCACGTGCTATTTGTTTGCGGCGTTGCTTGGAACCACGGAGACCGATAACTGCTTTGCCTTTATCTTGATAAAAAGAAAGGCCCAATGCTAATGCTTCGGGAAAACGTTTCTAAAATATGACAAAGCATTTTACTCGAAGATGGAAGATATTTTCCATTATTCTAAACTGACCTGCGTAATCAAGTGTTGCAATCTTTCTGTCCATGTCCTTATGCAAATCGCATGTAAACTCTTTATGCCTAATAACAATAATTGTGTACCGAAAACCACGACGGTATTGTAGCACGCTCGTTCGCCGGCCAATGCCATTGCCTGCAACGAAATATATCCAGTCTTTGTAATATTGAAGCAACAAAAAATATATTCCTCATATCTATTGCATTATTTTTCATTACCTTGGAAACATTTCCACCAGTAGACAATCCTTTAAAATGACTAGAAGCATAAGAAATACCAACGCGACTCATATCCAACGTCTCCAAATTATCCTGTGCCCTCACATCCAACAAATGTAGCTTCTCCTGATTGTCCAATACTATAAGAGATCTTGGATTTAGCCATCTCAAATTACTTATCGTGTATGGTAGCGTCATTCTCCGCAAAGGAGATAATTTTACCCGTGAACCAATCTCGGTATACACCTTGTCAAAAGATATCAGTATTCTTAAGTTTGTAAATATTCTAATAATAAGACACGTCGAATAAGAGATACGTCACATAATTATTAAATATGTACTTGATAAAAATGCACCACATTGTCCCTTGCGAGTGCTAATACTGGATCGATCACACGGGATCCATCGGCTGTCTGTATGACAACTAACTGCCAAGACACTTGAGGTGGTGCCATTGAGGCACCGGTCAAAGGATGACTTAGCACAACACGCATTCTTGGCCTTATGCAAACTACGATGACCTATGAGATAAGCAAATGTTATTTACATGCAATCAATCAATATATATGCATATATATTACATTCCCATATTTGCTGCAAAATACCTTCGATAACGTTGCCATCGCTACTAAAGTGTAATTTTTTAATGGATGTGAGGGCAGATGATTCAATAGTAATGGTTCTAGAGTACACACCTCTCCTTTAGAACCACTAAATAAACATCTACTGTCACAACCTCTCACGCCCATTACTCTAGTAAAATTCAATTCAAACACCGAGCCACCGCTATCACTACATAAAGCTATTTTTGGTGAATCTGTAAACTACAACGGTTGATTTGAAACTATCAATTAAATATACAAAACAAATCTAACATATAACATATGTATATTATTTCGTTACCATTGAAAGATTAATAACTGATAATACCTTAACATGTAATACAGCAGTGTCGAGTGGATGCACATCAGTAAGAATCCTTAATACTTTTCCATTATTGCTATCTAACATTAAGATGTGTCCTCTTACGAAACCAGCTAACACTCTGTTGCCCTCATAATTGAAACAAAGCGCAGAAACTGAACCCTGATGTCTCGTCTCCTGATCGCACCATCGTAATGTTTGTGACGAATCGAATCCCAATATTAAACCATGGCTAGTGCCAATTACTAACATATTGCCACCAGCTGCAACTGCACTGGCTAAGCCAGCATTGACTCTTTCCTATATATATATATATATTACAAACAGTTATTATTTTATTAGATATACAACATTTATAATATATACAATCAATAAGATATTTGTCTTCAAGAAAATAATTTTGTTTATATATTCCGTATAATGAATGGAATCATTGCTCACATTGGCTGATATAATTTGTGATGTAATTCCTTTGAGTATGACATGCCTTAAAATAACGCCCGTAGACACTTTTTGAGAAATCTTGGAAGATTTATTCAGGGAATTTAACGATAGATGACTACCGATGCTAGTTGTCTCACTACTGCCGAGTTTTTCTCCCAGCGGTATACCAATATCATCATCTGTTTCTGACTCATAATCAGGTTCCATCAATATACTTTCTAAGGTGGGTAATTCCTCCACGATTGGTATAGCATATTCTGCATTATCTAACTAGAAGGAATAACATATAAATAGCAAAAATAGCATGATTTACTCCAGATTATGAGACACAGTTCTGTGACATTTGAAACTAATTGCACAGATAGCTGCCGTTGTAAAAAATGCAAATACCTCCTCGATATCCAAATTAATAGCTTCTGCAACGAGATACTCATCGCTATCGGACACAAACTCATTTTCAGCCATCTTATAGCGCCCGGATCCCGTTGACAGCTGATGTCGCGCACATGAATATTTGACAACTGTTTGACACTTTTGTTTTCATACTATATGTTATATATTCCAGAGCGAAATAATCAGTAGATGGTGCATAGAACGGAGGCGTTTCGAGCTGCAGTCTGGCCAATGTCACACATCATGTGAAATGATATGTCCCGTTACCCTGGGACTGTCGTAACTGATTGGCTCTACCGTACTTGATAGCATGATGATACCATGATGATAGATTACATTCGTTTTATCTTTAATTCACATTTAATCGGTTATATAATTATATGCAGCGTGTTAGGCCATGTTCTTATGTCATTTTTTTCTCACTAATTATGATCCGGCATGATGCTGCATTCATAATCTCTTCTCGGGTATTCCATGCGAATGATCTCTATGCTGAATCGCAAATCCATTTGCGGATCAATAGTGCACAGCACTTTTGTCGTCAGAGTTTACGATATTTTTACAAAGGGACTAGGCCCTAGGACAGGAAACTAATGGTAAACATGATGCATGCATTGTTTCCTATTATTAATATCACTATATACAATATACATTACATATAACGTGATCAACTGATTTAAACAAGCACATTGTGAGTGATTTTTATTATTATTTATTTTATTAACTTAGTTATTAAGGTATTATTATTGTTGCGCTATAATGACTACGGTATTGGAATGTATTTTCAATGTAAAAGCTACAGAAGTAAGCGAGAGAAAAGTTAGATGAAACAAGACAAAGCATCTTACGTGCGTAAAAGCACGTAAAAAAACATGTGATTCTTTGAAAACGTGGATGTTATGTGGATTTAATTGATGGATACATTTTTATTTTATTAAAATAAAGAATTTTCGTGAAATCAAATAGTTTGAATTATTTTTTAATTTGGAGATTAAAGAGAAATGAGAAATATCAGGTGTCTTCTTAATTATTTATCATATCTTCTTATTTATTCGATTTATTCATCTTACCAATTTAACATTTTACATTCCTCTTCACACTTCTGTTACATTCCTTATTTTTTCGTCTGTTTTCTTCTTTTTTTTTTTCAAAATTCATTTCGGCTTCTAATTCAATACTAACCTATACAATTTGTTTTCATTTGTTTTTTTTTGTTTACTTTTTCTTTAAAGTAAACATATAAATCTTAAAACTATATTCTTTTCTCATCATATGAAAATAATCTAATTTTCCTCGTCTATTTTGCATCTAAGTCCTAATTTAGCTTTATATTTAGACTTAAACATATTTATATCTAAAGCTTCATATTAAGATTTAAATAATTTCATCTCTTTGACATAATTTTATAAAATTGTGCTATATAAATACCATTAATTACATTTCTTCGCAATTTTATTGACATCAAATTTAAAAATTTTTGTTCTATTTTATGAATTTTAGCCATCTCATTCATATGTGATATAATCATACGAGATTAGAATCTGTACAAAGATAGAATCTCTTTAACTGATCTGTTATATTTGCAAAAATGCCACTGATTATTGTGACTGGCTTCCCGTGTAGCGGTAAAACAAACAGAAGCATAGAATTAAAGGACCATTTTGAAAAGAGATTCCAGGATAATGAACGAAAGGTAGAAATAATCACCGAATATGATACGATAATCAAGATGGGTTATGATAAAAATGCATTTTACGCCGGTCAGTAAGAGTCAAAAAAAGACTCTCGTCTCACAACAATGAAATGTTGCATCAAAATTATCGATAAATTTGTTGCAGATTCTAGAAAAGAGAAGATTGTTAGAAATAGTCTAAAATCGGACATTCAACGTCAATTAAATAAGCGTGATCTACTGATATTTGATGGCAGCAATTACATTGGAGGATATCGATATGAGATCTATTTAATGTCTAAATTGTACAAGACTCCACAATGCACATTATATTGTGATATACCAATAGAACATGCTTGGCTGTTGAATGAAAAACGTGCAGAGTCTGAACAATATAACAGAGAGGTTTTTGACGGGCTTATAACGAGGTAATTATGTAACCTATTGACGATTTCTCTTGCTTAAAATAAACGAAAATTAAATCCGAAATAGATATGAAATGCCAAATAGTAAAAACCGATGGGATGCTCCGCTCTATGCAGTTACACCGGACGATGAATTGATGTATGATGAAATTTATAAGTCGCTTTACGAAGTTGCCCCACCAAAACCAAATCGAAGTACACAATGCGTCGGTATCTTGTTCTTATAATTTTTTTTCTATCTATATAATGGATATCTTTATATATATATATTTATCTTTTCAGAAACCGCTAGCAAATACAACTTATCTGTATCAAATAGATAAAATAACGCAAAATGTGATAAATGTAAGTAATTTGAGATTATTTAGAATTACTATTGCTGATTACAAAAAGAATCATCGTTGTTTTGCTTTCGTCTTTGAAATAGTACATTGTATAATGTACTAATAATAAATGTAATGTATTTCATCAAACGCCTGCATATAGACAAATGTTAATAATAAATACTTTTTCTTTTTCATCACGAAGAGTATAGTACAGGCGAAACAAAATGGGATATGCGATAATATAAGTATACCAAACTCCGATACGATCTTAGAAAAGACTGGCACAGTACCGCAACTTATGAGATTACGAAGGCAGTTTTTGGTTTATGGTAAAATGCAACAGAGCGGAATTAATGATATTGCTCCATTATTCGTACAATATCTTAATAAAAATTTATAATTTAAACGAAAAAACTGGACGTATATATTTCTTTCATTTTCCAATATTAATTTTTATATACGTAATTATATACCTGATGTAATATGTATAACACGCAACTTTATAACAAGAATCACCGGTTTCTAAAGCTTAGTCAAAGTATATACTTAATTTTTCAATTATAATCGAGATACGTTGAACAGGGAATATTAGACCAGATATTGTCTCGAGTTATAGTGTATCGATCGATTGATTCCAGTAAACAATTTCCGTAGTTATGGCAAAGCTGAAACATTTCAGTGGTCCGATATCACTGAAAGTAGACTCGTAAGGAATGAACCTTGAACTCGAGGTGACTCGACAGTAAAGATGTCGCCAAGGACAGGTATAAAAAAACAAAAAAGAAAAACAGAAAATGTCCACAATGTCTTAGATATTATGCAGTCATAGAATCACTTCACACAATGATGCCAGGAATTAAAGTACACTCAACAACCTTTTTAGCCTTCAATTTTTTTTTTCATTAAAAAAATAGTTTCTTTCTAGTTCTCTTGTTCCTGCGCACCGTTGCTTTCACTGTTATGAGTATGATTTATCCTATCTGTATGTTCACGAGGTCTTCGACAAACGAAATACACGCTATTGTATTCGCACTGTAACATACTGTTAACGTTCTGGGCGTAACGTGTTTTCACCTGTATCTTCTCTTTCTGAAAGGAACATGTGCTTGTGAACATTTTAAAAATATTATACAAACATCGAATGCAAAAACTGTTACCTCTAATTGGAAACCGAATCCGAGAATAACATCGCGGATAGCGTCATAACTTGGTTCAATCGACTCCTCATTGGGTAAATCACTAAAGTGATAGAGCAATGGTCCGAGATTTATCCAAACGCCACCTGGTTTCAGAATTTTATAGATTGTCTCAATAAATTGCACGACATTATTAGCACAATCTATGAAGAAACACGTCGCAACACAATCCCAATGATTATCTTCTGTATAAACCTGGATTAGATTATGTAAATTTTATTAAAAGATCATTACATGATGCTTACTTGTGTGGTTAAGATATTTTGCATTACCTCTAAAAAGTCACCTGCGGTCATAGAAAATTGCGCGGTTCCCGGAAGATCACTCGGACTCACATCGGGGAAGCAGACTGCTTGTGTTTGATGTTCAGGCTTTAAGTTGTTCATATATTGATGAACCCATGGATGTACTTGATATAAATTCACTTCTCTACATCTGTTTTTTCAGGAGAAACAGATATAGCGTCAGAAGAAAAATCATGGAAGATTTGCAACATCGGCGATGCTGAGTGGAATTGATCTTGTTACTTACTTGTTCAATACAAAGTTCGATGCAAATAGCATAAATAAGGAAAACTCATTTCCTTGGCAAGTATATCCACGCTTCGCTATTTCAAAAGCAAGGCGACCTAATCCAGCTCCAGGCACTAAAATATGCACGTCCGATGGTGTACTGGAAATTTAACTATGATTCGATATCTTTCTCGATTGTATTTCGGCACAACTTACAAAGGAAGCTTTTGCGGTATCTTAAAGATTTCACGGGAACTACAACTTTTTCAAAGATCTGTCCATTCTGTTGAGTGAGTTTCCAGTGAAAGATTTGCAGTTTAGGATCTCTGAGATATTTTATAAGTTTCCCTTGTTAATTTCCTTCGCTTTTTTCTAATAGATAATGATAACTGCTTATGCAATAATGGATTATCGTACCAATGTTCCAATGGGAATTGATATAATATTTCGTCTATGATCGGTTGATAGCACGCTTTTCGTTCCTCGGTACCTTCTACGCTCCAATCCCGAACCAATTGCTTAATCGTAGCCTGAACCTTTTCTTGGTCTGCCATTACGGGCCTTGGAGTCAATGTCTATAATCGTTATTTATATATTTTGTGTATTAAAAGTAGCCACACGTAAAATGTTAGATATAAACTTGGATGGAATAGACAACAGAGGCACCGAATGTTTATCATTCCGCTTATCAGTGTAATAGATGAATGTTATTAAATTGATAAAATTGAATCCCAAGCGTAACACGTATATTATGTATATTAAATTAATCGAATATTCCTTACACTATCAACTTGTGCGGTAGACGGACAGACATTTTCGAATATGTGAGCTACATCTTTTATTATGAGCTTTATGATCTGATCATTGTTCTCGATACATCGCTTTACTTCTTGCAAATGTTCCCTATACTTTGACAGAAGTTTTTGATGATGCTGTGGCAAACTAAGAAGATAAGATTCTGTTTTCTTTACCCTTAACAGAGAATGTGGCCTGTGCGAGAAAGAATATAAATGAATAAATAAACAATAGCTTATCCTGGTAAAGATTAGAAAACACTGTTCCATACATCATGGAGGACGATTCTCATCAATGGTACAAATATCAAAAGTTCTTTCAGTAAACAATTCGTGAGATAAGAAAACATCTCTTTGTCATCTACTCGAAAATGACGGTTTGGCACGAACAATTGTCGCGTTTAATTGAATCGTCATCAATGTTAATTGAGAATAAGTGTATGAAGGTACAATTGATAAATAGATTGGTACCGGTGAACCGATTTCTCATCGTACCCACTTGTAATATCTAAACGCGGAAACGATCCTTTCGAAGTGTTTTCGTTCCTCCTCGTCCTCGTAACTGTTGTGCATTTTTCTCGTATGTGGATTCGCCATTGTATCTGTCGCTTCCATCTTTACTTCTGTTGCTTCTCACCTTTTCTCGCCACTTCTCGCGGTCCACGTACAGCACGCGCGGGTCTTGTTTTGTACCGAGTCTCTCTTTTCACGCGCGTTATAACCCATTTTCATAGGTGGCAATTGTTTTGCATTTGCACCTTGTGCACTCAGAGGAAAGAAAAAAGAATGCATTTTCTGAGCGCTTGAAAGAAAGAGACGAAGATATCAGCTGAAAACGTAACTGATAAGAATCATTCGTATATTGATTTCTCTCATATCCATATTTAAAACGAGCCTGATGTTTAATCTTAAAATCCGGAGCAGGAGAAAGGAGCAAGATACAAAATATGAACAGCTGAAGCGAATATTTTCTTCCTATCGTTTGCACTTTTTGTACTTTCTCTTAATCTCGTCGTTTCAAGCGTATGTTACTGACATGTACCATTCGGATATGTAATTGAATTATGCTCCGAGATATACTGTAATTTGAAAAAGTAATGCCCTGAGAAAAAGGCAAAAGTAGCTTAGTTATTCTCGAAATATTAGAGGTTAAAGTTACTAGTGAAATAAATTCATGAAAATAGCAGATACTTGGTTTGAATCGGTCTAGGGATTTAGCTTCCTTAACCTTTTATCTATCATTTAACTTCATACGACCCGGCGATTCAAATAATCTCCTTATATGAAATAAATAAAAGCAGCTCCAAGTAACGAACGTGTTTCCTCGATTACTAGAAAATACTAGATACCGAAACAATCGCCAAAATATTACGCTCGATCGATCAAATTGCTCTTGCCAATCTGGCCAATCTTGCCCGACTCCGAAACAGCGCTCCTGAGCATCGAATAACCTCAAACAGTAAAGCAAAGCGGAAGCGCGGATTTCTCAGCAAGAATAAATTAATGACCATCTCCGCAGGGCATCGTGAAAGCGGAACATCACGAGACTCCAAAACGTGCATCGTGAAACGTTGACAATACGTCACAGAGGCACAATGCAGGTCGATCCGTGCCGATATGCTATCTACACTCGCTGCGCCCGCATTCGCCATTTTTAAAAGGAGCTCGAGACGATCAGCCGTGCGTCGCGACTCGCGCCATTGACGGGCCTCCCGCAGGGTGCGCGAGGCGATCGGGACGGCGGAGGGGGAGGGAGGATCGTGGAAGAGGAGGGATGCGACTGACGACGAAAACTGAGGGACGGACGGGGAGGGGCAGGGGGAGGGGAGGGGGCGAGAGCGGCGAAGTGCGCGGCGGCGAGGTAACGCGAGGTAGGTGGTGGATGCGTGCGACGTTCGCACATACGTCGTGATTTCAGTGATTCGTGTCGTGCGGGATCGGCGAGGTGCGCGGTGCCGCGAGAATCCGTTCGGTTTTGCGGTTCGTGGGCGTGTTCCGTCCCGCCGTCACCGTCGTGAAAAAGCCGTGATCTACTGGTGGCATAAGAAAACGCGACACGCGTTATATCTCGCGCGCGTGCACCGTGCGTGGACAAGACGACACACGATGTAAGAGCGAACGGGCGACGAGGTAGAAGGGAGGCATCTCGCGTTACCCCGCCAGGATCGAGGGTTGGCTAGGATCGACTTGCTCGCCCCGGGATCTCGCAGCTCGCGACTGAGCGAGCGAGAAGTCATTCGCGACACGCTCCGAGGTTCCGCCGCAGTCGCGGCAGTCGTGCGCCAGCATGTCGAGCGTGCCGCAAATGTCCAGCGGGCTCAGCAAGCTGAAGAAGAAGCACTTTCGGGTTAAGCACCAAAAGGTTAAGCTGTTCCGCGCGAACGAGCCGTTGCTCAGCGTGTTTATGTGGGGTGTTAATCACACGGTAAGTGCGCGGCGCGTTTCCCTCCGTCCTGCTCCCTCCCTCTCTCTCTCTCTCTCTCTCTCTCTCTCTCTCCCGCGCTCGCTCGCGCGAATCGCGCGCGGCTAGCAATTTAGCAGACTGCGGACGGCAGTCGCACAGATCATCGTCACGCGTCATCGTCGTTGTGCCATTTTTTTCCGTTCCCCCCTCCCCCCGCCCTGCCCCCTGCCCCCTCCAACCATCTCTACGCGGAATATTTATCGTATTCGCCTTGTGGCGATGATTATTCGTTGCGTCACCGCCGAAGGCGGCGATGCGCGGGTCTCTGGCGCGTCCCGCGGCAAATCGCGCGAATCGAGACGGGCGCGTTTACAGTCGGCGATTTGATTTCGCAATTTTGCAATCATGCGTATATGCGTATATGCGGATAGTTGGCAAGATTCTGTGTTCATTCTACGATGCACCTGCGGGCGGTATTTATTCTAGGCTGATCAATCCGCGCTCCGCGCGCCGCCCGCGTTTTCGCCCAACGACCGAGCGCGTCGTTCCCCACCCGAATGCCGATGTTTGAATTAATTAATCGGGCTTGGGAGACCTCGTATCCCGCGTATGATGAATCTATATGCTTATGCTGGTGTTTGCTGCATTGCAGATAAACGAACTTAGTCACGTTAACATTCCAGTAATGCTCTTGCCAGATGATTTCAGAGCTTACAGCAAGTTGAAAGTGGATAATCATCTCTTCAACAAGTAAGTTCCTCCTGCACTATTCGTGCAATCGTACCTCGTACCGATGGATCTCGAGTCGATCTCGTTACGTGTGTGTACGCACATGTGTGTGTACACGTACATGTCGAATGATATTTTGCTAATTGCGTGCTCGCAATGCCCATTTCTAAATATACTTGAACAATCGCGCGCATGCGACGAGGTAATCCTAGAGATACACTCGCGCGATACAATGTTGCCTGGTCTCCGTGTACGTGTACACAGTATCGATCAAATGGATCGATCAGCGATCGATCTCGATTTTGAATCGGCTTACTTTGCCGCAAAGCGGAAAGCTATACGGCTCGACTCTCAGCTCGTCGGGCTGCCTTTAATATTCGATATTATAATTGTTTCCAAGCGATCGGAAGCGATCGGATGTCCGCTTACGCTTACGATGTGTCTCCTTTGCAGAGAGAACATGCCCTCCCACTTCAAAATCAAGGAATATTGTCCGTTAGTCTTTAGGAATTTGCGAGAGAGATTCGGGATAGACGATCTGGATTACAAGGAGTCAATGACAAGGTAATACCTGCGGATACTCGGATACTTATCTTCTCTTGTGAATCTCAGTTGTGTTCGTGGTCGATGTATGTACGGGATATCTAAATGTAAATTCTGATATACAAAATGTGACGGCACATTACGACGGACGGCGTGCAACGCACTCTGTCACTAGTCGAGAGAAGTCGAGGCGAATTTTCCTTATGTTTGCATGGTGTTACGTACATATCGCTATTATGTTAGGGACGAATGAATGCTGATGTCGATGGCTGTGTAACGTGAGGATTTTGATGTGATAGATGTCGGGTGTTTAATCCCTCGCGAGCAAAGCAACGTTCGGATTTGGTTGAAGGCATAAGCGGAAGGACTCGTCAGCTGGTTCAGCGCTCCGCTACCACTCCGTCCATTATCTTTTCCTCTCCTACCTCCTCGCGCAATTCGATCCTAAACAAACCACTGCGTACCTGCAGTTTTAAACCAAAACGCCTGAGGTTAGCGAAACTTGATTTTCCCATGCTGTGCGTGTCGTTTCTGCTTAATGCAGCTAGAGACCTGGAGTAAGGAACGAAAATCAGCGTGACTAAGCAAAATAATTGGTCGACATGTCGTATCTATTAATGACCGCTAATTAAAAGGTACAAAAGTACAAGAATACCGTGTCGAGACGGTAGTGTAAAGTGTATCGCTTTTTGGATTTCAAGCATGGTGAGGATTGAATCGTTATTATAAAATATCGCTTTATCGGATAATCGTGATGATTAACAAGCCAAATGCTTCTTCTTATCGAGGATGACAGTATACCCAATAATAACGAATAATCGTATCAGTGGCCATGATAATAACAATAATGCTCGGGGCAATAAAAAGATAATATTCATCTCGATGATTTGCACACTTACCACACAACTAATAATCGTCGCATACGTTAATTAATTATCGTATAACTGTGGCTATTATCTTACTTATTCGACTGTCTTAAAATTCTAAGCTAGCAGTTATTTAATATATCCCCCGCTCCCGATAACGGATCATTATTGTTTTACACGGATCATTATTGTGTCACGCAAGATCGCACACCCCATACGGATCGCCGCCACATCGGCGATCATTCGTGTTTCGAATCATCCGTGTTTTGATGCTCCTCTGTGCAACGGCAAGTAGTCTCCGCCGCTTCTTTCTCTTTTCTCTTTCCTCTTTTCCAGATCGCAACCGATACTCGACGATTCATCCGGAAAGAGCGGTGCAAAGTTTTACCAATCTTACGACAAGTTGTTTATAATTAAGACTCTTACGAGCGAAGAGGTGGAGAGGATGCACTCGTTCCTCAAGCATTATCATCCCGTAAGTATATATATATATATATATATATATATATATATATATATATATATATATATATATATATCAACGATTTATGATTTATGTTAGATGAATAAGCTACTAAGCTAATCGCAATGGCGATTATCTTTCAGTATATCGTCGAGCGACATGGAAAAACATTGCTGCCACAATATTTGGGCATGTATCGATTGACGGTTGACGGCGTGGAACATTACGTGGTCGCTATAAGAAATGTCTTCTCGAATCATTTAACGACACACAAGAAATTCGACCTGAAAGGTTCGACAGTGGATCGAGAGGCGTCCGATAAGGAGAAGGAGAAAGATCTTCCTACCTACAAGGACAATGACTTTGTCAAAGAAGGCATGAAGATCTACATCGGGGAAGAAGCCAAAGCTAAACTAATAGAAACGTTAACCGCCGACGTAGACGTGAGTTTTCGTGCAAATTTCAAGCCGATGAAAATGAATAAACATACGAATTCACATACGAGGAAATTCGCTTTGTGGTCGACAAAGCGGTCAACGAAGTTGAATTTATCTTTCTAGTTCCTCACAAGATTACATCTGATGGATTACTCTTTGCTGCTCGGTTTGCATGATTGCGCGCGCGCTGAACAGGAGAGCAGGGAACGCGCGGAACGAGAAGACGATGAGGATAATCACGAAGACGAGGAAGACAGTGAATCCGGTAGCGGATTGGACTCTCGAGGACCGATGGCAGAGTAAGTCGATCCTACTCCTACGTAGCTGATGAAATCGATCGAGAATCGGTTTCTCGAATGCACACTCATTTTACTCATCAATAATAATCTGGTTCGCAGCCGTTTATGGGGTTGGAGCGGCGTTGGCCATGCCATTACCAGCATGGCAACACCTCCCGAATCACCACATGCCGCATTAATGCGCGATACCAGTTTACAGTACGAAGATGCGATAATACCAGAATTAGATATTTACGCTATTCCTAGTAAAGAAGGTACGAATAATTCATTTATAGGTTTCTCGAATAACTTATTGATTCCTTGTTATCTTTGTTGGATATCAACAAAGCGAAAATACTCATCTCTCATGTCGTTGCACAGGTGCTCCCGCGAAGGAAATTTATTTTTTGGCCATAATAGACGTGTTAACGCATTACGGTGTACGTAAGCAGGCGGCAAAGGCTGCGAAAACGGTGAAGTACGGTGCTAACGTCGATGGCATATCCACCTGTGATCCAGAACAATACGGCAAACGATTCATAGAGTTCATGAGCAAAGCCATAGAGTAGGGATCGATTATTGACCCTGCTGTGCGTAAAAATGACGAGGTTATGATATTACCGCTTATGTGTAACTCGGAGTGTGGTACAATTTACCGCGATCTGCACGATCAGAGCCCTGAAGATCGTTGATGATCCTTTGACCGCCTCGATATCAAATCTCCGGTTCGGTTTACGTCTCGACACTTTTCCTCGATAGTGCTTTCACTTGCGGTACGCGCGATACTGAATAGAAACGCGCGACAAACCGCTTTCGCAAGTGTTTTTTAAACGAGTGCGCGCTTCGCCAATATTTCTACCCTATAAATTTGTCGCGTTTTACGAGGCCGGTAAAATTTTTGTTCCGTCAATCATAATCTACCGCATGTACTTGTGTTTCATTCAGTGGACTCATACTAGTGTCGTGAAGAAATCAGTGTTGGTACAATCGGTTTCATGAAACATTCGCTGAAATTTTTTCCAAATTAGGATATTCAATTACACATGTGTGTACATCGCGTGTACATGATAGCAATAGCATGAAGATTTTCACAAAATGAAAGCTGACGCCTCCTCTTTTCTCTGTCCTCCCTATTATTCTCTCATTCGCATTACAAATATTCAACGATGGCAAAGATGGCAAGCAATAATGTTCAATCATGTTAATTACACAGGGAATTAATTATATAAGCATATATGCGTATATCGAACAAGCATCTACGGATTAAGATAAAGCTCGGAACCGCACAATGCTTATCTCTGTCTCTGATAACTGTAACTTCTGCAGCGAGTGATCAGTCATTTTGGCAAGGTGACATAAGTCGTATACGCCACAAAAAGATATCTAGTTTGATGTCATTTGCAATAAATCTGAGTGCCGAGTGCCGTAATACTACGAGCATAGAACTGCCCGGGATACCAGAATCGATTACTGTATAAGGCGTAATTTCAGCTGAGAAAAAGCGACGAATGTACGATTCATAATTCTGCGCGAATAACTTACACATTATGTATACGCATGTACGTGTACGTAATGTACGTCTATGTACAAATCACGAATAGATATCATATTTCGTAGATTTGGTCCAATTGATATACGTTACGACAATCGCGAGTCAATGCGATGCTTCGGCCAGCTGGCCAGCTGAATTATTTTGCGAGCAGTATTCAAAGAAACATCCAACATCGCGGTTCAGTTATACACGGTGTTTAGCACGCTACATATTTTCTCTTTGATATTCATTACGTCACGTGAATTGATATTTGCTAATATTACAATTCTTATTTAGCAAAAACACTCAGACAGAAAGGCATATTAATTTTTTACAAGTGTCATAAAATACCTGCACAACAATAATTATTTCTTGAAGATTTCATGCGAATCAGCTTTATTTTTTATTCATGATTTTAAAACTTGGCGAGAAATGTATGATGAAAAAGATGGACGAAACCATCTGTATGTGAGAAACGAAAATGTGCACCGTTGCGTAAGACAATATCTTTAAATACTCTAATAATATACTTTTATATATACATGTATATATATATGTACATGTATATGTATGTATATATGTGTATATGTATATGTGCGCACACACACACACACACACACACACACACACGCGCGCGCACATACATATATATATATATATGATTTATAAACCGGTCGTAATATAATACTAATAATTAATATATTCATCTATGTATAGTCTCTTGTGATACTTGGTATAATTTTATATATTTTATCACTTGGTTGCTCGCCGATACTAGCGGGTGTGATAGACGAAAGGAGGAGGAAGAAGAGGAAGAAGAAGAAAAGATCGCAGGATATTTGCTGCAGAATATTTTATGTTTCAAAACTACGATCGGTTTCTGTATGTTGATTATTATAAGGTAACAATTGAGGATAATGATTAAAACTTGTTTTAAAAGGCAAGATTCTACATGCAACAACGTTCTAGTAAATAATCACACCACATCCGTTAATATGCATCCTTGTGTGTGGCAATGACAAGTTTTTGTTCACATTCAAATAAATTGAGATTCATCGATATGCAAAGTGTTTGTGCAGCTTTATTACATGTATAAAATAATATGAGAATCTTTTTTAGTTCGGTTTATCGTTTGAACATATGTACAGAGTCCGTCTTCCAGCTTATGCGTTACAAAGTATGGATACTTTGGAATTTAAGCATTAACAACTGCATCATGTCGTATACACTATAATTGAATTGTTTCTTATGCAACATATTTAATCTTTCATATCTGAATTATAAATAATATTAACTAAACAAATTCTAAAGTGTCGATACAAAAAATAAAAAAAGAATGAAACAATTCTAAATATATGTCTGTTAATAAACGACAAATAAATGATAAAGAGTATAAACTTTGTATCTTATATACATACACATACATATATATGTATATATGTATATATATATTAATACTTAATATTAACGTATTAACTATACTTTGTTAGGACTTATATATGTGTACTACTATACATAAGATATTTTCTTATATACATGCCAAACTACTTTTTGAATTCGTCTATTCATAGCGTTTTCTCATGGCGTATCTTTATCGGAGATATAGATTGCTTTGAACATTTTATATCATTGAATACAATTTGTGCTCCTCCAGTGATCGTTGGCCACACATCAGCCTGCGCAATAAGAATACAATAGTCACAAGAATATAAAGTATCAACAACACAAAGAATACAATACATCAACATCTGCAAATAGTAATACCAGCAGCAGGTTTTTACCTTGTATAATTTAGTTTCGAATTCACCTTTCGCATTTTGTTCCCGCAAGTAAAGACAATAATTGATGGGATTAGTTATCAAAGACATCGGATCTGTCAGCGTGCTGATGCAGATTTGCTTGCAAGGTGTAGTTTTCGAGTGCAAGATTGTGCCAATTGGATTGTGCCAATTGGTGTTGGATGGATAATGATTTATCGATTTATTTGGAATCATCTGTGATCGTGGATGCACTATTGGAATCTTATTCTGTAATAATATAAATTTTACGATTAATCTATTGCATATTAGCATGATTGAAAAAATACTCGGCACAGATCGATTGTATTTGGATTACCATTTTTGTTTCATTTGTTTCCAATCTGGTTTTAGGTACAGGAATTGCATTGTAAGCAATCGCAGATGTTGATGGAACCTTAGAATTAATCGTCCTTCTCGTAGAAAATTTCTCATGAAATGTTGGGATTTGTTTCTCTGTTGGCGCTGTTGACTTTTTAATTTTAGAAGTCATCCATAATCCTTCCATGAATACGTGATCACCCATCCTTGTATTTTTAGCTGCCGACATCATACAAGTCATATCTTCATGTTTGGCCAACATTTGCTTAACTGTTTTTAGTTTATTATCCTTTTCCTGGATGCGCATCTAAAAAGTGATAATCAATTTTGATATTTAAGCGATTAAATAATTTTGCATTCAGGAAATAATTGAGACATGATCTTTAAGAAGGGTGATATCTCTTGTAATATAAGGGCTAAAATATACTTCTAGCCGTTGGCGTTGTTCCCGTAACTCTTTCTCCAAATTTGCGATCAATCTCTTGCTTTCCGCTTGCATTAAGGCATTGTATCTGTCTATTATTTTTTTCTTCTCTGCTATCTGTTGCTTTACTTCCTCATCTTTAAGTATCAACTATGCAAAATTATATGTTAATACAATCTATCATAGATTAAAAAAACATAGAAGACAAAATAGCAAAAATATATTTACGTCTTGTTGCAGATCATGTAAACCTTTATGTAAATCATTTAATTTGTATAGTAAATTATCAATTTGATTTTGTAATTGAAAGATCCGCTCTTCCAATGTAGAAATCTGAAAAATTTCCATATAACTCGTAACGTATACAAATTTTATGGGTGTCTGTGCATGCGTGCGTGCATGTGTGTTAATGCACTATATTATATCTCTATATCACTGCATTAATAATCTGACATAATACGTACTGTCTTCCTTAATTGATCGTTACATATTTTCATTGATGCCTTATCATTTTCCAGAGAGTTTTTTTCATGTTCCAGTTTCACCAACATCTCTCTAAAATCATTTTCTAGAAAAATTATTTTAGCATATTAAAAGCTGTACAGCTGTAGTGTCGCATTAAACAATTATCGGAATATTATTATATATTTTTATCATATTATTATATATCATATTATGTATATATATATAATTACGTTTGAAACAAAAATCATATTGCAGCAGGTCCTTTTTTTCTATACGCTTCTTCACAAATTGTACTAATTCTGGGATAACTTTTTCATTATCGGGCTTTGTCACATGTAACTCAGGAAACGAGGTATCTAAATCGTAGCTGAAAAATTATAACATAAAGAAGACGCGAAGGAGAGACAAAATTTAATATTTCAGATAGTAATTTATCGATTAACTTACTTAATCATTGTTCCAAAATAACATAAAAGTTAGTTGTCGACGATTCTCCACTTTTTAACAACAATCACGATAGATTTGTATTGATACTTTACAGCACAGTGAAACACGTGAGAGAAATGTATTATTATTTACTAAAAAACATGTTTGAAATGAGCGCATAAACACACAAGAACCCATTTCCCTTCTTGATAATTCGATAAAGAAGGCTCTACTTTATCGACTGTCGACTATGACGCAGTATATTTCGCATACTTTTTGCTATTGAATCCTTCAGGATGGCAATACTTTGCAGATATCCCGAGATTGAGAGGCAGAGACTGATTGGCCAAAAGCGAGATACCTATGAAATATCCTCTTGCGATAAGGATGTAATCTAGGGCATATGTAACTTTATGGATATTATATCTATATATATCTATATATATTGGGTATATATATAATCAGGATAATCTCTTGGAATATTTTCTTCTATTTGAGAATAATAAATAACTATAATTACAGGATACATGCATTTTTGTATATACTGATATATAGGAACTGATATATAGGAACGATATTAAAATTTAGATTAACTTTATTTTACAAAGTTGAATCATGTTGTCTTTCATCGTGACGCATTTTTATCAAAGACGGGATCGCGACATAAACGAATACATTGTAATGCGCATGCGCGTATCGTAAATTTAAATTTTCGCAAAGCATGGCGTCGCAGAGAAGAAGACGTGCTTCTGATTTTATTAATCGTATAACGTTATATTTCGTAAAAAAAAAAAAAAAAAAGAAAAAAAAAATAGAAACTTCCAAGTATGAACACAAGTACGTGCAACTACGTAGCTCGTAAAAAATAAGTTGTAAACGTACATTAAGAAGCATAGATCCCAAGAAGCTTGTGCCCTTTTAACTCTGAGGCCTTTAAACTTTGATAAATGAAGAAGCAATTATCTCGGAGCGCGCTGATTTGAACATCGACAAATCATCGTTCGCGCTAACAGGAGTCGCAAGAGTCTCCTTCAGCGATTTATAGGCTCATCATGAATGCCATCGGACTGACATTATGGGAGATTCGCAAAAAAATTCAAAGATACGAATCGCTCTTCGCAAACAAAATTACTTGAGGCGGGGAAGTGTTGTTCTGCGGTGTTTCTCGACGCAGGTTTCTGACGAGATGCGGCATGATGGTGACTTCTATCTAAAATCCAACAACATTTAGCAAAAAAGTTTCACGCTACAAAGTTATCTTAACGAAAGATATTCTTTCATCGAACAACGGGATGCTGCAGCAGAGATTTCTGCGAAATCAAATCAGCTGTCCTTGGATCGTTTCTGTATTTGTCGTACACCGCGGATTTAGCATACAAGACGAGGATGTTGCTACCTTCGCGGATGATACAGCGGTACTTGCAAGGATACACAAGGATCCTGGCAAGCGCCCAAATATCTTGCAGATAATTTAAACCTCATAGAAAACTGGTTAAAACTTTGGCGGATCAAAGTCGGCGAGGACAAATCAATTCATGTCACATTCACCACGCCTGCTGTCTATCTGAATGGGGAGGTTCCACAGGTTCCACGAGCCAAAGACGTCAAGTATCTCGGCATGCATCTTGTCAGGAAACTTAACTGGAGGAAACATATGCTTGCGCACTAAGCGCAAGCACTTAGGACTCAAATTAAGTAACATGTAGCGGTTACAGGCAGAAATTCACAACTGTCGCTGGAAAATAAAATACTATACTGAAACCCATTTGCTCATACGGTATCCAATTCTGGAGCATAGCCGCAGACTCCAACCTTGAGATACTGCAAAGATAGCAATCAAGGATCCTTGGGGTAATTACCAATACCTCCTGGTACGTTACAAATGACAGCCACCCCATCGTGACTCAAGATATCAATCATCAAAGAAAGCATCAAGGAATTCCGTCAAAGAGCATCCAAACAACGTCGCTTGCGAAAGCAAGAGGAGTAATGAGAAGAGACTCAAAAGGAAGAGACCTGCAGATCTACCAAACTAGTATTCTATACTCTACAATGTTGCGAATACGCTTATGTATTGCACAAGGATATGATACCGGTTGTGTACCTTTCCTGGCATGATTATTTGGACAAGTGTATTGCTGACTGTTCTATATATAGTTGCGATAGATATCGAATGTTAAAGAAAAAAAAAGAAAAAAAGAAAAGCGCGATATTCTCTTAACTTTTATTTCAACATTACGACCTTAGCACAATTATCCTTCTATTATCCGTCGCTCCATAAAAGCTTGTTTAAAGCATTACCCGTCTCTGTTATCTTATTGACAGTGCTCATCGTTAGTTCACGTAATCTCTTTATTTCTGTGGTAATGCGTTTACGACCAGTCTCCCTCCTCGCGATCCTTGATTGGTCGCTAGTTTTTGTCAATATGTACCGCTAATTTGATTTGATATCGAAGGTAAAAGCAATTTCGCGCGATACGAGAAAGAGAGAGAGAGAGAGAGAGAGAGAGAGAGAGAGAGAGAGAGCGCACGTTGCGCTTCTTCAGTTGCTTCTTCGGTTGCTTCTTCAGTTGATACATGCGGCTCGATGCGTAACCGAGAGAGCGCGTTCGAGTTTCTCGAATCGCCTGAATGAATTATCCCTCACATCGACAGCATCATCATCATCATCATCATCATCATCATTATCATGTGAAGAGGCATAATATAAGATGTTTTTACACGGCTGAGGCGTGTAAGAATAATGAATTTTTGTTATGGCGCTGAATGTTTTTCAGATAACTCGAACGACAATCTGCGAGAAACGTATATGCGCGTTTACTGGGCAGCGCGCAAGATAACTAAATCGAAATAGTATCTCACTAGCCGCGTTATGATCGTTCGGGTGCTTCGCACCGCGCGACCGAGAGAGAGCGCACGCCGCGCTTCTTCAGTTCTTCTCTAGTCGCTTCTTCAGTTGCTTCTTCAGTTGGTACATGCGACTCGATACGTACTCGAGAGAGCACGTTCGAATTGATCGGCTGTTATTTGATTAAGAAAATAATATCCCTATAAATAAACTCTCACGGCGATTGTTATTCCCGCTATCGATCCTATTGTTGAAACGGCTGTTACTATCGCGGATTAAGATTTGATGACGCCTGTAAATCTTCCAAGAACGCATCATTAATCGTTATCGCTAACGCTCCGCAAAACAGCGCGTGCAGGTATTTTTAATTGAGTCATTAAAGAGCTACAAGCAACTTTAGCAATTTATCCGAGTCGGCTTCCCGCTCGGCTCTTCCGACGCTCGCGGAATAGTTGGCCGATCGATTTCTGCGGAATGCACGCGCACGCGACGATTCGCCAGATCTGTCCACTCGCGGAGCAGCAAAGTGTCCTGATCACTCGAACATAGGCGAACGAGTGGAACATAGTTGTGCATCCATGCCGGCTATCGATGCATCTTCCAACCGCCTGCCCGATGCGACGCGCAAACTGAACTTTCGGAAGTAGCGAATCATCGCGGGAAACCCCCGGCAACACGGATGGGGCGGAAGGTACGCCAGAAGGGGCAGCGGGGGTATTCTGAAATTACGCGGTCGTTACGCGTATCGCTGAAGCGGAACAGCGCGAACGCGCTCAATTCCGCCGTTTTTCTCTTCATCTCGCCGGATCGCCGCGCGGCGCGCGATGAATTAACATCCGTTTCCGCCGGTGGATGTCCACCATTGTCGAAGCGGGTTCGCAATAAAGTTACCGAATAGTCAGTGAACCGCTAAACCGATCAACTGTCTCGAGCATTCGGCAACGCGCTGGGAATCCCAGTTAATTCCCAATTTACAACTTGATGCGTCGCACATGTGTCACGGTCAACATTGTATTCGTTTGTATTCGGAGGGCAAAGGGTAATCTCGTGGGGGATCCTCCGCGGAGAAGGGGCGAAGAATTTATGGTTTTCTTTTTTTTTTTTTTTGATATATTGTTTCGCCTTTCATAAAATTCGAGAGAATGGGAGGCCTCGATGAACTCGATCGCGCGATTGTTTCAGACATCGTTCGCGGTCTCGCACGGCGTCATAAATCATGCTTTCGTCGTGGGCGACGAAACGGTAAACCAGAATGGCGTCGGCGTCAGCGGAACCGCCCACGAAAATAATGTGGTAACTATCCTTTATGTAGAAAACGATAAATCTGCTGATTCAACGACGAAAAATAGCTTCCGGATAACAGCTTCAGGAAACATTTTTAACCGAGATGTTTCCCGACTTTTAAACGCACAGCTACGAATGAATGAGAATTTCCGAAAATTTTATATAAAACATACAACGTACAAAAGGATTATATAAGAATTTCGGATGATTTTATGTGAGAGGAAGAGGTTTCGCTGCCGCAGAGTTTTGTTTTAGCGAAGTCTCGCCGTAGACAGAAGCGTTCTTGAAAGAGGTCACGATCCCTCTCCAAAAAAAAAAACGAGAGTAATATCACGCGCGAATAATATCTTTTTATCCATTGCACGTATTCCCATCGTATGAAAAAAAAAGCCMCCCCCGCCGAAGCGGCAGCAGTGGGGCAACGACAGGGAATTCCTGCTGTCCTGCATCGCCATGTCCGTGGGCCTTGGTAACGTGTGGCGATTTCCGTTCACGGCGTACGAGAACGGCGGAGGAGCTTTCCTGATACCGTACATCATCGTTCTGCTCATCGTGGGCAAACCGATTTATCTGTTGGAGATGATCCTGGGCCAGTTCTCAAGTCGCTCCGCCGTGAAGGTTTGGGATCTCTCGCCGGCATTCAGAGGTGCACCCTTTCCTAATCCTGACTTTAATCTCATTACGTTAATTCCGTTCGTTGCAATGCGCGTTAGATGTGTAACAATGGGAATAAGTAAAAGTTTAATATTAATGAAACAATCCGGCAGGCATTGGCATCGCGCAGTTTATAATTCTGGTGGCATTAGCGTCCTATTACTGCTCTCTGATGGCATTGACGCTGTACTATCTCGTAGCCAGCTTCCAAAGCGAATTACCATGGGGTAGATGCCAGCAGGAATGGGGCGAGCACTGCGTGGATTCTCTGCCCGGGAACAACAGCGCCAAGATCGCCGCGAATATCAGCTACTCCAGTTCCGCCGAGCTATACTTTTAGTAAATTATCCATATTGATACTGATCGACTGATCGAGTTGACGACTGTTGTGTGATCGCGTGTTGAGCGGAGATATGTATTTATTAAACATGAGAGCAATCTCTGCAATCTAGCAAGGAGGTTCTGCACGAGAAGGACAACATCGATGACGGTATCGGCACGCCGGATTGGCGTTTGTCGATCGCGCTGCTCATCAGCTGGCTGACGGTTTTCCTGGTCGTGATACGCGGCGTGAAGAGCTCCGGCAAGGCGGCATACTTCCTGGCGATATTTCCCTACGTGGTCCTCGTCATGTTGCTCGTACGAGCAGTAACGTTGGACGGTTCCGTCAACGGTATCCTGTACTTTATCACCCCGACGTGGCAACGCCTGCTGACACCGACGATCTGGTACAACGCGATCGCGCAATGTTTCTTCTCCTTGACCGTCTGCTTCGGTGCCGTCGTCATGTTCGCCTCGCACAACAAGTTCCAGCACGATGTGTATCGGTGAGTAGGCGCTCACCGTTTACATTAGCGCTCTCGGCTATTTGTTCGGCCATGGAGTTTCAAGTCCTCGATGATCAGCGCACCGCGCTGATCAATATTGTCGTTCGCGAGTATTCGTTTGCTTGGTCTATACGGAATTCAAATCCTTCTCCAAGTCCTTCTTATACCTTTTTATCCTTCTTTTCTCTCTCGTGACAATCCCGTCTCCTTTCCTTCCTTGGTAATTCTTTTCCTTCCTTCTTCTTTCCCTCATTCTTCCTTCCGGATTAATCCCCCGAGAGATTGAGAATTCCGAGATGACGCGGGATGAGTCATCCTCAGTTAATCCTCAGCGCAAGATAGAGGAGATTATTTATATTATCTTCATCGATGCATCTTTGAAAAATACGAGGAGGATACACTTGGCTGAGCAAACACTTGCGAGCGCAGCCCGATACGTCCATCACTCAAAGTTCAAGTACGCGAAGACCGTTCGACCGGATTCGTCCTGCGTCCAAATCCTGCGTTTTTGCTTCGATTAGAGATGCAACGATTGTGACGACCCTGGACACTCTTACCAGCCTACTGGCGGGCTGCACGATCTTCGCCATTCTCGGCAATCTCAGCCATGAATTGGGAATCGAGGACGTCGGCGCGGTGGTTCGAGGAGGCACCGGATTAGCCTTCATCTCCTATCCGGAGATGATCGCCAAGTTCACCGTCGCGCCGCAGTTCTTTGGCGTTGTGTTCTTCGCGATGTTATTCGTCCTTGGGATCGGCAGCGCGGTTGGTCTCGCTTCAGCCGCGATCTGCATCATTGGCGATCAGTTCCCGCAAGTGAAATATTGGCGCGTGGCGGCTGGCACCTGCCTCTGCGAGTTCTTGATCGGCCTCATTTACGTAACGCCGGTAAGACCTGCTTGAACGATCCTTCCCGATAAATGCCAATTTATTGTTGTCCTAATTTTGCAAGGCATTTTCCAGGGCGGTCAATTCATGATAACTTTCGTTGATTATTACGTAACGTCGTTTATCGCTTTTCTACCGGCTGCCTTTGAGCTGATTGCCGTCGCCTGGTCGTACGGTAGGTCCCATCATCGATTTACCGATATGATACTACGTGATGCGTTTCGACCCAGATCTGACTTTAGAATCCTCTGATTGTCAAGTAGCTCAGATCAGACGTGAGAGATTTTAAAATGTTCACTCAAGGAAAAGAGGGAGGGAAAGAGAGAGAGAGAGAGAGAGAGAGAGAGAGAGAGAGAGGAGGGGAGGGAATTTTTTAATAGATATACTGTATTGTCCGCGATGCGATGTACCAATCTTGAAGATTTTTATCTAAATCTCCCAATTTTCCCAATTTCTGAGCTCACATCGGACGAAGATGAAACACGATGAATTTTAGGGCTGGGCAATTTCTTGAGCGACATCGAATTTATGCTAAAGAGACAGCTATCGATATTCTGGCGCGTTTGCTGGAGCATCGTTACTCCTGGAATTATTCTTATAATCTTCTTCTACACGATCGGCGATCTCAAACCGTTAAAGTACAATGATACCTTCTATCCTGATTCGGCATACGGTGAGTCATCGAAACTTGATAAAATTGTTATCCGACAAACTTTAAATATTTACGGAAACCTCGCTAGAAATAATATTAATTTCTTTATCATTGACTGTGACAATATATTCTTTACGTCTACATTATTATTTATTTTTTACTTAAAAGTTTAAGGTTTATATCTGTGGGGGGTTTAAATGGAAGAAGATTGATAAATTTTTCTATAGCGTTATTAGTTAGGGATAAGAATTGCGAGAGGTTCTTTATTAAAGTTCGAAAACTCTTTGAAAACTCTTTTGAGGAATCCTCCTCAATCCTTGGGAAGCCAAGGTCGCACTATTCGTAAATTTTAAACGAGTAACGTTATCTTTTTCGATCATGTGCGTCACATTTTACGTTGTCATTTGGAAAGGATTTATTTTAGAAAACATCACGATGTAGTAACGCAGATAGATAACAATCAAAATTGCATTCTACGCAACATGTTCGCATGTTTACATGTTCGCTTCCATCGACAGTCATAGGCTGGATCCTGTTCTCTGTCGCTATCTTGCAGATACCCTTGTGGATTGCTTTCGCGTTATTCAAGAAGAAGCATCTTCCCGTCCGCGAAGTAAGTTAAATCAAATTGATGAAAACGATGTGTAAATATGTTTATTCGAGCATCCTCCTTCCAGATGATGAAGCAAGCTTTTCGACCATCGGAGTCTTGGGGCCCAAGCGATGTGGAAGATCGGGCAAAATGGCTGGCGTTTAAAAATCGACGCGACGCGGAAGAGGAATGTAATAACAGGAGCGCGGATCGCGGGTCGTTTCGAGCTTTGTTCCGCGTCATTTTTCAGAGATGACCGTTCACTGTTTCAACAAAATGGCACGTGGTTGAAATACACGTGGCTAGGTTTACTATTTTACGAGCAGCTTACCAAGCGGACTCGAGCATGGCACGTATATCATGCGACCTAATGTTATATTATTATGTGTGATATCTTAGCGTCTAAGCATGACGATCCGCTCGCATTTCGCACGAGTGGATTCTGATCGAGTCATCCATACGTTTGGCCATACGACCGCTCCGCGGAAAATGAAACGTCACGTGCAAATCCGGCCATGATTGCCTAATGATTACGCACAATGCACCGTAATAACAAAGCATCGAATTGTGTCTGTCATTCGCTTCAAGTCGTTTCGCTCCGGAACAAGGGAAAGAAGAAAGGAGAACGGCAGGATGAAAGAAATGTAACGAAAATATTGACACGATCTTAGGTACGTTTTCTATTTTTCTATTTTCGCGTCTAGATCGATCTTGTCGGAGATAATACTGCCGGTAGTAATGCCGGTAATGAGAAAACATGAAAGCGCAACTTTGGCAAATATGTAATCATCAAATGTGAACGAATTGATGCCAACTGTTGCCAATCGATCGGACTCTAACAGAGATTTAAGCCAGGAACGATACAATGCAAACGATTACTCAACAAACACGTTTTTAGATATAACGACAAATAAATGCATTAATAGTGCCCTCGACTTTTCTTCTCCTCCCTCTCTCTCTCTCTCTCTCTCTCTCTCTCTCTCTCAACTTATTACCGATCCTTTTTTTTTAAGTCGCAATACGCTATGTAAAGAATGACATCATCATAATTGTTAAACGCATTTAGAAACTACTAGGAAATATCTGAACGCTGCTACATCACTCCTAGTAGATCCTCCCCCTTCTGTTATCTGTATTTGACAAGTTGGTCCCTTCTCACCGGATCCCAGCAGTATCCGTTATTCCTGATTGAGGATTCAGGATCCGATTCAGGAGAAGGAGCCAATTCCTGCCCTCTTTTTCCCTTCCTCTCTTCTTTCTGACCGTCCTTGGCTGTTCTCTTTGTGCTCGTACTCGTCGCTTCCTGCTAGCGGCCGATCGGACAGACGAGCGTCTCTCTTCTGGTAATAGTCTTCGGTTGAGCGGACGTGAATGAACGGGATGAACTTTCGTCTCTTCCGTGATCGGTCGCTCCTCCTAAAGAAAGCAGTTTCCATTTCTGCAGCCCCAGCTGCAGGAGTCTCTAATTATCTCCGGGTATGTAGAGCTTGGAGCTCGATCTAATTATTCCTTCATGAGCTTTCCCCCGCCGATGATTCACTATCGCTCCTACCTCGCAGTACCCAGCAGTCTACCTAGACGATTGGCTCGCCGCGACCGTTCCGCTGGCAACTCTACACGGCATTCCGTCACCTAACGTCGTGGGGGTACATGGTGATGGTTATCGGTTTATCAATGCGTTTCCGGGAGATTCGGGAGAGAATGCCTCGCCGCCCGATCCGATCATCAGTCCTCGTCGGTGGTATTAACGCTCGAGATACCTTTGGATACCTTGGATCCTCTGGATCTACGCGACTTTCCCGCTCGCGCTCGATCGCAGTCCTCCTCTCCTGTCGCCGATTCTCTCGCGGCTCTCAAGTGATCGTCGCTCGCCATGTACGAGACAGTAAGTGGATAATTAATTGGAGCAACGAGCGATAAATCGAAATACCGAGTGATGCAATCGAAATCGCGCCGCGCGATCGGGAAAAGCGCGCAGCAGTCAAACGTGTCGCAGCACGTGTCGTGCGCAAAGTGCGTGTGTAACATGCGACTGCGATATTTCATGGTGATCCTGCTGAGGATTTTCGCACCCCTCACGGTTAACGGGAATCGTCGCAGAAGCGACGATCGTTCGCGCAAGGTGAATGTGAGAACGGCGGTGATTCTGGATTTCCTTGATCGTCGAGCGCTTTCGATTCTTTCCTTTTCTCTTTTCCTTTTGTCTTTCCTTTTCCTTTTTCTTTTTGACTCCCTGTTACTGTTTCCCTGTTTCCTTTTCTTTCTCTCTCTTTTTTCTCTTCCCTCCTCCGACCGTCGTCGCGGATAAAGTCGCTCTGGATGCATGCATGCACGCGCGCGCGTGTCTCTGTGTGTCTGTGTGTGTGTGTGTGTCGGGACGTCGAGCTGGAATGCTCGAGTTTACATGGGAGGCAAAATGCTCGAGTTTACATAGATAAATGTGTTTCCGTCGTCATTCGATAAGGTCGCTCGTTTTCCGAATTAGATAAAACATCTCGGTTACGCGCGGCGTAACTTTGGAATATTCTGTGGGCGATGGCGCGACGACGGTCCAATGATCCGCGATAATGACTGATTGCGCTGATCGCGAGTTTACGCAGATGGATGTAGCCCCGCGACGACGGAATCCCTTCAAGCCGGATAAAATATTTCAATCGATGTAATTACGGAATGGGAATGGAATGCTCGCTTTGAGGCACAATCTCGCGATTATGCCGACGATTGCACTCGTCGGCAGGAATGCGCGTAGAATCTTCGCGCCAAGAATGCCCGCGATAACAAAGTTATCTCAGTGATAATAACTGTTTGTTGTAATTGAAATTATTTAAAATCCCGCTCGCCTGGATGTATCGCCAAGTATCGTCGCGCGTGAGGATCATGAGGCGTCACTGGCGCATGATGAGCGATTAGACGGACTTCGTGAAAGATTTCGTCGACAGGAAATGCGAGCAAGAGTCCAACAGCATCCGATAAGATTGGTCGGTTGAGGTGAAACAGCGTCATCGCGTCCGTCATTGTGCGGAAACCCAGCAGCTCCTGCAGCTGATCAGTGACGTCGATCGAGGTCCTGCCGGAGTGGAACGCGATCTTGAAGAAGTCTTGATCGTAGCGCCGCGATATGACTGACTGCAAATTTATACGCATGCTATCGATCCGCCAACATACCGCCAACATTTTACTCAGCTCAGTGTCGCATCAGCGGCTGTCTCTAATTTATGCATTCATCTGACAACTCGCGACTGTGACAACCCTGCGCTACTCATTCTCCGTCTAATTATTAGCTCGATCTGTTTAAGGTCTGTTAAGTCAAGGAATAGCTGTCTGATAGATAAGAAAGATTCTCTTCACGGCGCAATATCGTTGTCAAGAGAATCAGCGAAACATTGAGCCGTGTTTCTGTGAAACGAACGTGAAACGGCGCTCTCTCTCTCTCTCTCTCTCTCTCTCTCTCTCTCTCTCTCTCTCTCTCGTTTCTGCCACATCGAACGCGTCCACGTCCCTTACGCTTTACATACGTGTTTACGTATTGGCGACTAAGATTGTTCGTGATTGCGTGTGATTGCAGAGAGACGAGAAACAATTGGGCCTTGACAATGTCGCGTTTCAACTCGACGAAGCCGGCATCATCAAAAATAATAGATACGAGTATTATCCCGATCGAGACTCGATCAACGTCCTGGACGTGCAGATCGTCGAGCCGGAGAAGAAACGCGCAACCTGGAACAATAGCGTGGAATTCCTCATGTCGTGCATCGCCGTGTCGGTCGGTTTCGGCAATATCTGGCGATTCCCGTTCACGGCATACGAGAACGGCGGCGGCGCATTCCTCATCCCCTACGTGATCCTGCTGTTCCTAGTGGGGAAACCGTTCTACTTTCTGGAGATGATCATCGGGCAGTTCTCCGGCAATTCGTCCGTCAAAGTCTGGGGCATATCGCCAGGCTTCGTTGGTAATTTTTCAGCGTTCTCCTGCGAGGAACGGACAAATCGGGAGACGAGTTCCCACTTTGTGGGAAATTTTTCGATTCTTTGATCTTTCGGACGTAGCAAATTCCTGCCACGCAAAATCCAACGAGAAAGATAGAGAGAGAGGGAGGGGAAGTTTCTTCTCTTTTATCTAATTGTCTGCGCCTCGATTATTTGTTTTTAAAATCAATAAGCAGGTCAATGCGCGTGCCCGCCGTTTAAGAGCAGACTTCTCTTGCATTGACAGGAGTTGGATGGGCACAGTTCTGCTCGACCGTCGCATTGGTGACCTACTATAGCTCGCTGATGGCGCTGACGCTTTACTATCTAATCGCATCTTTTTCCACCGAGTTACCTTGGGCCACCTGCCTGGAGGAATGGGGTGACACGTGCATCGATTCGAGCACCAAGAGAAACCACAGCGTCGATCTCGTGGAAGATGACATTGATAATTTCTTAAACAGCAGCCAATTTCGGAGCTCGGCCGAGATGTACTTCTCGTAAGCGTCATTTCCAAGTAAAAGTAAGATTAAAGACGCGTGGCAGCTGTTACATCTTTCGATGTAAAGGAGAGAGCGATTATCATGTATCTTATATATTTAATTAGGTGATTAACAAGTTAATCTCTTGCCTTCCTGATTTCAAGCGTTGATGACTTTATCGATTCGGAGTTTCCGCCGAGTTTCCATCAGATTGATGACTCGGGATCATCGACGATGACTGGCGGCGTCTTTCATAAAGATAAAAATCTTTCTCCTTCGTTTTCGTAAATAAATTTTCCATTTTACAAAAGGAGCAGGAAATTAATTTGTAACGTGTCATTAAAATTATCACGGAAAGCGAGGACGCGCGACGTGAACGCGAGCAAAATGATTCGCAGGCGAGTGGTTCTACACGAGAAGGAGAACATCGACGATGGAATTGGATGGCCAAGCTGGCAATTAACGCTCTGCCTCTTCGGCAGCTGGACAGCGATTTGCATGGTGGTCTTCCAAGGCGTGAAGAGTTCCGGGAGATTCTCCTATTTCCTAGCGATCTTTCCGTACGTTGTACTGATCTCGTTACTGATTCGCGCGGTTACTCTGAACGGCGCGATTGACGGGATCCTCTACTTTATCACGCCGAAATGGTCGAAGCTTCTGGAGCCAACTGTCTGGTATGCCGCCGTGACGCAGTGTTTCTTCTCGCTCTCCGTCTGCTTCGGCAGCATCATCACGTACTCGTCGCACAACAACTTTAAACACAACATTTACAGGTGAGACAGTCGGCGGCGCAAACGATGACTCGTCATTCGAATCGACGAGGCGTCTCGAAAATTTCCTACGGTATTTAGTAATTTCCTAATGCATCCAGGAGGATTCCGGCATGGTTTAAGCGGCATGCATTAAATTTGGATGATCATTGAATCGCTCTAAATGTCTGGAACGATACTCGATATCTCTGATAGCAATATTTTTCTGCAGCAACGCTTCGGCAACAAATTCGATTCGATGAATCGCTTTCATCGTCCTTTCCTCTTGTAGCTACATTAATCACCCTATGATCCCAGGGACGTGATGATAATCACCTCGCTCGACACCATCACGAGCATGCTGGCTGGCTGTACGATATTCGGCATCCTCGGCAATCTGGCGTACGAATTGGGAATAAAAGATATATCTAAAGTGGTCAAAGGAGGAGCCGGCCTAGCATTCGTATCTTATCCGGACGCGATAGCAAAGTTTAACTTCTTGCCACAGGTATATTTGTCCATTCATTATTGATTCGTTCTGAATATTTCCTCCTTTCTTGAAACTACCTACTGACGCGTCGCACACGTTGCTCCGGAATCGGATGACGGTGCCCTGAAACTTTGTCGTAGTTGTTTGCCGTATTGTTCTTCGTCATGATGTTCGTCCTCGGTGTTGGTAGCGCCGTAGGTATGATCACGGGGATCATCACTGTGATACACGAACAGTTCCCGAGGTTGAAGATCTGGCAAATCGTCGTCCCAGCTTGTTGCCTAGGCTTCGTCATCGGCACCGTCTACGTAACGCCGGTCAGTACGTAGCATCAACCAAGCACGAGCCAAGTGTGATTGATGGAGGAAAGAGACAACGATCGCGCATCGCGTGAAAAGTCACGATAATAATAAGAAAATGAACTTTACAGGGTGGCCAGTTTATCTTGACCTTGGTGGACTATTACGGCACTTCATTCGTCGTCTTTATCTTAGCGTCGTTTGAGATGACCGGAGTGATATGGGTTTACGGTAAGAGAATCGTATTACTTTCACTTGCGTCATCTAGCTCCCATCGTCTCGTTCGAGTACTGAGATGAACGAGATAGCACCGTGTTTAAATTCCCGTTTAAAGTAACCAAGTAAGAGACGTCCCCTGCCCAAGGTATCTATCGGCTAGAGATCGGCTTGTGAGTTCTCAAGATTCTGAGAGCTATATCGAGCTATATAGCGTAGAGCTACCTTAGGATCTCCCTTACAGGGAGACAGGTCAAAGCTGAAGAACTAAAAGAACTAAAGAAGCACCGGTCCTCCAAGTTTAGGCGGTGGATTAACAACTCCACCAACAACTGTGAAACAACTATTGCTATAAAATCCCAATTGAAAGCGAGTGATGCTTGACACTCGCCCTGGACACGAATGTACACATCGTACCGGTCGTCTTGAGGCGACTCTACTAAAATTATTAATTGGGAACGGGTACGCGGCAGTTATAAACCCAGGTAGAGAGGTAACTGGACGTCTGTATCTTCCGGCAGGTCTGGAAAACTTCCTGGACGACGTGACGTTTATGCTGGACAGAAGGCCGAGTGTTTACTGGAGGATATGTTGGCTTATAGTGACGCCGTTGATACTGATAACAATTTTTGTTTATACGGTGGCCACGTTGTTGCCTGTAACCTACGGTGGAACACCCCTGCCGGCATCAGCGCACGCTGCCGGATGGACGTTACTTTGCATAGGTACCCTCCAAATACCGTTATGGATGCTGATCACGATGCTGAAGAATCGGAAATTGCCGTGCACGCAGGTACGTGAAAAGTAAATTATTAACTCTAATTCAGATTGACCTTTTATCGTCATAGTCGAATACTTTATTCCAATCTTCACAGTTACAGCGTTGTTACAGCATACGTCATAAATAAATTCTGTAAAAAATTGATAGAAAACCTTGTAAAGATTTTTGGAACTTTTATCCCGATTTTTCGTTCGCGAAATTTATATTCTCAAAAAGCGGACGCTTTCAGCGTTGAAAAGCGTTTCTCGTCATTTCCGAAACGAAAAGCTGTAAGCTTCCAGATGTAAGCCTTTAGCTCGGAGAGCAAATCCGATTGCGATCATTTGCATCGCGAAAGCTTTGAATTTTAGATGACGAAAAAAGGTGTTGGAATTAAATTCTTGACGATATTGCGCCGTTTTAGATAACGAAGGCAGCTTTCGCACCCGCGAATGAATGGGGTCCGCAGGAAGTGCAACAGCGAAAGGATTGGAAGATCTTCAAGGAGGAGAGAGCGAAAGTCCGCGAGAAAAGGGTACAGCCAATTTGGAAGCAAATGCTCTACGTTCTCCTAAACATGGAGCCAAAGTAAAACCTGCAATCCCGCTGAAATTCGGAGCACACTTCGGAGAATAGGGTTTCAGCAATCGCTTCAGCCACGGCAGGATCCGTGGCAGGATCGCGAGGGAAATTTTTTTAACAAATGAACGAAAATACGAAAAGAACATATTTTCCACGTTAATCCTCGTTGATCCTTTAACCAGGCGCGTCCCTCTGGAAAGAACTATTTCATTTTCTATATCTTTTAATTTAACCGGACCGATAAAAAGTGGCCAGACCGATAGGACTGTGCAATGGCGAGGAGACGATTAAATTAAGCACGGATGGCACGCAGAAATATCAATCGATATTATTGCTTATAGCTCGAGTCATGACTCGAGTAATGCCGCAGTTGAAGGGTTAACAGCTGGCTACGTAAAGCTATTCGAACGCTCTCGATAGCTTTTACGCGCATCTTCTGAGCTAATCCCGAGTAACGTTGCGTTATGCGTTGTGCAAATGTATAAATGCAAATCACGTGTCGTGACTGAAAGTCACGTCAGAGCAAGTCGGAGAGTCGTCTCGCTCGATCGTTACGCGCTGAGTAATACACGTAAAAACGTATTGATTTCGGTACCGGTATCTTAATAATTCGCCGTCTTATCAATTCTTGCCAAACAGAGCCGCGATTCTCGATTTGTTCGCGCACACGCGCGCTATCCTCTTCGATTGCTTGAAGCACGTCCACTCGTTGTATCTTTTGGGATCTTTCGGGCCCCAATCGGCACTTGGCTTGAATATCTGGAATCGAAGGGCGAGAAATTGTGATTCTAGATTCACGCAGACGCTCACAGATCTTTGTTGCCGCTAATATTATATTATATTTAATAAAACGCAGATGTAACGTACGCTTGAGCATTGTTTACCCTTGTTCCGGATTCCGACGATAATCATAGTCAGGGGAAACGGAAGAATCCCTAGCGCCAGAAGCATCCAGCCTGCAGCTGCAAGAAATTTGTCATGTCACGATGACTCTCCCTTAATTATAATTGTAATTTAAAAATAATAATAATTTTCATAATATCTCTCCCGAAATTGAAAGCAATTCGAGATACGTCTCTCTTGCTTTAGCCAAATTTTGATCTTGTCGTTAATCACTTTTACATATTTCGACGGTAATTTTTTTAACTACGGAAGCGAGGAACGTTGATGTACCGTATGCGGATGTTGGATAATGCTCGTTGTTGTACGTGAGCGGTGTAATATTTACGAGGAAAGAAACCAAAATAGTAAACAGGGACAGAGGAGTCAGATAACACCAGCAAGATTTCCAGTAGAGGAACGGTCGTCGTCCTATCATAAATTCGACATCGTCCATGAAATTGTCTATACCTAGAAAATGGACGAGCTTGCTCGCTGATGGTTTCACAGAGCTGATTTGGGGCATGCAGGTATCTGAAGCTTTTATTACCATATACCCAGGAAATGGCGATGACCTCAAAGGAAGCTAGGAACACGATGATAAACGTCCCGCCGAAGTAGTCTACGAGATTGAGAATGTACTGGCCGCCCTATTAAGATCAATTAAAATGGATATCATTAATCGGTTTATTATCGTTATCGATGCTCGTACTATCCAAATTCTAAATTCCATCGTCTTCCCTCAGACCTGAAAAATTCCTTTCCCCCTGAAGAAAGAAGCCGCTTAACAAATAACAATTATAGGCGTTCTTCAACGCCTTTATCGAATTTTTATCAAATTTCGAGACTTCCATCCCTTGTCCTCCGTCATTTGGGACTTACTGCCCGATGAAACTCTCCCGCGAGGAAGAGGAAGAGTAAGCCGAGTTCGTCCACTCGCAGGAAACCTACCGGCGTGCAATAGACAACGCCAATCGAGAAGCCGAGGATCGCAACGCCAGCGGCGATCTTCCATTGGCTGAGTTGCGGAAATCGATCCTTGACGATGCTGATGATTACGTTGCACAGAGCGACGTTAGTGCCGATGCCGAGTACGAAGAGCATCAGAAAGAAGAGCACGGCGAAGAGTTGCGGTACTATCGTGAATTTCGCCAAGGCCTCCGGATAGGACACGAAAGCCAGGCCGGTTCCGCCGCGAACAACGCTGCTTATGTCGTCGCTGCCGATCTCGTGGGCCAGATTGCCCAAGATACCGAAGATGATGGTGCCCGCTATTAAGCTGGTGCAGAGATCCAGAGTCGTCACGATCGTGCAATCCCTGCGAGAAGAGGCTTTCCATTGTCAGTTTCGATTACGCGAGAAAAAGGAGAGGAATGTTGCGTGTACGCGCAAGCCGGTCCAAGAAACTGATTGAGTGAAACGGAGACTCGAAATTTTATTAAGCCAAGTCGGAACGAGCTGTACCTTGATCGGGACGAGAAGCATCCGTTCGTCACGAGACGCAGTGAGCAGGTTGAGGCGATTTCAAGGTCCCGAATGGAAGCAAGCGCGTCGAGAAGCGCTCATGTGAAAGTATCTTTAAACGCGAGAACAACGCCCCTCCCTTAAACGATGAAGAGACATCCTTTCGATCGACGGAAACGACTTGAAAGGATGATTACATACCGATACCAATTGCGAATTATCGTCGCTCAGCTGTCCAACGTGCAACGTGCGAGCTCGCTGACAAATTTCCTTCTCCATTTTCAAGAGCAAAGTTCAAGAGGGAATTCGGGGGCGCATTTACCTGGAGACATTGTGCTCGAAGCTATTATACGACGAGTACATGATCACCGCGCCGAAGCACACCCCCAGAGAGAAGAAGGATTGAGTGATGGCGGCGTACCACACCGATGGTTCGAGGATCTTCTGCCAGGTAGGCTTGAAGAGGAACACGATGCCGTCTATTGCACCGTCCAGCGTCACCGCCCTGACCAGCAGGCTGATCATGACGACGTAGGGGAAAAGGGCGAGGAAGTAGGCTGCCTTGCCGGTGCTCTTCACCCCCTTGCAGATTACCACGTAGATGAATATCCAGCTGATCAACAAGGCTAGGACCAGCCTCCACGAAGGCAATCCGAGTCCATCCTCGATCCCTGCTTCGTTAAGGACGACTTTCCTGAAACGATTCGATACGCTGACTTGGCTCGCTTGGGAAAATCCCATTCGAAAATTTCAAAGGCTCCGCCTTTGTAATTTGCAGTAATTTAATTACTGCGTAATTAATATTCCTAAATCTACATCTCGCTGATCGCGCCGGTCGTTTAAAATGGGAATAGGGGCAATAAAAAAGGATGGAGCGAGATACGGGAAATAAAAGAAGGCTAACAAATATAAGATAAACAGAGATAACGAGGCGAAATGGATGGGAGATAACATCTGCCATCTGTAATCTACAGCGCATCGTGCGCTGTTATCGCGTCACTTTGAGAGATAAAAAGTGGATTCTAATCCCACGGTTCTCGTTGAAGACAATAAGCTTCGGGAATAAGATGGATACACTTACGGAAAGCTCCTTCTGCGATGATACGCGATTGCCGCGAGCGATGCATGACGTCATACATCAGGGACAGGAGATATTCTAGAGAGATGCCCTCGCTGATCCCATTTGCCGAAATTAATGTACCTGAAATACAGATCGGCGGAACTGCTGCTTCCGTTTCTCGCCTGCCGGCCGGCTGATGGATTGTCGAAACACTCGTCGCCCCATTCCTCCCAACAATGAGCCCACGGAAGTGGCTCCTGACAGCTGGCCACCAAATAATAGAGTGTCAAGGCCATAAGGGCGCAGTAATAAGTAATCACGGAGAATACCGATATCATCAAGCCGTAGCCGATTCCTGATGACACACGAGAGAAAAGGGACGTTAACGTTCATCTGCCCGGGATGTCCCCGATCCAAAATTTAGCCATCTAGATGATCATGCTTCATCGATTGTACGAGAAAACTCGTACAATCCAGTTTGGCCAGAAGCGACGAATACTCGCTAAAGGTCTAAATAGCCCGAGCCTTAAGCTTGATCAATCTCAAATCAATTTCGACTCGTGTTCGAGTTGTACTGCCGCTCTCGCGGCGACATCTTCAACATACTTGTCGAAGATACCTTTGAGAGCTCAGTGCTCCATGTCGTACCTCGAAACGCGGGTGACACGGACCACACTTGGAGGCAGGACCTGCTGGTGAACTGTCCCAGGGCCATTTCCATGTAATAAAAGGGCTTGCCGATTACGAAGAGCACCACTAGGTACGGGATGAGGAAGGCACCGCCGCCGTTCTCGTAAGCGGTGTACGGGAATCTCCAGACATTGCCGAAGCCAACGGAGAACGCGACGCAGGACATCAGGAACTCCAGCCCGTTTCTCCATTGCGCACGGTCCTTCTTCCCTTCTTCCTCTCCAGGCCTCTCGCTGATCCGCGTTGAGGTCTACGTTGAAGCAAGCAATCGCTGTGAATTCCCAAAGAGATCTTTTCCCCCGCGTTATCTTCATTTCCTTTCTTTCTTTCAGCTTACCTCAGCCTGGAGCTCGCGGCTTACGGACAGCTTGAACACCCCGCGCGTTTGATCCGCGTCCTTGACATGGTTCTGCGAGATCAATTAGCCGATTAATTATTCGACAGCTCCTTCTTCCTTCTTCCTTTTCCTCCCGATCGCGCATCGCGGATCATTCGCGATCGGATTACTCCGGGAGATTAACAGGGTGATTTACGATGACGCGATGATGGAATGTCACACGTCGGCCGTTCCAGCGGCTCAACGTTCGTCACGATTGTCGCTCATATAGATCTCACGACGCGGAACTGACTTGGCGACGTGTGCTCATGCTGCTGTCATTTACATCCACGGCAGATTGGTTTCGCATGAGACGAAGGAAAAGATGGACGCGAGCCTTCTCGGTACCACGGCAACCTCATCGCAACGTAACGCTTCAGCTTACGCAATCGGGAAAAAGGGGAATCCCATGGACCCATCAGCTGCAGGACGGCTCGTTTCCCGGCGTTTATTTGCCATTAATTGTTGAGGAAACGACTGCCTCGTTATTGTTTACGATTTACCGATCTGCATCCATGACCTCGAGCGTCACACGAGCGACAGATGGGTCAATGTGTGGGTGTCCGTTGACACTTGTTTTCAACGCACGCACGCATACGCGCGCGCGGTTATTTTATTATAAAAGATTAATCATTGATCATCGATATCGTTTGAGGGAGAGAAAAAAACGCGCTTACGTGATTATACTTTTTCATCAATTTATTAATTATCGCGCCGATACTTTAGCTTGCTCGATTTAGCATCATTTCTTATACTTGACGCGACGAATGCAACGAATGTTTTCGAATCTTTGTGACAAGTAAGATCAGATATTCTAATAATTTATAATACTAATATTTATACTAACATCTATTCAAAGTCGGCAGAGTCTAGTTTGCGAACTAAACTAAATCAGACTGGATGTTAAAGTAATTGATATAAATAAAACTGTGTAAATGTAAATGATAAGCGAAAGCTTATCAGGATCGATTGGTGCTTTCTGAAGAATGATTGGTGGTTTCGAAAAATAATCATTGAAAATTAATTATATTTAATTATCTATGAAAATACATTATATATATATATATATATATATAATGAAAATTAATAAAGATATACAAATAAATAATCGATTAAATATTAAATTTACATAAAAGCATATTTTGTTTCATGAAACAAAACAATTTCATAACTTTACCTTCGTAATGTAATCACGAGAATAATCTCCAATCGATTAACATCTAACATACGTCAAGCGATGGTTTCGTGTTGTATCGTGTTAATCGAAGAAATGCATCTATCAACCATTCCTTGAACACACGTTTCTCAATCAAACCATATCGATAGATGATGGCAGTCATAATGATGAATGAGCATTCAATGAAGCAGAGCTACAGAAGCGATCTCACCGTCTTACTTTTGTTTGAACAAAAACACGAAGAAGGAAACGGAAGTCGTACTTGTATACAAACAAATACTCGATCAACAGTTTCATGATAGCCGTTCAGAATTGCGTCAATCGTAAAACGCATTGCAGTTCGATGCTACAAATCGATACTGCACACTTGATTACATTCCTTCACATTCGCTGCATTAATGATTTTACAAACGAGAAAGGCGCGAGCGCGCCTGCATTGGAGATTTCTCTTCTTAACGAGAAATGGTCTTTCTTTCCCTTCGACGCTGTTTATGTCTCTGTCTGCAGAGACCAAATATATTGCCCTCAGAGAAAGAGAGAGAATCCCTATTCGCGATAGACTTTTCTATTTGCACCAATTCCGCGATCCCGCGTTAACCGATACTTTGCGAAATTATCTTCCTTTTTCTTCCCCTTAAGCTTTAATCAAATTTAAGCGATTACCGGACCTTTGCGTGATCCATGCTGGTCCGCCCTGCGCAATCGATCACGTGCTGCCGTTTCCTTTTTTCGGCAGATTTCCGCACGCGTCTTGGCGAGTCGGCGAGCTTTGATAGACTGCTTAAAGAATTCAAACAACGTGCGCGTATCCACATGTACGGGTCGGCACGCGTAATCCTTTACGACAGATCAAAGCGCGCGTGCAGGTGTATATAGTCGTGATAATAGCGAGTTACTCAATCGCCGGCATTTGAACATTTCTCTCCTCTCTTCCGCGCCGCGCCAGTCTTCATGCGTCTTCATGCTCGTCCTTCGTACGAGTATAATATGTAACAGCAGATGCGATCTCCCTTCTTCCCTTCCCCCTTTTAACCATTCGCCTTGCTGATCAGCCGCCCTTGCTGATCTCTTCGCCAGCGGCGATGCTCTTTGATCTTTTCTTTCTCTCGCGAGGAAAGAAGAAGATCGCGAACTTCGGGGACAGGAAACATCGGCGACGACGTCTCCGCAAAGTCAGATCGTATCTTTTCGCGGGGAACTCCCGCGAGGATGTCGCAGCGGAAAATTCTACCGCAAAGACATATATATATATATATATATATATATATATATATATATATATATATATATATATATATACGAGAGGATAATAAAGAAGAAGGTAAATTTCTCGCGGACGTCAATTTCAGACGCCGTTCAGACACGTGTGCGCTTCAAGCCTCCCGTCTGCTAACATTTACGGCTGAGTAATCGGAATGACACGTAATGACAAGGTGAAATCGATTGCGAATGCGGTGATTAGCCGATGATTAACTTTCGCAGATGTTTATGTCGCGCGATCTCCGTTTCCGTTTCTCGAGAAGAAACGATGAAATCGATCGGCTCCTCGAGGAAACAAGCGACCGATGATCGATTTGGTCGTAAGGCGTTCCATTCGTTTGCGTTTCGCGCGAGAATAAGAGTTGATTAAAAATGAAGAGAGGGATATTGGAACGAGGAAATAAAGATATCGTGAAATTTAATTTGTCTACGGCAAATCGTCGCGTCACGTGCTCGTTTGCCTCGCTTACCGCAAACAAAGTTGCACTCTCGGTCAAGAAAATAATGCTTCATAACGGGAAGCTTGATAACGTTAACGTTAACGAATTATCCAGATCCAGATTGGCAAAGTGCGCCCCGAAAGGTGAGGGTAAAAGGTCGCTAATGACGACAAGGATAATCTCTCGCTTTCCGTACGACGTTTCTGTATCCGCGTTAATAGGAAAGTAAATTCTAAAAAGAGAGAGAGAGAGAGAGAGAGAGAAAGACGACACCTGAGGACGGATCATATTAGAGCACGTAAACATGATTGACCAGATCTTACGTAACGCATTCGGTAACTCGTATAATTATGTTCGTGCATGATTAGAACGATAGCTTTGACGATAATACGACTGCGTCGACACGATTCGAAAGCATAAATCAAGCGATATTTGTTGGCGGTAAACTGATATCGTTATTGTACAAATAGTTATCTTTGGTGAATATTCTATTATATTACCTGATTATATTATTATCTTATTTGCTAATTTTAACTCATCAAGTCGCTAACTAAAAATGATGCTTTATAAAATATAGGTAACAATTTACAGAGTGGTATTAAGATTATGTGTTAAATGAAAATATATATGAAATAAAAAAAAATAATGTATATATATATATATATATATATATGTGTGTGTGTGTGTGTATTTATGTTAAAAAAGCATGAAATGTACAATTTTAGGGTATACAAAAAAATTTGCACAGCAATTAGTAAATTATAAATAAACGATTTATTTCTTTTTACATAAAGCCACGATGTCAAAGAAAGATACGCGATCGAGTTAAGAGGGGAAAATAAATAAGGCTGCGCTTTTATTTGAAAAATGTTGTCAAAAGGTTCCTTTGCGCTCCGAATCTTTTCTCCGCCACGAATGTCTCCCATTCGTTACGTATTTTCGGATCCTTGGGCCCCCATTTATCTTCCGCCGGTCGAAAGGCCATTTTAACGGACTGTCGCAGGTTTTCAAGTATCAAAAGTTAATCTCCTGATTCCATTCCATCGAGTTTTATTAAAATTTTAATGTTTATATCTGTTTTATGATACTTACATCCGCAAAAGATGACGATCTATTCGTGATTATCTTCAGAACGATACACCATACTATGAAAAACATCCCTAGAGCCAGCAAGAACCATCCAATCCCTAAAAATATAAGGAAGGATCTCGTGCACGCTGCTTGCAATGACGTGACGTTTAGGCAACCGAATTAACTAGATTAAGTAGACAAAATGTAAACATAGGGAATACGATTTTAGATGCGACAGGCATTTGATTTTAAAAGACATTTGAAGAATCGAAGGGTACGACAGAGTACGGAGAATGCCCGAAATAAATAAAAGAATAGATAAAACAGCCGGACAGTTCGCGATTACGATTACGAAAAATTCTGAAAAGGTCTTACTGACCGTACGCATAAGTGGGAAATTGCGTGCCGTCGTACATGGGCGGTTTGTAAGTGGCGCACGTGTAAATCAATATGACAATCATGAGCAACGGTGTGATCAGGAGCCAGCACAAGCGCCAGTAGAGGCCCAACCTGAGGCCCAGCATGAATTCCATATCGTCGAGGAAATTGGACAGGCCGTATATCCAGAAGATGGTCACCATCTCGAGCACGCCGACGATTATCGCCACAAAAGTGCCGCCGTAGTAATCGACCAGCGTTATGAACCATTGACCGCCCTGCGACGACATCAGATGTCAATATTCCGTTGATCGTGGAACTACATCGACATGAGGCATCTCTGTCTCTTTCGGGATTCCCGCTCGAATTTCTCGATCGAATTATTCAAAGGGCGGTGAAAGCATTCCTTGCGATGATCAGGAGCAACAAACACCGGGATTTTTATTATTCGAATAGTAATAATAATGATATCCACTTCCAGTCGTAATAATTTTTCTAATAAACGTGCAGATCTATACCTTTTTGACAAGAAGGGATGAAAAGTTAAGATGAGGCTCGATATCAGTATCAGTATCCATATTCGACATCGTTGCAACTTGTAATGTCCAGATTTAACAACGATTTGCTCCTAAACCTCACGAGAAATACTTGAGAGAGAGAGAGAGAGAGAGAGAGAGAGAGAGAGAGTCTAAAGGTTGAACGTACTGGAGTGACGTAGACGAGGCTGACAACGAAGCCGAAGCAGGTGACGCAGAGCACCAACAGCCATTGTCTCACTTTGGGTAAATGATCGCGGCAGACGTTCAACACCGCACCGCACAATGCTACGGCACTTCCGATGCCGAGGACAAACAACATGATGAAGAATAACACGGCGAAGAGTTGTGGCGTAAATTCGAAGCGCGAGAGCGCGTCGGGATACGAGATGAAGGCTAGACCGGTCCCGCCGCGCACCACCTTGCTGATGTCCTCGGTTCCTAGCTCGTGGGCAAGATTGCCGAGGATGCCGAAGATGGTGCAACCGGCCATCAAGCTGGTGAACGTATCCAGCGTGGTCACGATCATCACGTCCCTGAAAAACGAGATGGAACGGAATGAAGAGAGACAGATACAAAGCATGCGATCTCTCGCTCGATTTTCGTTCCTTGCATCGATTTAGCATCGATGCACTTTGCCTCGGCGCAGGCAGTCTCATAACTCTCCAACCAACATCAGTCCTCTTTACGCTCCCAATCACGTTATCGCTAATTGATTAACGCAACAAGTAACAGAGACAAGTAGATTGCTCATAACAGAATCGTGTCGCATGATGTTGCGATCGGAAGATGTTCCTACCTGTCCACTCGGTGCTGAAAGCTGTTGTAAGACGAGTAACTGAGGATCGGGCCGAAGCAGACCGACAGCGAGAAGAAGCATTGCGTGATGGCGGCGTACCAGACGGTGGGCTTCCACAGGGCGTTCCATTCCGGCGTAACGAAGAAGAGAATACCCTTGATGGCACCCTCGAGGGTCACAGCGCGGATCAGCAGGGCCACCATCACCACGTAAGGGAATATCGCGAGGAAGTAGGCAGCCTTACCGGTGCTCTTCACGCCGCGGCACAGCACCCCGAAGATGCAGGCCCAGCTGAGAAACAGGCATATCGACAGCTCCCAAGACGGCTCACCGATGCCGTTCTCGATGGACTCGTATTCCCGCAGGACTATCTTCCTGAAAGCCGCATAAGCGGAAAAGCCCGATCATCCCGAAGGAACGAAAAGACGAAGAGAAGGAGAAGGAAGGAAACGGAAGAGCAGAAGAATAACTTTAGCTCGTCTGTCGATTCTACAAGCACTATGATCTCAAACCTGAAATACAGCTCCGCGGAACTTTGCACGGTGACGTTGCGGCCCTCAGCTATAGAACTGTTCGAGGTAGCGCTGATGCAGTAGTTGCGCCATTCCGGGCGACAGATCGACCACGGTAGTTCAGCCTGGAAGCTCATCGCTAAGTAGTAAAGGGTCAACGCCATCAAGGCGCAGTAGTACGAAACAACGCAGAAGGCGGCGAAGACCTGCGCGTATCCCAGTCCTAGAAGTATCCGCAAGTATCTTGAAATGAGCGTCTCGGTGCGAGTGAAGGAGAATCGGCGCTGGGTATGCAAAGCTCACGAAGAAAGTCTAGGAAGATCTATGAGATCAATGATTACGTGTCTGTCTCTGAGACGCACGCAAGCTACACTCTCAAAGGTTTGCTAATCGCGTCACGAAGGAATATAGAATACAGATGGTTTACTTGTCTTGGATAATGTACGACATCAGCTTCACCTTTCATAGCTGGCGTCATGTACCACGTTTTCGCGCACGATCTGCTGGTGAACTGGCCCAGAAGTCCTTCCAGCAGATAAAACGGTTTCCCGACCAGGATCAGGACTATGATGTAGGGTATCAGGAAAGCTCCTCCGCCGTTTTCGTACGCGGTGAACGGAAATCGCCACACGTTGCCCAATCCAACGGAAGTGGCTATGCAGGCCATGAGGAACTCCAACCTGCCGCCCCACTCGGCCTTCGCCTGAAGACGAGAGATCAGTTTACTACGTAAGACTAGACTATGCTTACCGGATGCAGAATGATTATCGTGATCCGATTCAAGCGTGGAGCGTTGACTGCGACACGCACTGAACCTTCAGCTTCCTGCTCCTGCTTCCTATCGCTGCGATGCGATCCCGTCTTGCAATCGGGCGGGATATTTTCGTGCGAATCGAAGGCCAAGTCGTCCACTTGGAAGGCCTCGTTGCTGTAGCCATTCCGCTTCTGAAAAGCGCGTTTGTTGCGACGTTACCGCAAGCGAATCCGGCGAAAACCAAGAAGGCGACAGACACATCGCCTCACATTGTAATCCAAGAAGATCTTACGTAAACGCCGTGCTCTATCTTTTCCATGTTTGCGACGCGAGGAAAATGCGGAAAAATCCAAGGAAACGGGAATCGGTCTCTCCCCCTCCTCTCTCTCTCTCTCTCTCTCTCTCTCTCTCTCTCTCTCTCTCTCTCTCTCTCTCTTTCTCTTCGTGTAATGCCACGAGGCCGGTGATGCTGATCGTCGCACGGAAAACGGTCGCGAACTTTTTCGCTTAGCGAGTAGTCGAGCAGAGTCTAACATCAATCTGTAACAATCATCCTGGGAGAGCAGTAATCCTCATCGTATCTCCGTTCAATTCGCGCGATAAGATATAATCACGTTCCGATGCGTTGCGATTTTTCGCAATTACTCCTTCTCTGAATAATATCGCGCCTTCTACCTCTTCGCGCACTCTTTTCACTCAGTTCTCGAGATTTCTCCCGCTTCAGAGAGAGAGAGAGAGAGAGAGAGAGAGGGGGAGGGAGGGAGGGAGCTTCCGATTAGATTGTCATCGTGAAATATCGTCGAGGCCTCTGCTTCTCACTTGAATCGGCAAGATTCAGACGACCACTCATTCCTCGCCGTTGGCTCCTTTATTGTTGTTGTTATTATCGCAAAGGTCCATCGAGGAACTCGAGCGGAGTCAGGCTGGGAGCGGAGTCTCTTTGTGCCCTTTGGACGTAGGCTGCGATCCAGCCGGGAGAGGCGGTTTGGATAATCCGCTCGACGTGGGAGCACCTTCGCGTCTGCGGATCCGCGAGATACGAAGAGCGCTAATGAGCGCTCCTTGCATCCGCGTGGAGGACGAGGCAGGAGATTGGTCCCACTCGTCGACAAGGCGGAGTGTTGGTCGGGAAATCCGCCAACTCGGATAATACTATTATTGTTGAGGACACGCGCGCGCGCCGCATTTTCCAGCCATTTTCGGTTACAAATCTGCATGCAACGAGATGCGATGGACACCGACACCAACAGCTTACAGCAGGAACCAGTTCGCGACTGAGCTGCCTCTCGGAATCACGCCCGAGACTTCCGGTGCATCGTACAAGTATCGCATGACCTTGAGCGTTGTCGTTTAATTAAATAAAGCTTGTCGTTTGTTTTTTGTTTGCCGGACGATTTCTCGTCGATCGCGTTGTCATCCGAGGCTCTTCTGATCAAGTCGAGTATCGAGACCCAAATATCTTATCTGGCGGGAGATCGCTCCAAGCTCCAGCAGGGATCTCCGAAGATCATTTGATGTTATCTGATGCTGCTGAATCGCAGCTTTCCAAGCGACAATCGATAGAATTTATTTCGCTATTTCTCCGTTTTCCTTTCTTCTTCTTCTTCTTCTTCTTCTTCTAGCTGTTTTCTACTTTGTCCCTTCTCTTCCGTGTTGTACGACGCTCTATTCGAATTTTGCTTCGTTCTCGAACAACTATTGGAATCAATTGCGATCAGCACGACTCGCTAATTGTGCCGCGACAGCCTAACGCGACAATGGAAAATTAGTATTTAATGACCCAGTTGGCGGTCATTCAGGCGGAAACGTGGAAAAATCATCCGTCATGCTTTTAGCGGTATCTTCATTGTCCTCTTAATTAGCAGACTCGCGAGCCGTCGTCGTAAAAATTAATTACGTTATCTTGAAAACTTCGACGTATTGCATAAACAAGCAAATATTTGCTGAATTTCGCACTTTAGGCATCAAGCTACGTTATCTGAAGGAGAGACGGCAGGTACCAGGCCGGAATCATAAAACCGTAAAGACCATAATGATGATGTCGAAAGACATCACGCTGCGACGACCGAGCAGTCGCGCGACCGTTTCTACGAATTTCAATCAATCGAGGAGCATAAATCCAAGAATGAAACCTCTCCGTCGTGCAATCGGATAATTTATATAGCTGCGACATGTCATTTAAAAAATTAGACAGGACGCGAATTCATCTCCGAGCGCACAAGAGAGAGAGAGAGAGAGCCCACGATCGTAATTTTCTTCCTCGACATTCGTCGTTTCCGTTATAAGCGAGGCGATCGTGTGCTCCTCGCTGGTTGGAAATTGTGCGAGGAAACATCATTGGAATTTTCCCACATGGACGAACCTGACGTCGCGACACGCGCTGACGCATGTGCACGTGAAAATTCGCGGGAGGTCAGCGGCGAGATTTATTTTTCGCTAGACGCGAATCATCCGCCGTGCGAATTCGGTGAACACGTGACTGTTCTCGTCCTTGTTCCTCTTGTTCCTTGTTTCCTTGTTCACATTCCGCCTTGATCGAGGCGACGAAGCGTGCCACGAATCGAGCATGCAACCAGGTTCGAGTTTCGTCCTTGTTTCCCTCCACTTTTCTTCTTTGATCGTATCAGTAAGATCGGTATTAATTTCTCGACGGTGTCTATCTCGATACATCTGTTTAATAACCGACGATAATGCTCGTATGATAATGCTTATCAGCGGCGATTTATTAATTAATAATTCTATTTTATCAGCAGCATTCAACAGTGTGAGAGAGAGAGAGAGAGAGAGAGAGAGAGAGAGAGAGGAGAGAGGGAGGGAGAGACGGCCGAGTAGAGAATCCGTGGAAGGATACTTGGACATCGATCAGAATTACGGCAATGAGCAATTCTGATCTCTCTGATCCGCATCGCGCGATCGCTGTTTGTCGAACGCAATATTTATGTCAGCTTGCGTAAAGGTGCGCTGCAGACCAAGGCCTGCCTGCCCGTCTACACGGACGCTTAGACATACAGTGATAATGATAACAACAACAGCAGCAGCAAGGAGACGAGAATAACAAGAGCGAGAATAGGAAAATCGCAGGAATGGGAAAATCGCGCTTTACTCCGACCCGTGTCGTTACGTCAGCAGTTATAAATATCCTTTACCGCCAGTTGCGACAATTATTTCCGATATCGAGCTCGCGCAACACGAATACAATTGGTGTTTACGCGCGCGCGAACAAAGGTGACTGTCGATTCGTTTGGCGATGCTCTTGTCAAATTTTTCGGTTAACAGATCGATCCTTCCCGCTCTGATGCAAGAGATGACAGGACAAAAAGTCAAACCTAATTCGTGAAAGTTGCACGCAAATTACTTCGGATACCTCGATCATCAGCGGCTCGATTGACAATGGAGAATCTGAACAACGTGTACTATCTCATTCAGTTGATGGCCCGGCATATCCTGATGTTTATACGAGTAGGTTTCGTCTCGTATTGGACGATTGGAGGGAATCGGTAGATGTAGAGCTGTCCTCGTGGTTTCGTGTTGCGGTTCCGTATATTTGGCATCTTTCTTCGTTCCATCAACTTTTACTGATAAAATGCGACGTCGAGTCATGTCCATCGGGCGACTCTTACGTATCCGTTGCGCGACATCAGCGTGTCAGCCGGACGGTGAACCGATCGTCCCTTGCAGGAATTCATCTTCCGTGAACTTGCGTGGTTTGCACCGACGAGCAAGGACCTCGACAACGCAAATTCCAAAGTACGGAACATCACGCCGCAGCACTCGGCCGACTTTTTGATCTTCTTCGCCATTTGCGGGTTCCTCTTCGCGTTCATGATCCTGTCCGCGAGCACGCCCAAGAACGAGGCATCTAGGTATGACGCGAGCAACATGGAAACGTAAGTTGTCACGTTCCTGAGGAATGGGGCAGGTCTTGCCACTTGCGAAGACTGCTGGGCGATCGGCGATTATGATGCAAATGGAGAAAATCTTCTCCTTCCTTCGCTTCGATTCGCAGAATTTCCATGGCTTTCGAGGAAGATCCCTCGTCCTGGTATCCGGAATCCTCGAGCACCAACTTGATCAACTGCTTTCACGCTTGCGGTGATTCCATCGACCCATCGCGCGATATCGTTTCCGGAGTGCAGGACCTTCCCTGCCTACCCATTTGCAAGAACGCATCACCGCGTAAGGATCCCTTGCAACAAATAGAGCGAGTGCCAAGTTGAAAAGAATCCTTCCTATTCCCTCAAAGAGACCGAATCGACGAATATCCTTTCGTCGCGATAGCGAAAGTGCTCGGCGAAAGCTTGGCGAAATGCGAAGAACCGCAAAGCTGACGTAGACGCCCTTGTTTCAGGATCCAGAACTTCCAGTCATAACGTGCGCCACCCGGCCCAGTCGTCCCAGCGTATAAAGAAAAGACGAATAAACCATCCCGTTTCCCAGAAAACACCTCAAGAATGGTTGATAAGGCGCACCAGAAGCGGTCACATCTACGGCAAATATCTGGCAGAGAGAGAGTAGACAGAGAGATAGAGAGAGAGAGAGAGAGAGAGAGCGAGTGGGGTGGGGTTGGGGGGAACGATCGCGAGACGGAGAGAAGCCTGAGAGGAACGTTGAAGCCGAGGGGAGAGAAACATTCGCTCTTCAAGCTGAAAAACAACATTTGTTGTTCGAGGATAAGCCCGACACTGAGAATCTCGAGAAGCTCGACAGTTATCGCGAGCCTGCCACTCGCGGCTCTGAAGATCGCAACGAGCACAATCATATAATTTGTTTTCGATGATTATAAAGCTATTTTCTTTGTTGATGATTTATATCGCCCTTTTATCGGCGCAGCGTTTTATCGCGATTGCGCTTCTTTCGAGATTACCCCTTTTTACATTTTTGTCGCATTCTTTGTGCACGCTGCGCGCGTGCACATCGCTGGATACGCTGGTAACGTTCGCTGGCACGCGGGATCACGCGCTCGTAAGCTGTCCTGTAGCAAGCATCAATAAATGTCACGATTACGATCGTTTCTGCCGAATTGATCCGCGATGCGCCTTATCGCTAACAACACGGCGACACGCGTCTCGCATTCTTTTGCTCAAAAGAAGCTTGCTTGCTTTTATTGCATCCCCACGCTCTATTCGCCTCTATTGCCCGCCATAAAGTGGAAGCCCGCTTTATCTAGCGTGGACAGGTCTCTCCTCGGGATTACACGAAGATTACATGCACACAAGGTCCAGTCCTCCCGAAGGGGAGGGGGAGGGGGGTCGGGGATGCATCGATTCTTTCGATTCCTCTCCTCTTTTCTCTTCCTTTTCCTCTCTCTCTCTCTCTCTCTCTCTCTCTCTCTCTCTCTCTCTCTTTCTTCTTCTTCTTCTTCTTCTGAAGATTGTTGGTTCTGTCGACACTCTCGCTCTCTCGCCAGACCAGATAGCGGCGGTGAAAAAGTGCCGGTCGATTAAGTGCGGCAGGTGTGATTTCCGAGATACGGCGCCGCGCAAATACAGATTACCGCGGGGCATAGTAGAGCGTTAAATTTAAAACGGTAAAGCGAGCCGACCGGCGGTTGAATCGGATCAGTTGCGTGTTGCACGCGGTCAGGACACGATATCCTGACTCATTTGCGTTTCGTTATCGACGTCGTGACGACATCGCCGGGGATTCCTCTCAATAAATGTAAAACGGATGAATTATCGGCCGGAACTGGGAGCGCGCATTGCCGCTCGGATTGCGGATTCCACGATTGTGGAAATCGCGCTGGAAATGCCGCGATAGATACCGTATCGAGTCACGCTGCGCGAATGAGAAAGAAATTTTAAACACGCTTCGCCACGTGGTTTTGCGGAAGGTCCGGTCCCTCGTTATTACGCATTAGCCTTTATTTCGCATTAATCTTGATTCGCTGACGATGACGGGGAGTAAACTGGTATTTACTAATACGATTCGTCGATGACGAATTGGGATCATCATTGGGAACGTGACGTTAATCGATTTGTCGTATCAAAACAGACGCATCGAGTTGTGTCATGCGAACGGAGGAACGTTTCGAGCGCGCTCCATATATTTTCGCGACGTTTTTCAATTATAACATTATTTACTTTGTATCGCCGATCCTAATTTTCGAATATAGTACGTAGAAGCTGATATCTACATTAGCGAATATAATTCGTTGAAAATATAATGTCACGTCGTGTACCGCGTGGCTAAAAAGGTTTAGAGCACGTGCTTCGCAGCACGTTCTCCTTTGTGCATTCCTATTCAGTCCGCATCATTTCAATGTCAAGTTTCTCATGCGTAGGAATTAATTTATCAATGAAAAACGATTCACCACACGACGCGCCAATTAGACAATTATTGTCCAAGGCATGATATCAAGTAAGCGATAGATAGATACACGTCGCATCAAAAGTCCGAAAGAATTTCAAGCACGCTTCGCTTGGTTGCTCTCCTGGTTCTTCGTGCGTTGTTATCAATCTCGATTTAATGCATACGAGTAATTCAATATCGAATAACTCATCGATGACACGAATCAAATGATGCGCGATATCAGGTAATTGGTGTCATTGACAGATTCGTGGGACGAAATATTTTCTACTTCTGTCTGAGCAGAAATGCCAACGAGCCGATCGATCTGGCCGGCATTGCCGCGCCGGACAAAACCATAGCAACGACGCGGAAACAAATCCCCACTAACAGGGACAGGTGGTGCGACGAAAGCTATGTTGTTCCTTTTAACCATTCAGCGATGATAAATCTGCATAGATATAGAACGAGATAAAATTCAGCGCGTCCTAGTCTACCCGCATTCATCGTCATTCAGACTCTGCGAGCGATCGTCGAGAGACGCGCGAATGGACGTTCCTTGGCGATGGACCTTAAGGATAGCAGCGACGAGGAAGAGACGCGAGGTATCCCAACATTCGGCAAATTCGACGAGACCATCATCGTGCGTAATGCCGAAGAGGTCAAGAGTCCGGTGAGCCACAGACCCGCGAGCTCGAAAAAATCTAGGAAGAGCATGACGAGCGACAGTTCCACCACTTTGGACTCTAGCTCGCCGCATCGCAGGAATCATGAATTTCGAAGGTAATCGCCTTGCGAATCGGATGACGCTCACTGCTAGATTACTTTGCTAATGATCTCAGAGAGACAAAACGTGTGCAAGCAAGCGTGGCCGCTAATTTTGCAGGCTTTTCTTGCAACCGGGATTTCTCTTGAGCGCGTAATCACGAATGGCTCATAATTACGAGTGGCTGGAGCGAATGTCTATTCGCAAGGCAATTTATGAATAACGACTAGTTATACGTCTCTATTATATATATATATACGTCCACTGGCTTCATCATTCGTTCCGTTCCGTTGCGTTTTCATTTTTCGATCCGTGTTCTAGGACTCGTCTTCTTCTTCCGAAGAAATTTATAACACTGTGCCAAATACGTTGCTAGATATTCGAGCAACGAGATCGAGAGATCCCTCGGAATCGGCAGTGACCCGTCCGATAGCGAGGAAAGCGATGACGACGACATACAGGGCAGCAGGGTCGCAAGGACCGTCGACTTGTACGATCCCAAGGATTTCGAGAACCTGGAGGCATCGATGGAAGTTAAGGAACTGTTTCAGAACATAATGAGGCAAGTGTGTACATGATGAGAGATTAATGAGAAGAGAAGATTCTTCATCCTGCTACTAAGCGATCTATCTCGGTACAGATATACGCCGCAGAGAATCGAGTTGAGCTACAAGCTGATACCGTTCATACCCGATTACATACCGGCAGTCGGGGACATAGATGCTTTCATAAAAGTGCCGAGACCTGACGGCGTCGAGGACAAGATTGGCCTGACGGTATTGGACGAGCCCTGCACTGATCAATCTGACCCGGCGGTGCTGCATCTACAATTACGCAGCCAATTGCGGAGTGCCGGTGCCGCTTCCCGACAGGCGGTCGTCAAGAGGATCGAAGATGCCGAAAGGAACAGCAAGTCGATCGACAAGTGGATCGACGACATGAATCAGCTACATCGGAGCAAGCATCCGCCAGCTGTACAGCTGAGCCGACCGATGCCGGACATTGATAGTCTCATGCAGCAGTGGCCATCGGAAGTCGAGGACAAGCTCAACGAGTTGCAACTGGATTTGTCCAGACTCGACTGCGATCTTCCGCAGCTGGTCGATGTAGTATGCAACCTCCTGGACATTCCGACTCGTGAGAACACTCGACTGGAGGCCCTGCACACGCTATTCACTCTGTATCTGGAAATACGGGATGCCGAAAACCGGAACTTCAGCTAATCAGAGCTTTTGCGTATATGCATTATAATCTGTAAAAAATACATATCTTTAGTTTGGTCATCTCATTCGCGTTGTATTTATCCTTTTGAATTTTGGACGTGCATTGGAGAAAGTAGTTTAAAATTCGACCAAAGCACGATTACAGTACTGTTTTTATATTTACATTTACATTTACGTTTGACGTCTAATTTCCGTCTTGCCACGTCTCGTAACGCCTTCCTGGCATTTTTCAGAAATTTTATTAAAGGAAAATAAGATGCGTGCACATTAGGTAAAACACCACAATAACAAAAACTTGGAAATATAAATGTGTATATGCGTGTGCAAAGAACTTGCTAAATGAGATCAGAGGTCAGAGAGCGCAACCGGTATCCAGTATCGATATCAATTTTTGTTTCTAAAGTTAGATTATGATCTTTGTGAAAATTATCTTTTGCAAGGAAGAAACGTTACATCGCTCAAGGAATCACACGAATAAAACGTTTTGCAAGATTCGCATTTGCATTCATAAATGCACGATAATTGCAAGCTGCAATAAAGCGTCCAAAATTTCTGTGGATTGCTGACATTCCCGAGGCATGCCTGATATTACGTATCTTTTAATGAGACCTGTAAGAAGTTTTAAAACTAATTTCTCGGTCCCAGGTATTCTAAATAACACTTGTAATAATATTCGATCCTCGATTCCGAATAATCTTTGGAATTCTATGACAAATTATTAAGAGTTGATTACCCAATTTCCTTTGGCATTCTTAATGGGAAAGTTGCTTGATAAAGATGTCGCGTCTTACAACATCAAAGTGTCCAAACTTGAGCCACAGTTGCTTTTCAATCGTCAGGAGAGAAATATATTCATTGTCAATAGGATAAAAGAACATTTCCTTCGTCATCGATTCCTATCCTCATCAATAAACACAATTTATTATAAACGTCGTCATAAACATCATTCAAAGCTTGGTATTTTTACATTGTCACGGAAAGAGTAACGCAAAACTGTATTCAACTGTATTCGACGAAGAAAGCGAGCGATTGAATGAGAAATAATAATAACATAAAGAACTATAAAACGCCGTAAAAGCATGTTGAAAGATTTTGTTGTTGAATACTGTCGAATGGCGCAGTTATTATCGAATATTACGCAGCCTAATCGTTGTCGAATGCCATGTAGGGATTTGTGATCCCGTAACGTGCGCGCATTGAGCAGTCATCATTTATTAAAGATCATAGCAGGCTACACGCTGGACAGTGTGACAATTTGTAACTTCCGTAACGAGCTTCTCGGAGGCTCAACTTGAACTGAAATGAAACAAGGAAAATAAGAAAATAAATAATCCTTGATCGATCATAACGGTGGTAATAACAAATAGGAAATTGGAAACAATACAAACTCCTGAGCATCAGGTCTCGCATCAGCTGTTTTAAACCTTTTTCAGAACGCTACGGTTTCGCATAACCTATACCCAGCAGCATCTTAGCAGCAGTGAGACATCCGGCACTCTTGCATCATCTTTCTGAAGCCACTCTTTCATCACAAAAATCGAATGCCGAGAAGATAACGATCTCGTATCATCCGCTCTTCTCCGAAGAGCCTTCGCCGAACGCGAAACATCCGCGGCCTCGATGAACTCTGACAAGGACTTGGGCCCTGGATCGAAGGTCGTCTCGATGTTACCCGCTTCCTGCTCGGAGGCCAGCGCTCGGGCATTGATACAAACTTGACACGGGTCCCCATTTTTTTCCGCCCCGATATGAAATATCAGCAGCGCCATGTGCGCTCTTATCTACACGCGCGCATGTGTGCGCGACTTTCGTCATCAGTGCGCTTCCTGAAAAGACAATGAATCAATCGGGATTCAGTCACGTGTTTCGATTCGACATGCTCGATGACTCCTCGGCTTCATTTCCCTCGCTTCGATCCGTGTATTGGATCCCCCGATATTGCATGGAGTACAAAATACAGATACGTGCAAGCTAGCCGTCACCGTCACGCTGCGAGGGGCGAGATTGTCGAGAGTGAGGTTGTCAGTACGCTGCATGTGCCTCGAAGAGAGCCGCGAGCGGATCGCTAGGTCCTGCCAGTCCCGGAAGAATAATGACTTCAGCGAATATCGTCGTTCGGAGCAACGAAGCAGACGACTGCACCATCATGCAGATTGATAGCGAGGAGAATGACAGGGAGAGACTGATCAAGCCAAGGAACAATTTTATATCGTATTCCAACGAGGATGTCGACGTGCGATTTCGAGTGAGTCGAATTTCTGACAAAGGAATCTACTTTCCGTTCGTAAAACCTTCGTAGAGCTTCAAGCAGGCTGGAAAATCATTTTTCGTTTACGTGTCGTCTCGTCGTTTAAAAGATTGTCATCTTTTATATTATTTATCCGCTTGCACGTTCGCATTGGTATCCTATTTTAATTGTCGTTTATTTTCTGGCCGTCCCGAACTTTCAAATCCATCCAGAAAACGCATTTATTTCGTACTCTGACGGATTATCGTCCTCCTTATCGCATTCACATCAATGTCTTTACGATATTCCACAAATCTGGACAAGCGATTTTAATGAGTTTTGTTTCGTTGTTCATTCTAATTACCGTCTATGATTAAAATGTATCTCCATGTCAATAGAACACTAGTAATAATACAAGATGCAGCAGCGCAGAAGCTGTCTTGAGTCTGTCCAGGAGGCTGAATATAGTGGACATAATTCCAGGAGCGACCAATTTCCTATCAACTAATTACGAGGTAATTGCGTGATAATTAATTTTTATGATTATATTACTGATCTCTAATCTTTGATCTCATTTAAAAAAGTTCTCTACATATATATCATATATATATATATATATATATATATATATATATTTTTTTTTTTTTCATTTTTCATCATGTATTTCCCTTCGATAACAAATTTTTTCAAATTTTTATTTTTAGAGTTTAGATTATGATCCTTGTGAAAATCACCTGCTGCAAGATGAAGAAAGAAGCAAGGGATACAAGTTTGTTGTAAAAAAAAACTTGGCCAGGTGGTTCATTTTTCTCTTGATCGGGATCTGTACTGCTCTTGTGGCATGCTTTGTAGATATATCAATAGAAGAATTGTCCAATCTGAAATACGGTTGGCTTAAAAAATGTATGTTGAATAATATTTTTTAAATATATATATACAAATAATATGTTCTATATATTTATATACGTTATATCTTATAGGATGCTATAATGTCTTTCTTATGTTTGACAGATGTAGACTACTGTGTAGCGGAAAATTGCTTATGGTTACCGTATATAATGTGGTTGATGTTAAATATAATACCAGTTTTAATAGGCGCCGTCTTAGTAGCTTACGTTGAACCTGTTGCCGCAGGGAGTGGTATTCCGCAGGTAAAATGTTACTTGAACGGAATCAAGATACCACGAGTCGTGCGGATTAAAACTTTAATTGTAAAAACTATTGGTGTTATATGTACCGTAGTTGGAGGTCTAGCTGGAGGCAAAGTAAGTGGCAATTCATATCATTACATTTTCATTTGTCATCAAATTATTGTTGTTTTGTTTTCCATTTTCTTAATTTCTTTTTTTCTATAGGAAGGTCCTATGATTCATTCTGGCGCTGTTGTAGCTGCAGGAATCTCTCAGGGCAAAAGCACTACATTTAAAAAAGATTTAAACATATTTAAATATTTTCGAGAAGATCATGAAAAACGAGAGTTTGTATCCGGTGGTGCCGCGTCCGGAGTATCGGCAGCTTTCGGAGCACCGATTGGTAAATACTATTAAATACTCTTAAACGTTAATGAAACGTTAATAAAAAAATATATCTCATGACGAGGACACATGTGATATTACTTAAATAAATAAAACAGATTAATATGGATTAATGCTAAAATTAATACATTATTAATTTTAATTAGACTTGTAATTTTTTAATGTTAGGTGGAGTTTTGTTCAGCATAGAAGAAGGCACTAGCTTTTTCAACCAAAGCCTCACATGGAGAACGTTTTTCGCCAGCATGATTACTACATTCGTTTTGAATGTAGTGCTGAGCGCGTACCATGGACATCCTGGGGAGCTTTCGTATCCAGGCTTATTGAACTTGGGCAAATTCGAGTCAATCCCGTATCAAATTTACGAGATTCCTCTCTTCATGATAATAGGTATCTTTGGCGGATTGCTTGGCTCTCTTTGGAATTACATAAATTACAAGATCACCTGTTTTCGTTTGCGGTTTGTCACACGAAAGTGGCTAAAAGTAACAGAGGCTGTCCTAGTAGCTATACTTAGCGCAACAATAGGATTTCTGATGATATACTTTGTCGATGACTGCAAACCGTTGGGTAATGATCCCACCAAATTCCCGGTTCAAATGTATTGTGCGAAAGGACAATACAGTGCCGTTGCCTCCTTGTGGTTTCAAACCCCAGAGAGTAGCGTGCGATCGCTGTTTCATGATCCCAAAGGTAATTGCTATATACTATCAGTAAATAAAAAAGGATAATGAAACTAAAGTTCATTCATGCAACGTCCATTTTATTTTTACAGGATCTCATAGCGATATCACTTTGACGATCTTCGTTGTGCTGTATTTCTTTCTCGCTGCTGCTACTTTCGGTCTATCGATGTCTAGTGGCCTTTTTATTCCTTCCTTGTTGATTGGCTCTGCCTGGGGTAGATTAACTGGCGTAGCCCTCTCGAGAATATGTCCAAATTGTGTAAGAAGCGACTTAAAACTATATATATATATATATATATATATATATATATATATATATAAAATATGCACGTTAAAGAATATTAAAACCTTATATGATATGATTTCATATTACAGGAAGCATTGAATCCTGGCAAATATGCTTTGTTAGGTGCTGCTGCACAGTTAGGCGGAGTAGTCAGGATGACAATAAGCTTAACCGCGATTTTGATCGAAGCAACGCAGGGAATATCCTTCGGTTTACCCGTCATAATCGTTCTTATAATGGCAAAGTGGGTTGGTGATTTCTTTAATGAGGCAAGTATTGCACATCTTGCTTTACACGTATTTACATACGTATATGAAACGTGCGTATGCGTGTATCTGAATTTTTAATAAGGAGATACCTTTTTTTTAAGGGGATTTATGAGATTCACACGCAAATGGCTGGAATCCCGTTACTCCCGTGGGAATCGCCTCCGTTGTCGAATAACATTTACGCAAGCGAAATAATGTGTCATCCGGTAGTGGCTTTAAAGACTGTTGACAACGTGGGCCATATTATCGAGTTGTTGAAATGCGTGTCGTTCAACGGCTTTCCAGTTGTCGATCCACCAAGTAGCGATCAGGTATAAATATTAAGAATTATGATTGTCGAATTATCGAATGATACTTTGATTTCCACTTTATAATCACATTACCTTTTTTAGAGCGAAATCCGTTCTTACGGCCGATTTCGAGGATTGATATTGCGCTCCCAATTGATAGTACTTTTGAAGAACAAGATATTTAACGAATACGCGGAGATCTGGGAGAAATATTTGGATATTAAAATGTTCAGGAATGAGTATCCTAGATATCCAACTATCGAGGAAATTGACATTACTGATGAAGAAAAAACTTATACCATAGATCTAAGACCATTTATGAATCCTTCTCCTTATACGTTGCAACACGTTAGTAATTTTATATTTAATCTTTACTTTTTAAAATATCTTTACAAAGATGTACAAGCTTACGTGATTCTCTTCTCACAGTCTGCAACACTACCAAGGACGTTCAAACTCTTCAGAGCATTAGGATTACGTCACGTACCCGTAGTAAACGATACAAACGAGGTAAAAATCTTGCATGTAACTGTAAGCACGTCGCACAAGACTCATTAACACTTAATTGGCGATAATTTATTCCATCTAGGTGATTGGTATTATCACGCGGAAGGATGTCGCCAGGTTCAGAATATGGAAACATCAGGGAAAGATGGGTTTGGAAGAACTTTCAATCACTAATAAGATTTAATTTTCAGTCTTGGACCTTTTTATTTCATCGTGTTCATTATGATTTAGCATCGGGTTATGTTAAAGTAATTTCAACATATTTTATTATTTTCTGAAATTAATTCAAAATTTCACATATGTGCATATGTGCGTATTAGTGGGGCCAAGAGATAAGTCTGTGATGATGAAAATATGTCATTGCGATATAGAAAGCATACCAAAAATGTTTGCATATATATATATATATATATGAGTGCGTGTGTGTGTATGTATATGTGTGCATGGTGTGTACATATCGAATGCTCATGACTTGCACTATTACTTGGATCGCACGTTCAAGTGTAATTTTGTTTGCTACCTAGATTTTAATTATTTACGAATAACTCCCACCCAAGCCATGACCAAAGCTTGAAAAAGAGATATACAGGAAGAATTACTAATGATAAGAGAAGATAGTATTCGTATGATGATACATACATGTTAGAGATAGATACAATTTATGTACTTCTGTGATCGACAGTACAACTAGACAATTTCTTTGACGAAATATTGTAATTTATTTATACGAGCTTTCTATGTATCTAAACGGATAGAACCTAAAATAAGAATTAAATATTTTATTACATATAATGAAAAATAAAGCTGATTATTTTTATAATCTAATCTTTTTATCTCAAATCATTAAAACCGCATTGATCGACGATATAGAGAAAAATATGAATTTGAAGATATGTACGTCGATACTTTAGAGAAAGAATATATGTATATACATATATATATATATATATATATATATATATATATATATTCAATGATGCGATGCATTAAATCTCATATCTCTCACGCCAGAAAAAAGTATCTAATTAACATGTTAATTTCTATAATATAATTTTCTTTCATTTTTTGACGCCAATATATGATCAATAAAGACGTATGATTTATATATATATATATATATATATATATATATATATATATGTAAGGAATATATATAAATATATAGTTGTACTCTTATCGCAATATACAAATTTATATCCTCCAAAGTATCGCTAATCACTAATGCATATCTAAAAGTAATAAAATGCTGCATAAGAAATTCACCGACACGTTGAATAATACCGATACGATGTATTAAAGTTCGCAATTTATCGCAGTTTTTTATCGCAAATACTTCAAGTGCTTACGCTTCTTCGGGCAAGAATCAATTTCCTCTCGATCAAACGGACACACGCATGACGTCCCGTCCCGTCATGAAATTCTCGTTCCAATTCTCATTTCACGACGCAGCGAAATCGCACATCGCTGTTTCGTGTGCTCTCACCCGCTGCCAGATCCCAGAACGAGCGTGATTCTGTCATCGAAATTATTTCCGCATCACCTCTCTTGGTCCCCAGAAAACTTTTCGCTGATGTTCGAGGTAAGTATCAAGGCATCGTTTACTCGTGTTACACAGATGCGTACAGCCGACCGTCACGATCAATCTCGGCGGATTGAACGTTTCGTTCACGAGCCGCCGCCTACGCCGCTGATGTCTTGGCGCGCGATATACGTATATACGCGTGCGTTTTAAGATGCCGCTCTCGAACGCGGAATACAGACGCCGACAGGCGCCGCCGTGGTCGGTCAATAGTTTCGCGGGTCGTGCACCTGTCTGTCCTGAAGTTGCAGACGATAGTAGGAAGGGGTTATGGTCAATAAACGCAACCACGTCACACGCAGCCTATCGGCGACGACCCCGCTTGGCCCCTTAAAGTGGCTCCGAAGGAAAATCTTACATGTCAGCCGATATCGTCTTTGCGCGTTTTTCTCTGCTATAATACGAGATAAAGCGATCGGAAGACAGGTAGACGCGCACCGGCGGACACGGCGTACTTCGAAGAAGAGGATGTGAATCGGAGCCTCATGGTCGGCCGATTTCTTGCCGGGGTAAGTTGATCGTACATTTCAGCGAATCGGCTGAAACAGCCGTCCGCCATTGTTGCTGATTGGTTGGGCGCGGGGAGGTCTGTAGAGTGAGGGGAAGAGAAAAAGAGTTCCGTTGAATGTGAGGTAAAGACGCCGTTCTTAGTTCGGCACGCATGCGCACACACAGGCGCGCGCGCGTGTATGCGATGCGGACATATCGCTTTTCTTTCGAGTTTTCGATTGTTGCGAGATTGGCGCAGGTGTGTCGTACGTACCCGAATAATGTACGCGACAACGGTACGTGAAAACAGGATTTCTGAGACATCGTTCTTTATGCAGTGAGAAACCTGTGATTTACCTGCTTCACTCTTACGATGCTCGCGTGAAACATTCTTGGTTCGTACGACTTTTCTCAAATGATTTTACATTTCTATCGGATAATCGTTGACTTTTGTGTCAAGTTATCTTTCCGCGTTGTTTATTTAAAAAAAAATTGATTACAAGGATTGCGTTTCGCGCGATCGAAAGGAGCAAAGTCGGAGCAAAAAGCTCTTGCTTGCGACAATGATTTGTTATTACATGTTTTATTCGATTCGTAGACTGTTGCTTCAGCAACCTATATATCATTGTCTTTTGTGTTACTATATTGTAACGTGCTTGTCTATCTGTTGCAGTTGTCTCTGTCTGTTGCACTTCAGAGTTTCTCTTTAACTGTTGGCACGCATAAGTAAATTGGCGATCGTAATTGATCTATCAAGTAAGAGCGAGAACCTCAGAAGAAAATCAAATGACCTGTTCGTTCCATTAAAGATCATATGTAATTAATATGTAAGGAAAAGACTCGTGAGAAAATGCAAAGAATATGATTAATTATGTATGTACGTTAGCGTAGCGCACATCCGAGGAAGAAACTTATTTTAAGAAGATAAAAGAGATGCAAGATTATAGATGTCAGAAGCCAGAGAGGAAGATCATATACGTGCCGTTAGATTGTATACAGTTGCGCAGTTAATGAAGAACGCTAGGCTTAAGGAACTCGAGGAACAAGCAATGAGAAAAGTGCAAGAAGCCCAACGCCCAGTATCGAGACATCGTGTCAAGAAAAAACGCTGCCTGGATGAGAATGTTGCGAGAGAGATCTCGAAAATTGCCGAGCTGTCAAAGGTATCCTCGCCAGATGCGATAACGCAGATGTCAGAGATGAATATAAATAAAATATCTGCGGAACTGAAGCAAATGATGGAGAGGGGAAAAGTACCTGAGCATATAGTTCAAATGGCTCAATTTGCGGAATTTAACAAATTAAATTCCGATTTTAGCAAGATGTCGCAGGAATTAGCAAAGAGATACGAGATGGAGAAAATGGCAGAATATGCCAAAAATACCGAGTACATGAAAATGCAAGAGATGGCCAAAATGAACGAGATGGTAAAGTTCTCCGAGATGGCCAAATACAATGACATCAAGATCAGTGAAATGGCAAAGATGAACGAGATGATGAAAATGTCGCAAATGGCTAAAATTAACGAGGTGCAGAGGATGAACGAGTTGGCGAAACTGAACGAAATGGTGAAAATGACAGAGATAGCCAAGTTCAACAATGATATTACAAAATTAAACGAATTGGCACAAATTAACGAGGTAGCAAAGGAGATTGTTAAGATCAACGAGAAGACAAAGTTAAACGAAATGATGAAGATGGCAAATATGCAAAACGACATCGCTAAAATGCCAGAGTACTCGAAGATGGCGAGCGACATGGCAAAGCTATCGGAACTGGCCAAGCTGAACGAGATAACAATTACAAAGTTGAACGATCCGCCGACACCGGCACCAGCACCGCCAATGCCGAAAATATCTGAGATACCACCGCCACCACCGCCGCGTATCCCCGAGCCTGTGATCACCGTGCCAAATCCCAGAAATCTACAGAACGTGCAGACCGTACAAATGGCGCAGGCCAGCCCGTCCAGCATGATCAATTTTTCTAGCGTGCCTGGTCAGAACAATTACGGTAAACTATTGGCGATCATCGAGGAGCTCGGTAGAGACATTCGCTTGTCGTACGCGGGCAGCCGTAGCGCCGCCGAAAGATTGAAGAATGGCATTCAGCAAGCTAGAATTATTGTACGGGAGTGCCTGCTGGAGACGCAACATAATGCGCAGCAATGATCTGCAGATTATTAGCTAACGATTAGATTCTAGCCTTTTACTATTTTATCGAGGAAATATTGCTTTATGGGAATGCTTAGATTTAAAATCGGAATAAGACGGAATAAAACGTATATGTATACATAGATCTCGAGCGATTCGCGGGACAGATATCTTGGCTGTTCAAACCTCGATTCGCAACTAGCATTTTTATGTATATGCTAAACAAAGATATATGTATATTATGCAATATACATGCATTGTTACGAGCATAATAAAAAACGAACTGATAAAATACAGCCATGAAGAAAATATCCCGTAAATACGATTCTGCTAGATTTATGTATGCACGTTATTGGAATAGTGGATAAAGATTTTCTAGTTTTAAGTTGCAACTTAGTACGTATAGATGAAATTCAGAATGTGGGTACCAATTTGTATTATATATATACTTCAAGTAGAAAATCTTGGTTCATATTTTGTTAAAAACAAAAAACCGTTATAATATGGTTTCTCAAAAACCATAATGCGTATCTCATAAATCTTTATAGTATACGTTCCAAGTGAATGAAGAAAAAAAGCTTTTTAAATGACATCTACCTAATGGAAAGTATAATCCCATGAATATAGCCCGTAAATATAACGTTAAATAAATAAAAATTTTGTACAACACAACACTATTTCTCTTTCCTTCATTCATCGTCAATTCATCGTTATAAAATTCTTTTCTAGATAGGAGATGTTTATCTTTGAATGTAGACATGATAATGGATGAGGTCAGGAGATCCATTTGCGCTTCTTTCTTTCCTCTTTTCTCTTGAAACGCACGACAAATTTGATTTTCTGTACATTCATAAATATACATAACAAATATAAATTGAATTTTCTAGTAATTAATCTAGTAAATTTCCAAATATCGTAATTGTTCTCTCTGTTCTGCAAACACCATTGAAGTATCGGATTTTCTGCGCGCGCGCGCGCGCGTTTTTATATATATTATATTTGATGGAATAATGTTATATTTTATATGAATATAAACAATGATGATAACAATAACTTAATTATTTATTGGAATTTTTTTTTATATTAAATTCACATTGCTTTTATCGTTTCATTCGGTATACAATTGGGGAAATAGTAAAGTTTGTGTTGGAATAATACATTCCTGTTTAGAAATTTCTTTCTAGGATATGCTTATTTAGTAATTTCTAATTTTCAATTTTCGTATGGCATTCATTAAATAATTTTGTATTTAAACCATTGTATTTACCATTTTCGATTTTAAACTTTTAGGCCATACAAATTTTTTTATTTGGTTTTGAATAATACGAAAATACGCGCATATATAAATAGATATAATTTCTAAAACGATCAATATGTTTTCATGGTTTTCATAAAACCAAAAGAGCAATTTCTTGCCAATAATATAACCTCAAAATTAAATTTATCTACGAAACAGATTTAATTAATTAACATTACAAAAGATTAACGTTATTGATTATGAGCTCTAACTAAACCGATCAGATTTTCTGGCGGCACGATTTCATTTTTATTAAAGAAAAAAGAATATATTTCGGATATATCTCGTTTTTATTGTAATGCAATGTTATGAAATTACATTTTAATTCAATTATTTTATTTGATGCATCACAAATGCATGAGGAAATAAACAACTCATACTCTATGCATTTATTATTAAACGTGATGATTCCTTAATACTTAAACAATGACCATACATATTTATTTGAAAAAGAAATCGCACAGCGCTCAAAGATAATAGCACAAAAAATGATAGCTTGCGCATTTTTTCTACATTCCGGTCAATATTCATAATTCGTTATCATTAGAAGCTCATCTTAAGTAACGTACTAAAGTGCCAATAGCACTCTGTGATTGATTTATGACATAAAGACTCGAATGTAAGAAAGCTATGAATACTGGCCTTAAAGTTGTTTCTCTCAAAATCAGCACAAACATTAAATATAGAATCTGAATCGGTCATAAGGATTATTTTCTTTCATTAATCGTCATTCATTGAACAAGGAACATGTTCTCTTTTTTATAAGATGTTAATGCCTATTATAAGCTAGCCTATTATGCCTATCAATGACTATCATAATATATTAAAATCTATTATATAAGCTCCGAATCCATTCTGGCATAAAATAATATAATCTGTTGCGCCTACAATTCTGGCTGTTGAGCATTAAATATGACCGAGAGCGCTATAGAAAAATAGAAGGAAGAAATGCGACAGAAAATCAATTACGTGATTGGTTATGTAGCATGCGCAGTTTAATTTCCTATAGACGCACTATGTACGATAGCACTTAAAAAGCATTTCGCATTTTCATCGAAACGAGTAAAGAGAGACTGTAAAAAACACGTATGATTTAGTATACGTGCGTCGCGAAACGAGCTATAATGTTTTTTAGTCGCATAGTATCTGATTTGATGCTCTGATGTTTGCTTTTGAGCTTTGCCTGCAAATGTATGATTTACCTAGGATATGACATTTATTCACAATGTTAACTAAAAGTCTGTTAACCTTTTGCGAACGAACAAGAGGTACGAACAGGGATTTTCGCTATTCAAAATAAAATATAACTTGCAATCACGTGACAAACTTTTTCCTTTGCATACAATATATCCTAAATTATTATTTACCCATTTCGATTATTTGATAATCGATATAATTAAGAAAAATTAATGAAAAACATATTTAACTTTTTGCTTTCCCGTTTCTTCTATTGTTGCAATCAAAACTAACTGATTTATTTGCTCTATCACGTTTATCCTTACCAATCTACGAAATACAATATATTTTTTTTAGAAATAAAAGTATTAAATAAAAAAAAATAAATGAAATATCGTTTAGCATACATAAAACAACTAAATATAATCCCTATAATAACTACCTATATAGTACATTTGCATATAATATTCTTCAAGTCGGCTTGCTGACGAAAATGTCTGAGAAGCGCGCTTTATCTTTTCAATTCGATTAAAAGTTATTCGTTATCATAACATCATCGAATATAATATAGCATCATCTTCTTCTTCTATACAGTATTTTGCATTATAGCGATAATAGGATAGTGTAATGGGGTAGTGTAGGGTAGCGGTAGTGTTAGGGTAATGATGTAGTAATATACAATTGTATCAAATGTAAGAGATTATGTGCAGTCATTGCTGAAGAAGTTCCATACATCTCTTTAAGATTGATACTCATTAGCCAATTAAAGCGAAATGATATCTTCTAGAGTGATACTCGAGACATTTCACATAAAAATAAATACCGTTCAGATTATTAATTCGTTATTAGTAATTGAACATTAATCATGCAATATTAATTGTATTAATTATGCGCGATATATATGTACTTTTCTTTTCCCGAGACCGATATGTTCGATATTTTCTTTTAAATATAAATTTCTCGTACACCTATAAATCTTCGTAGAGAGATTTATACTCTCAAAAATTTATAAAAAACAGCTCGTTAGAATATAATTTCATTTCATTTAACATATCACGCCACCATACTACAGGCGCTATTTAAGAGAAAACCTTTCTTAATCATTTTGACAAAAAAAAAAAAAAAAAAGAAAAAAAAAGGAAAAATCGATCGCCTCTTTATCGAAGAACGTGCATATAAAATTGCTGCGATCTTATACATGGAAACGCACAGGAGTGTGTTTTTACTACGCGAGTCGTAAAGTGTGCGTGTGAATAATATTCCACAAATAAAAATGGCAGTTGCCTCTCTTGACTCGCGTGACCACTGGAGTCACTTCTACTATGTTACTACGATTCAGAGGAACATTTAGTTTCATATCGGATATGTCGAGTGTGGGAGGTTATCGTTGTGTCGTGCTAGTCACGTGCAGGCGGGACTGATTGAATGATTTTTTATTACTTGCAATACAGTTATTTGTCACATTTGTTGGTTCTGCTTCGATTAAGCTACCTACTTGAGGTTTGTATACCTAATATATATATATGTATATAATTTAATGCATGTGAAATCGATGTGTTTTTATCTCCTTGTTATTATAGGTTAACTTTTAAATTGACGTTCGTTGATAATCAGTCAATAAACATCGCGCAAGTGGGTAAACGTCATCTTCAAATATATCAAATATATTTAACGGATTTTGAAAGCGAGGAATCTCTCTCTCTATCTCTCTCTCTCTCTCTATATATATATATATATATATATATATATATATATATATATATATATATATGTATATATATATATATATATATATATAGGTAATTATAATTAATTTTTTTTCTCGGAGCATATTTAAAAGAGAGTATAAAATAACAAAATGTTGTAACGTAGGGTTTACTTCGAAAATGACCAAGCCATTGCCGATCAAGTCAGTCTCGAAAGCAAAAGCTTCCCACTCGCCTGCTCATTTAAAGTATATGAAATTACTGCGCATCATAGAAGAATTAGGTCGTGATCTCAAACCTTGCTACACCGGTAATAATCTTTACAAAATGATGCCCAAAGTCGAACGCAACCTTATACAAGCAAGTCGTCTAGTCCAACAATGCCGGGTTGAAATTCAGAAAAATGAGAAGAAAACATGCGAATGATATCAAGATATAAATAATCCAAAATGTGTTTTATGTGTCACGTGATATATGATCAAAATGTATTATCAAATATTAAGATTTATCTTTTATCCATATTTTTATCTATATACCGTTAATACAAAAAATATATACCGTTATTCATACAATGTTTATTCTATGAATTGAATTCTAATTACATCAAAATATGATATACGGAAAGAGCAATATAAAAACATTAAATCGTTCATTAATATTTATAAGAATAACAGATTTAAAGCAGGTTTAATAAAGCTATAAGAGATGTATTCTTATTACATAAATCTCAGTCTCTGAAATATTAACATGAAATATTAACAAACTTTTATTCAATAGAAATTGTAATAAGTTAAAAAGAGTATGATGAATCAGGAATGTCCTCTTTTTTAAATTTATCCATCTAATATTATCAGCATATATTATGATAATGATATTTTATTATTTAATTTAAATAATTTTAAAGGATATTATTTGATATGATATTTTTTATATTTTTCGACTGACATTTATGTATCCTAATTTTTCTTCAAGATCTACCTAATTTTACGATATAGATTTTGAAATTGTAAAATAAAGTATTTTTACATATTTATATATTTTTATATATTTAAAGTTTTTAACAATGACTGTATGACAACGATAGTACAAATGCAGACAAAATAGTCATTAATTCTAAGTGCACAAATAATTGTATACATTATAAGTCATTAATTTATTGCAGTATTAACTATAATAGATAACTATAATAGATAAATGTAAAAGAAATATAAGGATAGTACAAATATGTTCCTATAAACAAATATTGTAAAGAAAAAAGTACTGTAAGATTTAATAAAAAATTTTCTATGAAAAGAATACTTGTGTTTTACATATAGAAACCCATCACAATTCACATCTTTCTGTTTATTACTCCGTTTTATTTCGTCTCGCTTTTAGATATTATATTTTTATATACACATGTATATGTTCATATCCAGAATCAGAAGTCAAGCGTTTATTATTTGTTATTTGATCTTAAAATATATCAAATCAATACTATCGGCAGGAATGTGATAAGAGAATGTTACATATTAAATAAACATATTTCAGCTGAATGTTAAATTAATCATACAAATTAATCATGCAATTTGCAAAACAGCGTTTATTATGGAACTCGTTAGTTATCGCTGAATGTCCGATGAAAGCGGAATGTTAATGGATATAAATTATTATTTTTGTTTCAGAACAATCTGGAAAAATGCGAAATTTAGCATCCTTTTCTACTATGGACACATTCGATACGGAACTTTCCGCAGATTCCGTTGAGTGGTGTCCCATAGAGCCCTTCCGAAATATATTTGTGTGTGGGACGTACAAGTTAATTGAAGACGAGAGCAAGGAGATCAAAGAACAAAACGAAACACGCGAGCGCATAGGGCGAATTTATCTATTTTCTGTGATCGGGCAAACCGATAACAAAGAAAATAAAAGATTATTATTATTACAGCACATAGAATGCCCAGGTGTGCTGGATATGAAGTGGACCGAGTGCAAGAATGCCGATCAAATATTGCTCGCTGTTGCTACTTCCATCGGAGACTTGCAGCTTTATCAATTAAAAGTCATAGAAAACACACCGAAATTAATATTAATCGTTCAGAAAAAAGTATGCGACGACAAAGCCATGGCACTTTCCTTGGACTGGTCCACCGGAACATCCTTATTTAATACTCATCAAACGATTCCACATATCGCTATAAGCGATTCTCAGGGACAGATATCTCATTTTACTTATCACTGCGATAGAAACGACCTGACGAATAACTTGACGTGTCATGCGCACAAGTTCGAGGCATGGATCGTAGCCTTCGATTATTCGGACGAAAATGTCTTTTACTCTGGTACGGGCTCATAATGTTGCCAGATCAAGCTATATTAATCTTCCTTGCATTAACTCTTTCCGCAAATAAAAATTAGAAGAAAGATATTTTTATGAAATACCGATCAAGTATTTCATTTATGGACTAATTCCCATTCTTATTCTCAGGAGGTGACGACCACACGTTTCAAAGCTTTGATACCAGAGTGGGGTCAAAATCTGTGATGTGTAATAAACTACACGAAGCTGGTGTAACCAGCATCCACAGTAACAGTTGTAAGCCGCATATACTAGCGACTGGCAGGTAAGAACTGTTTACTTATCGTTGTTTCTCTGGAACCAAGGATATCCATCTAAAGCCATCTAATTGTTAGATCTTTATGTAATTGTCATTGAACAAAAGTCAATTCGCATCGCAAACATATAAATGCAACATATTTAAAACATATTTAAGTATTGGATTGTGTATTTCCAAAATCTTCTGCGCAATTATTTGACTTTCTCCCGATGAATTATCAACAAACATTTCAGTTATGACGAGTTTCTGCGATTGTGGGACAAGAGGAATTTGCGTACATCGCTGTCGAGGTGCTGCGTCTACAGCGGAATTTGGCGTTTGAAGTGGGATTTTGTTACGCATAATTTTCTACTTGCTGCCTGCATGTACGACGGCTTCAAGATCATCGATTGTAGCCACGAATTGGAACCGTGTGTCATCTCCAATTATAGAGAACATGATAGCTTAGCCTACGGTTGCGATTGGTCATTTCTTACAAAGAAAGATCTACTTGGTTTAAACATACAGGCAGATGCTCTCGTAGGTACTTGCTCTTTCAAAGATTGCGCTTTGAAATTGTCCTCCGTTCAATTGACGACGGTTGACGAATAGATTAATCTATTATAGGGAGTAAAAAAAGCATAAATGTGGAAAAGCGAATTTCAATAAAATAAATTTTATTGAATTTAAAAATAAAGACAGAGATTTATGTAATGTGTATATATGCGCGCGCGCGCGCGCGTAATATTATACAATTTAAATAATCTAATAAAACAATTAAAATTGATGGTTTAGTCAAGACTAAAAAGTCAATTTAGCCCAATTTATATTTTAAAATCTGAAAATACTATAATTTAGAACTTGTTATATCTTCAACTTGCTTAATCTAATTTCCCACATAATTTATTATCATTTTTTATTTATTATCTTCTAATAAGCGCATGCGAGCGTTCTAATAAAGATGAATGCCACGCTACGGATAAATATATACGCCCAATAAAAATCCCTCGCGGTCTGCTAGTACGTTTAAAGGCTCAATGCTGATGAAAGCGACAGATATTTAATTGTTGGAGGATATTTTCACGCATTCCACGTCGAATTTTCTAAAATTGCAAAGTTGCGATTATTATGCAATTGTTGTAAATTATTAACCATTAATTCATCATAATACATTTTGGTTTCGATCTCAGTTTCTGAGATTGTGAGAAAAACTTGCTCGAAGTTCACTTGGTTCATCATTTATCACTCGATTGGTGCTCTTTTTTTCCAAACGGAGTTCAGCATTTGAAGTAGACTCTTTTTAGGCTTGTCGGAGATTTCAAAATCGTCGATATCTTTTACAAGATATAACTAGAATGTTTAAATATTTATAATATGGAAAGTAACATTGTTTAACATTATAACATTGTTTATAATGTCAAAAATTTATCCATCTTACAGATATTGCCCTTTCCTTTCCTTTATTACGATTTCCGAAATTATCCTTTATTGATTTCATACAAAAGAAGCTCGGCATAAGCATAAAAAGTAGCCCAATGTATAAATACACTGCATAAATAAGCATAGAGATTTATGAAAATGGGTGGAAATCTTTTAATTTATAATTATATAACGAAGCGCACTCAAAACTGGCAATTGGAATCGATTGTGGTGCGAATAAAACTATGCATTAGATCGTATATATGAAAATTTTATGAAAAAAGATCAAGATCCCTTTATATAATATTTGATTTTTGATTGTACAAATAAGGAAGCAATCACAGCAATCACACAAATGACATCATAAAAATATCCCATTGTATCTTAATCAATCATATCCTCCTCTTCGTTAATTTATTTAAGTTAACACTGTTATAATATTCCAGCGCACGAGGCACATGCAAGCAATTTTAAAGAAAATTCGTTGAGAGATTCGTTGCACTCTTTCCAAGTCTTTCCCCTCTTGCCAAAATATTTAATTGAACGCTCAAATCAAATGCCGGAAGAGTAATCGCATCTAATCGCGGCTGAAGAAACCGGATTTCCCGCTGCGCGTTCATCTTGATCACTCCTGCATCCATGGCCGCGTGATGCAGTCTCGTCGCGCGACCGGCCGCGAGGTGGCGGATCGGGCGCGGCGGCAACCGCATCTCACCGCGGACGGTTCGATAAAAATCAGTCGTCGCTCGGCTGACCCACCGAGGGGAGTTTTTGTCGCGGTTGCGTCTCGCCGAGCGGAGCCGAGTATCGCGGACGGACGCTTCGCGACGCACGGTCGCTGTGATTTTCGTGATCGCCGATACCGCGTTACGAGCTCGCATCTGGCATCTGACGGGAGCGCAGGGGGTAAGTCCGGGTCTCCCGCAGCGAAAGCTCAACCTTCTTTCTCACGCGGAGGGGACCTCCCTGAGGCCTGTCCCTCCGTCGGCGAACTGGGACGCGGTGCAGGATCAGCTGTGCGTGCCATGATTGCGCCGTACCATCCCGCGCGCGTCCCGCGCGTCATCGAGCGACCCAGAAGCGGTCCTGGCGCGTCCGAGAGTGTCCTCGCGACGCGACGAACCTCTCAACCTGAACATTCCTCGCCGCGATGCGCTCCGGATCGCGAATGACGACGATGCCTCGCGGTCGCTTCGCTATTCGTGCCGCGATAATTCGTCGCTCGCTCTGATTTTACGGATCGAGCCTCGTTCGCTCCGATTGGCGCGGCGACGACACGAATCGCGGCTTTTCTCTCTGGTGTCTTCTCCAGGGTCACCAGGATTTCAAATTTTACACGAAACGGTGCACGCTGCGCTTCAAGCGCCGTTTCCACAGCGGCGATCGAGAGATCGCGGAAACTCGATCGCGCTCGCTGAATTATGCAGCGCGCGCTAATTATTCCGAAAGGCGCGACAATGTCAACGATTTGCATTGCTTATCTTCAGGGCTCGACCAGCGCCGCGAATGCCAGAGTTATCTCTCGATACGCTGCATCGAGCATCCTTCATTAAGGTCTCTTGAGGAGAAAGACAGCGGTTGATTGAGACAAAAGAAGATATTTTTAATATCTCAACAAAGGACGCCGACAGATGAAAGAGCGTTCCACATTCGCGGCATTGAAGGCGAAAGACATGCTTGCACCGCGTCGCCGCAGCCTCGGCTTTAATTGAAATTAAATTCGCGCTCTTTGCGGGGGAATATCTTACAACGTTGCATTTCATGCTTCGCGTTTCTCGTCATCGCGTTTGCAGCAAGCTGCTTCCGCGATCGGGATTGCACCAATGAAATGCATCATGAAACGCATCCCGAGAGCTTTTTCCGCGGCAACAGTCGAGGAAGTCGATGAGTCATACGCGAGCGGGCTCGATTCGATTTTCGAGGGTGCCGCGCGTCGAGCTTTATTTCCGCTCGAACGCCCGGACGTGGTCGGACGGGGCGATTTATTCCCGATTATCTCGTTGCGGTGCGAGTACGCTCAGGCTCAGGCGCCGCGAATCGACGCGAGTCAACCGATTCATCAGCCGCCGACCGACGCGGCGGCAAAGGGAAACCAATGGTTCGATGGCTCGCTGCAGGGGCGTTGTCCTCTCGTTAGCGATCAGGCACGTCCGGCGCGGGCATGTCCTTCGTTTGGTGCATCTGAGAGTGCATGCGCGATCGATCTCGAAGTTCTATTACGCGCGGCGGCCGCGCGCCTGAAGATCACGGGCCGCACGTGTAGGAACCTATGGGGAAACACGTGAATCGACGAGAATGTCATTACGAGCCCCAAGGGCACGCGCTGGACAAGTCGGAAAGCGAAATTCTCGTACGGATCTCATCCAAACTAGTTTTGCTCGAGTGATGCTTCATTGTGGGACTGATTATTGGGACTCGTTCCGACATATCCTGCTTAATCTTGATTGGGAGTAGGATTGGATTGGGACTTGATTTGGCAAGACTCGT